>OU342741.1:130719294-131219694 GCA_910589775.1 Avena eriantha
TTCTTCTCATATACCACACGTGGATCCACTGGTGTCATTGCATTTTTGTTCCTCTAAACAAACCACATAAGGATCTACCAGTGTCATTGCATGTCTGTTCTTTTCATGAACCACACCCAGTGTCATTGCATGTGTGTTCTTCTAAACAAACCACATAAGGATCCACCAGTGTCATTGCATGTCTGTTCTTTTCATGAACCACACCCAATGTCATTGCATGTGTGTTCCTCTAAAAAAACCACATAAGGATCTACCAGTGTCATTGCATGTCTTGTTCTTTTCATGAACCACACCAGTGTGTCGTGGTGGTGTCACAGAAGATGCCATGGATAGGCTAAAGGTGGGAATCGAGGGAGGGATAGTGAAGTGATTCTCCACACAGTTGTTTGTATTGCTTTGCTTCCAAGATTACAAGTGCTCCTAGTGCTGTATTGGTGAGAGGAGGAAGAAGGAGCTCTCTTACTCTCACCCACAGATCACACCTGAAACCCTAGCCCAATCAGAATAGTGGACCCCCCTCTAGTGAAACCCTAACCCCCCTTTTATAGAGGGAGCTCGGTCTCTGCCTAGGGCATACGTGGAGGCATATTCATAAGAATATGCCTCCTCCCAAAGTAGTAAACCGACCGGGGTGCTTTTCCCCTGCGTCACACATGCTTTGGCTACGTGAGCCTCTGCGGCGCCCGCGTCAGCCGACATGGGCGTCGTCACCCTTGTCGGCCACACCCCTGTGGTCCTGCCCTTGCTTGCTTCGCTCAGGTAGTGCGTACCGGGGCTTGTTTTGACCAGCGAGATTCCTTCCTTCTCCTAGAAGCTTGACGTGACCCGGATCATAGTTGATCCGGCCACACCTGTTCCTGCATACAAGTAAAACAAGCACATCCGACTTACTGCTTAAGTCGGTTGAGACTTAGTTAGGCGAACGCCCCCTGGTCCGGGTTACCCCGTGATTCGGCCTCCCTTGAGGTGACCCGGCCAATATCCTCTTTGGCCTTGCCGAACCTCGGCTAACTCGGCCTTTATACCCCGGCGTGACCCTACCCGGGGGTATCCCACCAACATTAGTCCCCGAAGCTGGTGCGGTCTTAGCTTCCTTGGCCGCTAAGGCCACATCAGGTTCAATTCTGAGCTCTGGTCGTTATTGCCAAGTTACCTCTTTACCTCGGATTATATGGATTTACGTTCCCTTCGTACATTCCATGTTTTCACTTGCTGGCTGGGTTACCACTTTGATTCGGACCTCATGGTTTTACTTTCCCTCTGCACATTCCAAGTTTTCACTTGCTGGCCGGGTTACCACGGTTCCATCTGGGTCTTGTTTCCTTCTCTCGTACGCCGACCCATGTGGATGGTAATCATTATGTCGTCTTATTTTAAGGGCCAGCACAGTAACCGCCGCAGTAATTTGTCAGTTATCATTGTGCGCGGGTCACGTCACGCCTGCCTCCTCGTTTACCGCATCGCAGCGTCACGTCATGGGATCATCTCTGCCCTGTGGCCGTCCGTGTGGCTCCTCACTGATTGGCCGAGGCAGGTGATACACGGCCACTGCGTGTGGCAAATCCGCAGGATGCGATCCCACTCACCCCTTGAGGGAGTGGTTAAATAGCGGAGGGGCGCACCCCTTAGGATTTTCCCCTTCCGCGCCCCTCTGCCCGTTGCTTTTCTCATTCGTCTTCCTCGCGACCGCGCCACCGCTAGTGCTCCCAAATAGCAGCGTCGCCGCCGCACCTTTCCCTCACACCTCTGCATCGCAGCCACCGCTACACAACTCCCTCACCACGGGTCCTCGCCAATCCAGGCCTCTGCCCCCCGCCACCGCTAGCGCCAGCGAGGGCAGCGAAGACCAGATGACAGAGGAGGAGCTCATCCTCGCCGAACAAGAAATGGAGGAGGACGCCGCGGCGGCTGACCGTGGAGCGTGTGGCGGGTCTTGGGTCTGCCAAGATGACTTGGATTGGCTCTACCGGACAAGACGCATCCCTGCAGGCGTCGCCGCTCGTCTCCCCTCCGCCGAACTGGCCCCCTCACCCAATCCGGGTGAGTACGTCGTGTTCTTGTCCCACTTCCAATGGGGGTTCGGCTTGCCGGTGAGCGACTTGTTCTGGGACTGGCTTAGTACCTACCAACTCTAGCCATACCATCTTCCTGCCAACGCCATCACGTCTCTTTCCGCTTTCGCTTCTACGATCGAAGGCTATGCCGGACTATGGCCCACGAAGGAGCTATGGATCCGGTTTTTCAGCCTTCGTCGTAACGTCATCCCAACATCCAACTTGATCCGGAGGACAAGCAGCTCACTCAATTCAGAGCTGCGTCCATCTCACCCCGGAGGCTTTCTGTTTTCCCCCGGGTCACCGGGCTAGACTCCTGCAAAGGGTGGGCCCGGACCTTCTTTTATGTCCGGAATACGGGCACTGAAGACTTGATTCGGCTGCTTCCGTACACTCCGGGTCCACCTAACCCGGATTTGTGGGACGTCGTGCCCAAGAAGCCCACGGCCTTGGCCAACCAGGTCAACAAGAGGTTCGCGGAGCTGAAAGAGCTCGGACTGCGCAACAAGGATGCTATGATCACTTTCGTGCGCAACCGAATTTCTCCCCTCCAGAAGCGCACCCACAAGGTGTGCCACATGAGCTTCGGCCGTGACCCCTAACGGACCTCATCCTTTGAGCTGAGCAACACGGAGATCTATCGCCGGGTTAAGGCTCTCTTCACCACCCACGAGGACTTCTCCTCTAAGTGGACTTGGGGAATTGAGCATTATTGCCGCGATAGGCTTCCTCCCGCGGTAAGCTTCATGTTGCAAACTTACCCCGGACTAATTACATGTCGGTTATTATTGCACCTTTGACTCTTTTGTTCATTCTTTTCCTCAGCAATTTCTTCAGCAGACCCTTGAGGACGGCACCGATCCGACCCTTAAGTGGGCTCCGGATCGGGAGACTCCGGATGAGGAAGAGCCAGACCAGGAGATGTTCCTCCCGATGACCGGCGCTACAAAGCGACCCACTGGTAAATTTCTCTTCTATTAGAGATTGGCCCAATGATGAAGATTACTCGGATGTCGAGGTGATTGAACCTGTTGAAGTTGTCCCCCTTTCTTTTGCTTTTCCGGCATCAGCTAATCCCGGTGGGCACATCTATGAGGACCCTCCCCTTGCTACGGGGCGAACCTGTTCCGGCAGCACCGAAGAAGAAGCGCGGGGCTGCTCCAAGTTCCTCTTCCGGACCTTCTCAGCCCGCTAAAAGGCGAAAGAAGTCCGGGGACAAGACTGCCTCCAAGCCAGCTGGCAAGGCCCCAGCATGAAGGGCTCGGAAACCCAAGGAGGCCCAAACCTCGGATGCGTAAGTCAATTTTCCTTTGCAACTTGTTCTTCATTGCACTGTTGTAATTTCTGTTTTGACATTATTTGATTTTTCAGTGCTCCGATGGAAGTCCCTCAGAGTGGGTCTAGCATCTCTTCACCGCTCCGACCTAGCCTTTCTCCCCCTCGTGACCATGAGTCACAGCCGCTGAGCCCTATTCCAGAGGGTTCTGCGGCTGCTCCGGGTTCTATTCCACCTCGTCAAGAGGGGGGTAACCTCGGAGCAGGGGAGACCGGTTCAGTCGAGGCGGCGGCATCTACAACCTCGGCTCTGCCGCAACTAGCAACCACTGAAACTACCTCGGCACCAGCACCAGCTTCAGTACCAGCACCCAAACCAGCACCAATACCAACTCCGGCATCAGCACCAACTCCGGCTGCAAAAACATCAGCAGCTGCACCAAGTCCACCAACAAGAGCGCCAGCACCAAGTTCTTCCGCCTCGTCCGAGTCATCTCAACCTCGGCGAGGAACTACCCCGGCAGCTCCTAAGGGGAAATCCGCCGTGACGACTTCCTCTTCTCAGCAAGCCAAGGGCAAAAAGGCTCTGTACGCTACCAAGTCAACATTCGTCGAGGCTGGGCAGCATACCCTGGCATCAATGCTTCCCAAGAAAGCTCCAGCAGCGAAGGACGCCCCTGCCGAGCTAACTGATGCACAGCAGATGGTTCTGCACACCAGCCCAACCCTTGCCTTGGTTGAGAGGAAAGAAGCGCACGCGAAGAGCTTGGTGGCGCCCCATATGCCTACCGGTGAGCGGTACCCTCCGAGCCTCATTGAACTTGTCATGAATTGGAACAAGGCGGAGTTCGTCAACAACGACGATCTCCTGGAGAAGTTTGGCCCCGCCGAGTTTTCCGCCCAAATGAACACAGCCGCTAAGGCAATTAACCTCGTCGGGTGGATGATGGAGGTACGTCGCTTCCCTCTTACATGCTGTAGATAATAACCATTAGTCCCCGAGCCTCCGAGGGAGTAACTTATTACTTGGCCGGATGCTCTATAGAAAACTAACGTAGCTCCATGAGAACTTTGAATATGCACACACCTAGATCTGGGTTAAGTTCCACTTGGCCCGGATTTTTGTACACTTCGAATATGCACACACCTAGAGCCGGGTTAAGTTCCACTTGGCCCGGATTTTTTGTACACTTCGAACATGCACACACCTAGAGCCAGGTTAAGTTCCACTTGGCCCGGATTTTTGTACACTTCAAACATGCACACACCTAGATCCGGGTTAAGTTCCACTTGGCCCGGATTTCTGTACACTTTGAATATGCACCAAGCTAATTTATGTTTCTGTACTTCTTTTAGGTGACCACCAATCGCCGGAGTGCTGAATTCCAACGTTTGTTGGATACCCACAAGATGCTACGCGCCAAGCAAGCTGCACTTATCGCGGAGCACGAGAAAAGGGGTAAATTTTTCCTTGTGTTTCTCTGTTTTTCTTCATCTCCCTCTGCCGAACTAACCTCATCATTCGGTTTCCGCAACTGGGGTGGAGGCTGAGAACAAGATTATGCGCAAGAATCTAGAGCAGATCCAGGGTAAGTCATTTTTGTCCGACCTTGTAGTGCTTTCCATTTCCTTCTCTGCTTGGCTCGGCAATCATTCATACCTCGGCTCTGCCGGGCCAACACACTATTTCAGCATCGCTTGAAGATAGTGTGCCCGTGCCTGATATGATGCTGCATTTTCTCGAACAAGCAGGGCAGAATCAAGCCGAGCTTAAGAAGAAAGATGACGAGCTCGCCCTCCTCCGGACCAAAGACGATGAGATCGCCAGGCTCAAGGCTGAGATGGAGAAGATGAAGGCCCATCACCAATCTGAGCTCCAAAAGGTTGGCTAGAACTTCACAGAAGAGCACGAGCGCCTTACTCTCCAGATCGCCAAGGATCAGGATTTACTCAAGGAGTCTGACATCCAGCTTGGGTCGGCAAATGCTGAGGTTGCGCAGCTTCGGAAGAGATGTGATGACTGCACCAGGGAGTTGACCCGGATCCTCAGCCATATATCACGTAAGCTCCTTTCCCTTATCCGACCTACTTCTCCAGGTTACTTCATACATCTTTTCTTTACTCTCTTCCTTTGTCTCTTTTCTAGGCAAATTTCCTGAGGGAACTGCTATTGCTAGCGCAGCAGTTGCCGACTTCCGCCGAGAAAGGGGTACTCCTGCCGCTCCTGATGGTCAAGAAATTCCCTATGACATGGAGGACCTGTTGGTCAGCTTGTCATCTCGTGTGGAGCTCATCAAAAATTATGTCAAGGACATCTTCGACCTTGCAGTTCGCATCTTCAACATTTTCTGGCCCGGCAAAGATACTCCGGAGACCACCGCAACTCTCGTTGAGAAGCTAATGGAAACCGAGACTCAACTCGACCTCTAGAGAGAGTCCGCTGGGCGTGCCGCAGCTGATACCATCCTTCATCACATACCCACATGGTATGAGAAGATAGATCTCAGCCTCCTTACACGCCTGCGCACGGGATCCAGATGGACCAATGATCCGGAGTGGCTAGCTCGGCGCCAGGCTTGCGCCCACAGCCTCATCGAATACTCTCCCATTCATGAATGGGTTGAAGGACCGAGCTTCCTGGAATCCGCTGGTGATGAAAATGCTGAGAACGTTGAAGACGGGTCGGACAAGGACGAAGAAGGCGATGCCTCAGACATTGAAGACAACAACGATGACGCCGAACTTCCTCCTCCTGCTGCTCCTTAAGTGAAAAACTTGAAAATTTATCAGATCCCCGGTATGCCGGGTGGAGTTGTATTCCATATACATGTGATATTTTGCTACTAAGTTCTTATGCCGGATTAACTTGGGCATAGTCCTCGAGTTTCTTTTTCTTGTTCGTCCAATCTCTTGGCTCGGTTCATGTCTACCTTGATTCGGTTTTACGACTTACGAATCCGAGGATCAAAAATTGTCTTCACAATACTGGGAAACTTTTAGACTTAGCTCAAAAATAAAACTACATAATAACTTGAAAGTAATTACAGGGTTAGTCCGAAAAAAAAAACGTCGGCTCGAATATTTTTTTTCCTTTGTCGTCTTTCATGTGCTACACAATTCCAAACTTGTTCTCTTGCTTGCCATGAAGCCAATTCTTGTTGGACAGCAGCAAGACGAAGAGTTGGGTTCTTGGTGCTCACACATTACTAATCCGAGTTAAGTAGAATAACTTATTCCAGCTAATGCACAAAAAACAACAGACATTATTAATGCAGTCCCCGAGTTACTGCTCGAGGCGCCAACATTTCATTGATAAGCTCATTGCCGACATACATACCGACATATGAGACGACTCAGATACATACACTTCTTAGCTAAGTGTAGAAATGACAAAGTAGAGCTATATTCCATGGTCGCTTAGATTCCTCTCCGGACCTGTCCGCCTTGTTCTTTTCCTGTGGCTTTGCATCTATAAGATACTAAGAATCATTGTGCAATGCCTTGCTCACGATGAATGGACCTTCCCATGGAGGGGATAATTTATGCATGCCAGTAGTTCATTGTATCAACCGGAGCACCAGATTGCCTTCCCGAAAGACTCGGGGGCACACTTTCCGGCTATGATAGCGTCAGAGATTTTGCTGATATATGGCGGATCTGGACAGTGCCAGTTCTCTCGCTTCTTCCAGCAGATCAACATCATTTTGCCCGGCTTCTTGCACTTTGGCTTCTGTGTATTGGGTGACCATAGGCGAATCATGCTCTATGTCGGCTGGTAATACAGCTTCTGCCCCATATACCAGAAAAAACGGCGTATAGCCTGTTGATCGATTCGGAGTTGTTCTTAAACTCCACAGTACCGCTGGTAGTTCTTCTATCCAGCACCCCGTTGATCTTTGCAGCGGCTCAATGAGCCAGGGTTTTATCCTGGATAATACTAATCCATTGGATCTTTCCACTTGTCCGTTCGATGCAGGGTGGGCTACCGAGGCTACGTCCAGCCGGATCTTCTTATCCCGGCAGAAACGCGCAAATTCTCCTTCCGCAAAATTTGTGCCGTTATCAGTTATGATACTGTGAGGGTAACCGTACCACAAGATGATATCTTTGAGAAACGTTACGGCCGTAGCTCCATCACATTTTCTTATAGGCTTTACCTCAATCCACTTCGTAAACTTGTCCACCATTACCAGAATGTGAGTCATATTTCCCCTTGTTGGTTTGAACGGGCCAACCATATCCAAGCACCATACGGCAAATGGCCAAGTAATTGGTATGGTCTTGAGTTCCGACATTGGCATATGTGTCTTGGTTGCGTACCTCTGACAACCATTACATTTTCTCACCAGATCTTCCGCTTTCTCTAAGGCATTTGGCTAGTAGAATCCGTGCCGGAAAGCTTTTGCTACCAAGGCTCGGGATGAGGCATGATGCCCACATTCCCCTTGATGTATATCTCGGAGGATGTCAAGCCCTTCTTCCAGGTCAACACATCGCTGGAGGACATTGGTCACACTCCTTTTATATAGTTCGGAATTGATGATCGTGTAAGCCTTTGCCCTCCTCTGTGTTTTCCTGGACATCACTTCCTCAGTGGGTAACGTTCCATCTTTCAGGAATTGAAATATAGGTAGTGCCCAAGCTGGTACTGCTCGCAGAGGGAACACATCCTCAGCAATCTCCATCGGATCCACCGGCATAACTTCAACCGGATCAAGCTGAGCAGTCCCCGGGTCTTGCGAAGCAGTCCCCGGGTTTACTGAGGCAGTCCCCGGGTTTGCTGAGGCAGTCCCCGAGTCTCGCGCACCACTTCCCACTTCAATGTCCATGGGCACAGCTCCAGATTCCGTGTCCTCCGGGACATAGATCGAGTCGGTTTCTGGGGAGGGCCTCATGGATGGTTTCCTGAGGTGCTCTAATGCAACACCTGGTGGAATTGCTTGTCGGGTTGACCCGAGCTTCGACAGCATGTCGGCAGCCTCATTTTCCACCCGGGGTACATGGTGAAATTCGCATCCCTCAAAGTAACCAGATATCTTCTGCACATGAAATCTGTACAGTGCCATGTTTGGATCAAGGGCGTCCCACACTCCCGACACTTGCTGCACCACCAAATCCGAGTCGCCAAAGCATATGATCCGACGTATCCCAATCTCTTTTTCCACCTTGAGCCCGTGCACAAGTGCTTCATACTCAGCGACATTGTTTGATGCCGCGAAATGGATTTGCAGCACGTATCTCAGCTGGTCCTTCTTTGGCGAGGTAAGTACAACTCCGGCACCTAGCCCGGTTTTGGTTTTTTATCCGTCAAAGTGCATTCGCCAATAGTTCGGATCGGGTAGTGGCGGTTCGTATTGCACCTCGGCCCAGTCCACGAAAAAGTCTGCCACAGCTTGGGACTTAATGGCTTCTCTTCTATCATATTGCGACACATAAGGAGCTAGCTCAATTGTCCATTTTGCAATTCTGCCACTCGCATCCTTGTTACTCATTACCTCGGATATGGGGGCCTCACATATGACCCTGATGGGATGCTCCTCAAAGTAGTGCTTCAGCTTCCTAGCGGCCATGTACACGCCATACGCCACCTTTTGATAGTGTGGGTAGTTATGCTTTGAAGCTGACAACACCTCGCTCAAGTAATACACTGGCCTTTGCACCGACTTACCTTCTTCTTCGCGCTCCACCACTATCACTTCACTTACAACTCGGTTGATTGTGGCTATATAGAGCAACATTGGCTCCTTTGATAGTGGTGAGGCCAACACTGGTGCAGTGGCTAACATCTTTTTCAAGTGGGCAAAGGCCTCATTGTCTTGTGGTGTCCAAACGAATTTATCCGACTTTTTCATGAGTTGGTAGAGAGGCAATGCATTTTCTCCCAATCAACATACAAACCGACTTAACGAGGCCAGGGAACCTGTGAACTTCTGGACATCGTTAAGACACTTCGGCAGTTCCATTCGTACGATGGCTCGGATTTTAGTTGGGTTAACCTCGATACCTCGGCTAGAAACAAGAAAACCGAGCAATTTCCCAACCGGGACACCGAAGGTGCATTTTTCCGGATTAAGCTTCATCCGGAACCTCCTTAGGTTCGCGAACGTTTGCCTGATGTCGTCAAGGAGCGTTTTGTTTTCCTTGGTCTTGATAACCACATCATCCACGTACACTTGTACATTTTGACCTATTTGGTCGTGCAAACATTTTTGCATACATCTTTGGTACATTGCCCCTGCATTACGTAAACCAAAAGGCATGGTGCGATAGCAATAAGCCCCATACGGGGTAATAAACGCAGTCTTTATTTGATCATCCGGATTCAGAGGTATTTGGGGGAAACCAGAATACGCATCAATGAATGACAACAATTCACATCCAGCAGTTGAGTCTATGACCTGATCTATTCTTGGCAGTGGAAATGGATCTTTTGGACACGCCTTGTTCAGGTTCGTGTAATCGATACACATTCGCCAAACCACTGCCACGTTCAGGTCATCCTTCTTCTTTTCCACCAGCACCGGATTAGACAGCCAATCCGGATAAAGGACCTCCATGATAAATCCTGCAGCTAGCAACCGAGCTATCTCATCCCCAATGACTTTCCTTCTATCTTCGGCGAAGCGGCGGAGAGGTTGCTTCACCGGCTTAGCTCCGGGTCTTACATTCAAAGAGTGCTCGGCCAGCTCCCTGGGAACACCTTGCAAGTCCTGTGTGGACCAAGAAAAAATGTCCCGATTCTCACGGAGGAAGCTGACGAGCTCGCTTTCCTATTTATCACTTAACCCGGCACCAACTGTTACAGTGCGCTCCGGGAACATGTCATCAACTGGAACCTTCTTGGTATCCTTCGTGGCTTGGAAAGAGACACTTCCATGCGGGTTAGTCAGCACCGGCATATACTGCTGCGCGGACTGAGCCAATGCCGCCACCTCCTGAATTTTCCTTTTCTCCTGCGCAATCACAAGTGACTCGGCTAAGTTAGACCCGGCAGACGCACACTCCATGGAACGTCAGAAATCCCCTGCAATGGTAATCACTCCGTTTGGTCCGGGCAATTTCATCTTCAAGTAGCTAATGTGACAGCTTGCCATGAACTTGTTCAGCGCTGGCCTTCCGAGTAACGCATGGTACGCACTTTCCAAGTTCACCACCTCGAACTCCAAATTTTCGATTCGGCAGTTATCCCTCGTGCCGAACAATACGTCAACCCGGACCTTGCCTATGGGCTCACAAGAAATGCCGGACACAATACCATGGAAAGTTGTCCTCGTGGGCTGTAGCATGTTTTCTGAGATACCCAACTTGCACATTGTGTCCGCATACATGATGTTAATGCTGCTGCCATTGTCGATCATCACCTTTGAGAACCTTACATTAATGCTAGGCCCAATGAACTTCGGGTCCAGCACCAACGCATACGAACCAGGGCTTGGCATGAGCTTGGGATGATCCTTTATGCTCCAGGTGATTTCCTGATCAGACCAAGGCATGTACCTCGTTACTGCCGGCATCACTGCATTCACCTCCATATGCCTATGCTGCAAACTTCTTCTATCTGTTTCCTTAGTGGTGAACACACAATAGCTCTGATGATGCTCTCTGTACTCATTTCTCCCCTCATTTCCGGGGTACCTCTGATCCGGCTGATGCTGATTTTCCACTTGATGCACTGCATCCCTTCTTTCATTGTTATCATACCTCGGCGGAGGGGGAGGCAACATTAGCTGTTGCGTGTTCGCTCCGGAGAGCAATTGCTGCCGGGGTAACTCTTGCCGAGGCTGATCATTCCAGGGTGCCTGAGCATTCCCCGAACCACCTTGTTCAATCTTGCGCATCCACTCACATTGCCTCATCGTATGACCCGCCGGGTTACTCGGATTTGGCGTGTGAAACTTGCACGGCTGATCCAACATCGACTCATAGGTGTACCTCGGACGGTCCTTCCTTTCTTGCCACTATTTCTTTTGCTCTGGTGTCCAAGTTTTCTTGCCATTGTTTCTCGGAGTCCATTGCCCTCCAGTTTTCTGGCGCTGACTGCCCCTTGCTCCGGGTTGATCTTGATTCACAGCCGCAACTTGTTGCGAACTGTATCGATGATCTGGTCTATCATCTCTTCTTTTTCCTCTATAGTCATTCCTCCGGGTTGATCCGGCTCCATCCCTCTGATAGTACTCATTGTTTGACTCGTTTGATACGAGCCTAGGTTTAGTTGGACCACCCAAAGCATACGAATCTGCAATCCGGATCATCTCTGCCAACGTAGTTGGAATTTTCCTTTGCAACTTCATCCATAGCTCGCTTGCATATCTGCACCCCTGTGCGAACCATGCTATGGCCTGTGATTCTATCACCCCCTCACACGAGTTTCTCACAGTACACCACCGGGTTAGAAACTCCCGATCTGTCTCATTAGGTCTTTGCCTGCACATAGCTAGTGTTTGCGGCCTATTCGGCCTCTGATATGTACTCGAGAAATTTTTGATGAACATTTCCTCAAAGTTTATCCAGCAATTGATGCTTCCGGGTGGCAAATTGTTCAGCCATACCCTTGCCGGTCCTTCCAACATCTGGGGTACATATCGTACAGCCCATCTCAAGTTGCCAGTGGCAATTTTCACAGCCGTAGCATAGTTTATCAACCAATCCTCTGGCTTGGTACTGCCTTCATACATTGTAACTACCTCGGTGAATTACGCTCTTAGTTAATGCCTGGATGAACGAAAGTGGTTAAAATAGTACGGTGGGGCCCAGGGCCACTCACGATAGACCTTTCAGCCGTCCTAACCACTTTCAGACAACGGGACAAGAACGAGCGGCGTAATCGGCAGGCGAAGGGATCAACTACATACACAAATGAGTATGTATGCAAGCCACATACAACAGTCCTCAGAGCCATTCCATCTAAAATAAATAGAAATATTGCAATGCCATACGGCAAGATCCAAATGTCCTAGATAGATATAATAATTTAGGATAGCTCCTCATACATCACACATCAGAGTATCAGGCGGAAGCGGAAAACAAGATCCAAGTACGGATAAGAAGCAAATTGGCATAAGATGCCCCATAAATAAACACATCCCGCCCACAGATCTCACGGATCCCCGTTTCCGGAATCTCTACACCAAACGATCGTTGCCAACATCATCTGTCTCTTCCACCCAGTATCCATCTTGCGGGTACACCTGTTCATCTGAATCAAACAATTTATCGTGTGAGACCCTAGGGGTACTCAGCAAGTCTTTATGCCTCTAAAGGGGACACAACCTGGGGTGACGCAATTGCAGCAAAAGATAATACCTAACAATTCTACAGATACTCGCTAACCATCCGCCTAACCAATGATAGATGGATGTCCGTGAATTAAGAACAACAATTATAACAGTATAATTAACAGATCCATCCTCCTCCTCGCTTACCAACGAGGAAGCGGACGAACAACCCCCATCATCCGTTGGAAGTTTTATCAACCATTCCATGAGTATTGCACTATTTACTAGTCAAGTACTTAGTCAAATTAACAGCGGTACTTTAGTTATGCTTGTCTATGATCGAGAAACTGTGCTCCTAGTAGTCCATAACCGCGGACACGGCTTTCAGAAAGATTTACCCTACAGGGGTGCACGAATAGCAACACACACTCGATCAACCTCAGAAAAACCAAATCAAAACCCAACGAGGCATTCACGACAAAGCAATCACAGGATTTAGAAGTATTTCAGGGGGGCACCCCAATAAGCTACACGCAACGAAGTTGGCCGGCTCTGAGATGGACCCAGGGTTTGCGACGATGGCTGTAAACGACCGGGAACCCGAAAATGTGACTGGGATTGTCGATACTGCGAAAACGTGGCGCGATCCAAAACAGTACAGGTGCTCCTCACACAATCTTAAATAAAGCAGTAGCATGGCATAAGTACAGGATAGTAATAAAGCCCCAAACTAATTGTGGCCCCAAGAAATAAGAATGAATCAAGCTCTGGCTTAGGGGGTCCATAAGGCCTCCCGGATGTGGATAGTGTGAATAGTCAAGGAACAGGAATCAAGTACTCGGGGTCCTACGAGACATAATTGAGCATGAAAAACCAAATAGCAGATATTGCTCACCGATGCCTCTTTCATTAGTTATCCCATTACTACTCATGCTTTTCTACGACTCGCATGGATCAAACAACTCCTGTAGTAAAGGCTCATGGGACCGGAACAAGCTTGGTGTGGTTTAAAGTAAAGGCCATGCAGTACTTGGGATTCAATTTAATGCAATCGCGACTCAATGATGCAAGATTAAGATAGAGGCAATAGGTACTGTATATATGCAAGCATGTGGTAGTGCTTGCCTGGCAGCTCAGTTGAAGCGAGAGATGGATCTTGGTAGTACTCCTGTGATTCCTGGTAATTCTCCTGCTGGGCGTCTATTCGAAGAAGAACCAAACAAACAAGGGCCAACATAAATAAAGTGCACAAGCATATGAATTAAAATGCGACAAGAAAACAAGCATGCCATGATGAATGATGCACAATTTGCATGGCATTAAAGTAGCATGGCAAAGGTGAGGTGTGGATACAAGAAAGAAAACATTTTATTATTTATTTAAACAAGTTTTATTGTCATAAACAGTTCAGATTTTTAATAGTAACATGATGCATGCTTCAATTCAGAACAAGGACTGCATAGATAGAATGGGCTCGTCGCGCTGATCAATTTAGACATATTATTTGTCAAATTTGAAGTTATAAAACAAAAGTTATTAATTAATTAGGGAAAAGGGCATTTTATTGTAATTTTAATCAACTCGAAATTTAAAGTGTTCAAAATATATTTTGAAGGGCATATTTCAATTCCTCACATTTTTCTGATTCCAAAACATATATTATTTGTATTATTTGGATTTGTATTTTAAAAATTATTTGAATCTGAATTGAATTTGAATTTAAATCAATTTGAAAAAGGGTTAATTAAAAACAGCCACAGTGATAAACTTTTGTTACCTAGGCGAATTCAGCCCCAGTCACTGATGGGTGGGCCTTGCGCTGACTGGGCCACGCGTGGGGAAAATCTTTTTGTCACCGTGGGTTGGGCTAGCCACTGAGACTGTGGGGTGGGCCATTGCATGTCTGTTCTTTTCATGAACCACACATAAAGATCCACCAGTGGCATTGCATGTCTGTTCTTTTCATGAACCACACCCAATGTCATTACATGTGTGTTCCTCTAAACAAACCACATAAGAATCCACCAGTGTCATTGCATGTCTGTTCTTTTCATCAACCACACCCAATGTCATTTCATGTCTGTTCTTTTCATGAACTACATAACGATCTACCAGTGCCATTGCATGTCTGTTCTTTTCATGAACCACACCCAGTGTCATTGCATGTGTGTTCTTTTCATGAACCACAGCTAGAGTCATTGGATGTCTATTCTTTTCATGAACCACACCCAGTGTCATTGCATGTCTGTTCTTTTCATGAACCACACCCGGTGTCACTGCATGTCTGTTCTTTTCATGAACCACGTAAGGATCTACCAGGGTCATTGGATGTGTGTTCTTCTCATGAACCACACATGGATCCACTGGTGTCATTGCATTTCTGTTCCTCTAAACAAACCACATAAGGATCTACCAGTGTCATTGCATGTCTGTTCTTTTCATGAACCACACCCAGTGTCATTGCATTTGTTTTCTTCTAAACAAACCACATAAGGATCCACCAGTGTCATTGCATGTCTGTTCTTTTCATGAACCACACCTAATGTCATTGCATGTGTGTTCCTCTAAACAAACCACATAAGGATCTACCAATGTTATTGCATGTCTGTTCTTTTCATGAACCACACCCAGTGTCATTGCATGTGTGTTCTTTTCATCAACCACATAAGGATCTACCAGTGTCATCGGATGTCCGTTCTTTTCATGAACCACACCCAGTGTCATTGAATTTGTGTTCTTCTAAACAAACCACATAAGGATCCACCAGTGTCATTCAATGTCTGTTCTTTTCATGAACCACACATAAGGATCCACCACTGTCATTGCATGTCTGTTCTTTTCATGAACCACACCCAATGTCATTGCATGTGTGTTCCTCTAAACAAACCACATAAGGATCCACCAGTGTCATTGCATGTCTGTTCTTTTCATGAACCACACCCAATGTCATTGCATGTCTGTTCTTTTCATGAACAACATAAGGATCTACCGGTGTCATTGCATGTCTGTTCTTTTCATGAACCACACCTAGTGTCATTGCATGTGTGTTCTTTTCATGAAACACAGCTAGAATCATTGGATGTCTATTCTTTTAATGAACCACACCCAGTGTCATTGCATGTCTGTTCTTTTCATGAACCACACCCGGCGTCACTGCATGTCTGTTCTTTTCATGAACCACATAAGGATCTACCAGTCTCACTGGATGTGTGTTCTTCTCATAAACCACACGTGGATCCACTGGTGTCATTAAATTTTTGTTCCTCGAAACAAACCACATAAGGATCAACCAATGTCATTGCATGTCTGTTCTTTTCATGAACCACACCCAGTGTCATTGCATGTGTGTTCTTCTAAACAAACCACATAAGGATCCACCAGTGTTATTGCATGTCTGTTCTTTTCATGAACCACACCCAATGTCATTGCATGTGTGTTCCTCTAAAAAAACCACATAAGGATCTACGAGTGTCATTGCATGTATGTTCTTTTCATGAACCACGCCCAATGTCATTGCGTGTGTGTTCTTCTAAACAAACCAGATAAGAATCCACCAGTGTCATTGCATGTTTGTTCTTTTCATGAACCACGCATACGGATCTACCAGTGTCATTGCATGTATGTTCTTTTCATTAACCACACCCAATGTCATTGCATGTCTATTGTTTCATGAACCACATAAGGATCTACCAGTGTCATTGCATGTCTGTTATTTTCATGAACCACACCTAGTGTCATTGCATGTGTGTTCTTCTAAACAAACCACATAAGGATCCACCAGTGTCATTGCATGTGTGTTGTTTTCATGAACCACACCCAAGGATCCACCAGTGTCATTGCATGTCTGTTCTAATCATGAACCACACCCAATGTCATTGCATGTCTGTTCTTTTCATGAACCACATAAGGATCTACCAGTGTCATTGCATGTCTGTTCTTTTCATGAACCACACCCAGTGTCATTGCATGTGTGTTCTTCTAAAAAAACCACATAAGGATCTACAAGTGTCATTTCATGTCTGTTATTTTCATGAACCACACCCAGTGTCATTGCATGTCTGTTCTTTTCATGAACCACACCCGATGTCACTGCATGTCAGTTCTTTTCATGAACCACATAAGGATCTACCAGTTTCATTGGATGTGTGTTCTTCCCATGAACCACGCGTGGATCCACCGGTGTCATTGCATGTATGTTCCTCTAAACAAACCACATAAGGATCTACCAGTGTCATTGCATGTCTGTTCTTTTCATGAACCACACCCAGTGTCATTGCATGTGTGTTCTTCTAAACAAACCACATAAGGATCCACCAGTGTCATTGCATGTCTGTTATTTTCCATAACCACACATAAGGATCCACAAGTGTCATTGAATGTCTGTTCTTTGCATGAACCACACCCAATGTCATTGCATGTCTGTTCTTTTCATGAACCACATAAGAATCTACCAGTGTCATTGCACGTCTGTTCTTTTCATGAACCACACCCAATGTCATTGCATGTGTGTTCTTCTAAACAAACCACATAAGGATCCACCAGTGTCATTGTATGTCTGTTCTTTTCATGAACCACACATAAGGATCCACCAGTGTCATTTCATGTCTGTTCTTTTGAACCACACCCAATGTCATTGCATGTGTGTTCGTCTAAACAAACCACATAAGGATCTACCAGTGTAATTGCATGTCTGTTCTTTTCATGAACCACACCTAGTGTCATTGCATGTGTGTTCTTTTCATGAACCACATAAGGATCTACCAGTGTGATTGCATGTCTGTTCTTTTCATGAACCACACCCAGTGTCATTGCATGTGTGTTCTTCTAAACAAACCACATAAGGATCCACCAGTGTCATTGCATGTGTGTTCCTTTCATGAACCATACCCAAGGATCCACCAGTGTCATTGCATGTCTGTTCTTTTCATGAACCACATAAGGATCTACCAGTGTCAGTGCATGTGTGTTCTTCTAAACAAACCACATAAGGATCCACCAGTGTCATTGCATGTCTGTTCTTTTGATGAACCACACATAAGGATCCACCAGTGGCATTGCATGTCTGTTCTTTCCATGAACCACACCCAATGTCATTACATGTGTGTTCCTCTAAACAAACCACATAAGGATCCACCAGTGTCATTGCATGTCTGTTCTTTTCATCAACCACACCCAATGTCATTTCATTTCTGTTCTTTTCATGAACTACATAACGATCTACTAGTGCCATTGCATGTCTGTTCTTTTCATGAACCACACCCAGTGTCATTGCATGTGTGTTCTTTTCATGAACCACAGCTAGAGTCATTGGATGTCTATTCTTTTCATGAACCACACCCAGTGTCATTGCATGTATATTCTTTTCATGAACCACACCCGGTGTCACTGCATGTCTGTTCTTTTCATGAACCACATAAGGATCTACCAGGGTCATTGGATGTGTGTTCTTCTCATTAACCACACATGGATCCACTGGTGTCATTGCATTTCTGTTCCTCTAAACAAACCACATAAGGATCTACCAATGTCATTGCATGTCTGTTCTTTTCATGAACCACACCCAGTGTCATTGCATTTGTTTTCTTCTAAACAAACCACATAAGGATCTACCAGTGTCATTGCATGTCTGTTCTTTTCATGAACCACACCCAGTGTCATTGCATGTGTGTTCTTCTAAACAAACCACATAAGGATCCACCAGTGTCATTGCATGTCTGTTATTTTCCATAACCACACATAAGGATCCACAAGTGTCATTGAATGTCTATTCTTTTCATGAACCACACCCAATGTCATTGCATGTCTGTTCTTTTCATGAACCACATAAGGATCTACGAGTGTCATTGCACGTCTGTTCTTTTCATGAACCACACCCAATGTCATTGCATGTGTGTTCCTCTAAACAAACCACATAAGGATCCACCAGTGTCATTGTATGTCTGTTCTTTTCATGAACCACACATAAGGATCCACCAGTGTCATTGCATGTCTGTTCTTTTGAACCACACCCAATGTCATTGGATGTGTGTTCGTCTAAACAAACCACATAAGGATCTACCAGTGTAATTGCATGTCTGTTCTTTTCATGAACCACACCTAGTGTCATTGCGTGTGTGTTCTTTTCATGAACCACATAAGGATCTACCAGTGTGATTGCATGTCTGTTCTTTTCATTAACCACACCCAGTGTCATTGCATGTGTGTTCTTCTAAACAAACCACATAAGGATCCACCAGTGTCATTGCATGTGTGTTCTTTTCATGAACCACACCCAAGGATCCACCAGTGTCATTGCATGTCTGTTCTTTTCATGAACCACATAAGGATCTACCAGTGTCAGTGCATGTGTGTTCTTCTAAACAAACCACATAAGGATCCACCAGTGTCATTGCATGTCTGTTCTTTTGATGAACCACACATAAGGATCCACCAGTGGCATTGCATGTCTGTTCTTTCCATGAACCACACCCAATGTCATTACATGTGTGTTCCTCTAAACAAACCACATAAGGATCCACCAGTGTCATTGCATGTCTGTTCTTTTCATCAACCACACCCAATGTCATTTCATGTCTGTTCTTTTCACGAACTACATAACGATCTACCAGTGCCATTGCATGTCTGTTCTTTTCATGAACCACACCCAGTGTCATTGCATGTGTGTTCTTTTCGTGAACCACAGCTAGAGTCATTGGATGTCTATTCTTTTCATGAACCACACCCAGTCTCATTGCATGTCTGTTCTTTTCGTGAACCACACCCGGTGTCACTGCATTACTGTTCTTTTCATGAACCACATAAGGATCTACCAGGGTCATTGGATGTGTGTTCTTCTCATGAACCACACGTGGATCCACTGGTGTCATTGCATTTCTATTCCTCTAAACAAACCACATAAGGATCTACCAGTGCCATTGCATGTCTGTTCTTTTCATGAACCACACCCAGTGTCATTGCATTTGTGTTCTTCTAAACAAACCACATAAGGATCCAACAGTGTCATTGCATGTCTGTTCTTTTCATGAACCACACCCAATGTCATTGCATGTGTGTTCCTCTAAACAAACCACATAAGGATCTACCAATGTTATTGCATGTCTGTTCTTTTCATGAACCACACCCAGTGTCATTGCATGTGTGTTCTTTTCATCAACCACATAAGGATCTACCAGTGTCATTGGATGTCTGTTCTTTTCATGAACCACACCCAATGTCATTGCATGTGTGTTCTTCTAAACAAACCACATAAGGATCCACCAGTGTCATTGCATGTCTGTTCTTTTCATCAACCACACATAAGGATCCACCACTGTCATTGCATGTCTGTTCTTTTCATGAACCACACCCAATGTCATTGCATCTGTGTTCCTCTAAACAAACCACATAAGGATCCACCAGTGACATTGCATGTCTGTTCTTTTCATGAACCACACCCAATGTCATTGCATGTCTGTTCTTTTCATGAACCACATAAGGATCCACTAGTGTCATTGCATGTCTGTTATTTTCATGAACCCCACCCAGTGTCATTGCATGTGTGTTCTTTTCATGAAACACAGCTAGAATCATTGGATGTCTATTCTTTTCATGAAACACACCCAGTGTCATTGCATGTATGTTCTTTTCATGAACCACACCCGGTGTCACTGCATGTCTGTTCTTTTCATGAACCACATAAGGATCTATCAGTGTCATTGGATGTGTGTTCTCATAAACCACACATGGATCCGCTGGTGTCATTGAATTTTTGTTCCTCTAAACAAACCACATAAGGATCTACCAGTGTCATTGCATGTCTGTTCTTTTCATGAACCACACCCAGTGTCATTGCATGTGTGTTCTTCTAAACAAACCACATAAGGATCCACCAATGTCATTGCATGTCTGTTCTTTTCATGAACCACACCCAATGTCATTGCATGTGTGTTCCTCTAAACAAACCACATAAGGATCTACGAGTGTCATTGCATGTATGTTCTTTTCATGAACCACACCCAATGTCATTGCGCGTCTGTTCTTTTCATGAACCACACATAAGGATCCACCAGTGTCATTGCATGTTTGTTCTTTTCATGAACCACACATAAGGATCTACCAGTGTCATTGCATGTATGTTCTTTTCATGAACCACACCCAATGTCATTGCATGTCAATTTTTTATGAACCACATAAGGATCTACCAGTGTCATTGCATGTATTTTCTTTTCATGAAGCACACCCAGTGTCATTGCATGTGTGTTCTTCTAAACAAACCACATAAGGATCCACCAGTGTCATTGCATGTGTGTTCTTTTCATGAACCACACCCAAGGATCCACCAGTGTCATTGCATGTCTGTTCTTTTCATGAACCACACCCAATGTCATTGCATGTCTGTTCTTTTCATGAACCACATAAGGATCTACCAGTGTCATTGCATGTCTGTTCTTTTCATAAACCACACCCAGTGTCATTGCATGTGTGTTCTTCTAAAAAAACCACATAAGGATCTACAAGTGTCATTTCATGTCTGTTATTTTCATGAACCACACCCAGTGTCATTGCTTGTCTGTTCTTTTCATGAACCACACCTGATGTCACTGCATGTCAGTTCTTTTCATGAACCACATAAGGATCTACCAGTGTCATTGGATGTGTGTTATTCTCATGAACCACGCGTGGATCCACCGGTGTCATGGCATGTATGTTCCTCAAAACAAACCACATAAGGATCTACCAGTGTCATTGCATGTCTGTTCTTTTCATGAACCACACCCAGTGTCATTGCATGTGTGTTCTTCTAAACAAACCAAAAAGGATCCACCAGTGTCATTGCATGTCTGTTATTTTCCATAACCACACATAAGGATCCACAAGTGTCATTGAATGTCTGTTCTTTGCATGAACCACACCCAATGTCATTGCATGTCTGTTCTTTTCATGAACCACATAAGAATCTACCAGTGTCATTGCACGTCTATTCTTTTCATGAACCACACCCAATGTCATTGCATGTGTGTTCTTCTAAACAAACCACATAAGGATCCACCAGTGTCATTGTATGTCTGTTCTTTTCATGAACCACACATAAGGATCCACCAGTGTCATTGCATGTCTGTTCTTTTGAACCACACCCAATGTCATTGCATGTGTGTTCGTCTAAACAAACCACATAAGGATCTACCAGTGTAATTGCATGTCTGTTCTTTTCATGAACCACACCTAGTGTCATTGCATGTGTGTTCTTTTCATGAACCACATAAGGATCTACCAGTGTGATTGCATGTCTGTTCTTTTCATGAACCACACCCAGTGTCATTGCATGTGTGTTCTTCTAAACAAACCACATAAGGATCCACCAGTGTCATTGCATGTTTGTTCCTTTCATGAACCATACCCAAGGATCCACCAGTGTCATTGCATGTCTGTTCTTTTCATGAACCACATAAGGATCTACCAGTGTCAGTGCATGTGTGTTCTTCTAAACAAACCACATAAGGATCCACCAGTGTCATTGCATGTCTGTTCTTTTGATGAACCACACATAAGGATCCACCAGTGGCATTGCATGTCTGTTCTTTCCATGAACCACACCCAATGTCATTACATGTGTGTTCCTCTAAACAAACCACATAAGGATGCACCAGTGTCATTGCATGTCTGTTCTTTTCATCAACCACACCCAATGTCATTTCATTTCTGTTCTTTTCATGAACTACATAACGATCTACTAGTGCCATTGCATGTCTGTTCTTTTCATGAACCACACCCAGTGTCATTGCATGTGTGTTCTTTTCATGAACCACAGCTAGAGTCATTGGATGTCTATTCTTTTCATGAACCACACCCAGTGTCATTGCATGTCTATTCTTTTCATGAACCACACCCGGTGTCACTGCATGTCTGTTCTTTTCATGAACCACATAAGGATCTACCAGGGTCATTGGATGTGTGTTCTTCTCATTAACCACACATGGATCCACTGGTGTCATTGCATTTCTGTTCCTCTAAACAAACCACATAAGGATCTACCAATGTCATTGCATGTCTGTTCTTTTCATGAACCACACCCAGTGTCATTGCATTTGTTTTCTTCTAAACAAACCACATAAGGATCTACCAGTGTCATTGCATGTCTGTTCTTTTCATGAACCACACCCAGTGTCATTGCATGTGTGTTCTTCTAAACAAACCACATAAGGATCCACCAGTGTCATTGCATGTCTGTTATTTTCCATAACCACACATAAGGATCCACAAGTGTCATTGAATGTCTATTCTTTTCATGAACCACACCCAATGTCATTGCATGTCTGTTCTTTTCATGAACCACATAAGGATCTACGAGTGTCATTGCACGTCTGTTCTTTTCATGAACCACACCCAATGTCATTGCATGTGTGTTCCTCTAAACAAACCACATAAGGATCCACCAGTGTCATTGTATGTCTGTTCTTTTCATGAACCACACATAAGGATCCACCAGTGTCATTGCATGTCTGTTCTTTTGAACCACACCCAATGTCATTGGATGTGTGTTCGTCTAAACAAACCACATAAGGATCTACCAGTGTAATTGCATGTCTGTTCTTTTCATGAACCACACCTAGTGTCATTGCGTGTGTGTTCTTTTCATGAACCACATAAGGATCTACCAGTGTGATTGCATGTCTGTTCTTTTCATTAACCACACCCAGTGTCATTGCATGTGTGTTCTTCTAAACAAACCACATAAGGATCCACCAGTGTCATTGCATGTGTGTTCTTTTCATGAACCACACCCAAGGATCCACCAGTGTCATTGCATGTCTGTTCTTTTCATGAACCACATAAGGATCTACCAGTGTCAGTGCATGTGTGTTCTTCTAAACAAACCACATAAGGATCCACCAGTGTCATTGCATGTCTGTTCTTTTGATGAACCACACATAAGGATCCACCAGTGGCATTGCATGTCTGTTCTTTCCATGAACCACACCCAATGTCATTACATGTGTGTTCCTCTAAACAAACCACATAAGGATCCACCAGTGTCATTGCATGTCTGTTCTTTTCATCAACCACACCCAATGTCATTTCATGTCTGTTCTTTTCACGAACTACATAACGATCTACCAGTGCCATTGCATGTCTGTTCTTTTCATGAACCACACCCAGTGTCATTGCATGTGTGTTCTTTTCGTGAACCACAGCTAGAGTCATTGGATGTCTATTCTTTTCATGAACCACACCCAGTCTCATTGCATGTCTGTTCTTTTCGTGAACCACACCCGGTGTCACTGCATTACTGTTCTTTTCATGAACCACATAAGGATCTACCAGGGTCATTGGATGTGTGTTCTTCTCATGAACCACACGTGGATCCACTGGTGTCATTGCATTTCTATTCCTCTAAACAAACCACATAAGGATCTACCAGTGCCATTGCATGTCTGTTCTTTTCATGAACCACACCCAGTGTCATTGCATTTGTGTTCTTCTAAACAAACCACATAAGGATCCAACAGTGTCATTGCATGTCTGTTCTTTTCATGAACCACACCCAATGTCATTGCATGTGTGTTCCTCTAAACAAACCACATAAGGATCTACCAATGTTATTGCATGTCTGTTCTTTTCATGAACCACACCCAGTGTCATTGCATGTGTGTTCTTTTCATCAACCACATAAGGATCTACCAGTGTCATTGGATGTCTGTTCTTTTCATGAACCACACCCAATGTCATTGCATGTGTGTTCTTCTAAACAAACCACATAAGGATCCACCAGTGTCATTGCATGTCTGTTCTTTTCATCAACCACACATAAGGATCCACCACTGTCATTGCATGTCTGTTCTTTTCATGAACCACACCCAATGTCATTGCATCTGTGTTCCTCTAAACAAACCACATAAGGATCCACCAGTGACATTGCATGTCTGTTCTTTTCATGAACCACACCCAATGTCATTGCATGTCTGTTCTTTTCATGAACCACATAAGGATCCACTAGTGTCATTGCATGTCTGTTATTTTCATGAACCCCACCCAGTGTCATTGCATGTGTGTTCTTTTCATGAAACACAGCTAGAATCATTGGATGTCTATTCTTTTCATGAAACACACCCAGTGTCATTGCATGTATGTTCTTTTCATGAACCACACCCGGTGTCACTGCATGTCTGTTCTTTTCATGAACCACATAAGGATCTATCAGTGTCATTGGATGTGTGTTCTCATAAACCACACATGGATCCGCTGGTGTCATTGAATTTTTGTTCCTCTAAACAAACCACATAAGGATCTACCAGTGTCATTGCATGTCTGTTCTTTTCATGAACCACACCCAGTGTCATTGCATGTGTGTTCTTCTAAACAAACCACATAAGGATCCACCAATGTCATTGCATGTCTGTTCTTTTCATGAACCACACCCAATGTCATTGCATGTGTGTTCCTCTAAACAAACCACATAAGGATCTACGAGTGTCATTGCATGTATGTTCTTTTCATGAACCACACCCAATGTCATTGCGCGTCTGTTCTTTTCATGAACCACACATAAGGATCCACCAGTGTCATTGCATGTTTGTTCTTTTCATGAACCACACATAAGGATCTACCAGTGTCATTGCATGTATGTTCTTTTCATGAACCACACCCAATGTCATTGCATGTCAATTTTTTATGAACCACATAAGGATCTACCAGTGTCATTGCATGTATTTTCTTTTCATGAAGCACACCCAGTGTCATTGCATGTGTGTTCTTCTAAACAAACCACATAAGGATCCACCAGTGTCATTGCATGTGTGTTCTTTTCATGAACCACACCCAAGGATCCACCAGTGTCATTGCATGTCTGTTCTTTTCATGAACCACACCCAATGTCATTGCATGTCTGTTCTTTTCATGAACCACATAAGGATCTACCAGTGTCATTGCATGTCTGTTCTTTTCATAAACCACACCCAGTGTCATTGCATGTGTGTTCTTCTAAAAAAACCACATAAGGATCTACAAGTGTCATTTCATGTCTGTTATTTTCATGAACCACACCCAGTGTCATTGCTTGTCTGTTCTTTTCATGAACCACACCTGATGTCACTGCATGTCAGTTCTTTTCATGAACCACATAAGGATCTACCAGTGTCATTGGATGTGTGTTCTTCTCATGAACCACGCGTGGATCCACCGGTGTCATTGCATGTATGTTCCTCTAAACAAACCACATAAGGATCTACCAGTGTCATTGCATGTCTGTTCTTTTCATGAACCATACCCATTGCCATTGCATGTGTGTTCTTCTAAAAAACCACATAAGGATCCACCAGTGTCATTGCATGTCTGTTATTTTCCATAACCACACATAAGGATCCACAGGTGTCATTGCATGTCTGTTCTTTTCATGAACCACACCCAATGTCATTGCATGTCTGTTCTTTTCATCAACCACATAAGGATCTACCAGTGTCATTGCATGTCTATTCTTTTCATGAACCACACCCAATGTCATTGCATGTGTGTTCTTCTAAATAAACCACATAAGGATCCACCAGTGTCATTGCATGTCTGTTCTTTTCATGATCCACACATAAGGATCCACCAGTGTCATTGCATGTCTTTTATTTTGAACCACACCCAATGTCATTGCATGTGTGTTCGTCTAAACAAACCACATAAGGATCTACCAGTGTAATTGCATGTCTGTTCTTTTCATGAACCACACCCAGTGTCATTGCATGTGTGTTCTTTTCATGAACCACATAAGGATCTACCAGTGTGATTGCATGTCTATTCTTTTCATGAACCACACCCAGTGTCATTGCATGTGTGTTCTTCTAAACAAACCACATAAGGATCCACCAGTGTCATTGCATGTCTGTTCTTTTCATGAACCACATATAAGGATCCACCAGTGTCATTGCATGTCTGTTCTTTTCATGAACCACACCCAATGTCATTGCATATGTGTTCCTTTAAACAAACCACATAAGGATCCACCAGTGTCATTGCATGTCTGTTATTTTCATGAACCACACCCAATGTCATTGCATGTTTGTTCTTTTCATGAACCACATAAGGATCTACCAGTGTCATTGCATGTCTGTTCTTTTCATGAACTACACCCAGTGTCATTGCATGTGTGTTCTTTTCATGAACCATAGCTAGAGTCATTAGATGTCTATTATTTTCATGAACCACACCCAGTGTCATTGCATGTCTGTTCTTTTCATGAACCACACCCGGTGTCACTGCATGTGTGTTCTTTTCATGAACCACATAAGGATCTACCAGTGTCATTGGATGTGTGCTCTTCTCATAAACCACACGTGGATCCACTGGTGTCATTGCATTTTTGTTCCTCTAAACAAACCACATAAGGATCTACCAGTGTCATTGCATGTCTGTTCGTTTCAAGAACCACACCCAGTGTCATTGCATGTGTGTTCTTCTAAACAAACCACATAAGGATCCACCAGTGCCATTGCATGTCTGTTCTTTTCATGAACCACACCCAATGTCATTGCATGTGTGTTCCTCTAAACAAACCACATAAGGATCTTCCAGTGTCATTGCATATCTGTTCTTTTCATGAACCACAACCAGTGTCATTGCGTGTGTGTTCTTCTAAACAAACCACATAAGGATCCACCAGTGTCATTGCATGTTTGTTCTTTTCATGAACCACACATAAGGATCTACCAGTGTCATTGCATGTGTGTTCTTTTCATTAACCACACCCAATGTCATTGCATGTCTGTTCTTTTCATGAACCACACCTGGTGTCACTGCATGTCTGTTCTTTTCATGAACCACATAAGGATCTACCAGTGTCATTGGATGTGTGTTCTTCTCATAAACCACACGTGGATCCACTGGTGTCATTCCATTTTTGTTCCTCTAAACAAACCACATAAGGATCTACCAGTGTCATTGCATGTCTGTTCGTTTCAATAACCACACCCAGTGGCATTGCATGTGTGTTCTTCTAAACAAACCACATAAAGATCCACCAGTGCCATTGCATGTCTATTCTTTTCATGAACCACACATAAGGATCCACCAGTGTCATTGCATGTCTGTTCTTTTCATGAACCACACCCAATGTCATTGCATGTGTGTTCCTCTAAACAAACCACACAAGGATCTACTAGTGTCATTTCAAGTCTGTTCTTTTCATGATCCACACCCAGTGTCATTGCGTGTGTGTTCTTCTAAACAAACCACATAAGTATCCACCAGTGTCATTGCATGTTTGTTCTTTTCAGGAACCACACATAAGGATCTACCAGTGTCAATGCATGTATGTTCTTTTCATGAACCACACCCAATGTCATTGCATGTCTGTTCTTTTGATGAACCACACATAAGGATCCACCAGTGTCATTGCATGTCTGTTCTTTTCATGAACCACACCTAGTGTCATTGCATGTGTGTTCTTCTAAACAAACCACATAAGGATCCACCAGTGTCATTACATGTGTGTTATTTTCATGAACCACACCCAAGGATCCACCAGTGTCATTGCATGTCTGTTCTTTTCATGAACCACACCCAATGTCATTGCATGTGTGTTCTTTTCATGAACCACATAAGGATCTACCAGTGTCATTGCATGTCTGTTCTTTTCATGAACCACACACAATGTCATTGCATGTGTGTTCTTCTAAAAAAAACACATAAGGATCCACCAGTGTCACTGCATGTCTGTTCTTTTCATGAACCACACATAAGGATCCACCAGTGTCATTGCATGTCTTTTCTTTTCATGAACCACACCCAATGTCATTGCATGTGTGTTCCTCTAAACAAACCACATAAGGATCCACCAGTGTGATTGCATGTCAGTTATTTTCATGAACCACACCCAATGTCATTGCATGTATGTTCTTCTAAACAAACCACATAAGGATCCACCAGTGTCATTGCATGTCTGTTCTTTTCATGAACCACACATAAGGATCCAACAGTGTCATTGCATGTTTGTTCTTTTTATGAACCACACCCAATGTCATTGCATGCCTGTTCTTTTCATGAACCACATAATGATCTACCAGTGGCATTGCATGTTTGTTCTTTTCATGAACCACACCCAGTGTCATTGCATGTGTGTTCTTCTAAACAAACCACATAAGGATCCACCAGTGTCATTGCATGTCTGTTCTTTTCATGAACCACACCCAACGATCCACCAGTGTCATTGCATGTCTGTTGTTTTCATGAACCACACCCAATGTCATTGTATGTCTGTTCTTTTCACGAACCACATAAGGATCTACTAGTGTCATTGCGTGTCTGTTCTTTTCATGAACCACACCTAGTGTCATGGCATGTGTGTTCTTCTGAACAAACCACATAAGGATCCATCAGTGTCATTGCGTGTCTGTTCTTTTCATGAACCACACCAATGTCATTGCATGTCTGTTCTTTTCATGAACCACACCCGGTGTCACTGTATGTCTGTTCTTTTTATGAATCACATAAGGATCTACCAGTGTCATTGGATGTGTGTTCTTCTAAACAAACCACATAAGGATCTAGCAGTGTCATTGCATGTCTGTTCTTTTCATGAACCACACCTAGTGTCATTGCATGTGTGTTCTTTTCATGAACCACATCTAGAGTCATTTCATGTTTGTTCTTTTCATGAACCACACCCAGTGTCATTGCATGTCTGTTCTTTTCATGAACCACACCCGGTGTCACTGCATGTATGTTCTTTTCATTAACCACATAAGGATCTACCAGTGTCATTGGATCTGTGTTCTTCTCATGAACCACACGTGGATTCAGTGGTGTCATTGCATGTCTATTCCTCTAAACAAACCACATAAGGATCTATCAGTGTCATTGCATGTCTGTTATTTTCATGAACCACACCTAGTGTCATTGCATGTGTGTTCTTCTAAACAAACCACATAAGGATCCACCAGTGTCATTGCATGTTTGTTCTTTTCATGAACCACACATAAGGATCCACCAGTATCATTGCATGTCTGTTCTTTTCATGAACCACACATAAGGATCCACCTAGTGTGATTGCATGTATGTTCCTCTAAACAAACCACATAAGGATCCACCAGTGTCATTGGATGTGTGTTCTTCTCATGAACCACACGTGGATCCACCGATGTCATTGCATGTCTGTTCCTCTAAACAAACCATATAAGGATCCACCAGTGTCATTGCATGTCTCTTCTTTTCATGAACCACACCTAGTGTCATTGCATGTGTGTTCTTCTAAACAAACCACATAAGGATCCACCAGTGTCATTGCATGTCTGTTCTTTTCATGAACCACATAAGGATCCACCAGTGTCATTGCTTGTCTATTCTTTTCATGAACCACATAAGGATCCACCAGTGTCATTGCATGTCTGTTATTTTCATGAACCACACCCAGTGTCAGTGCATGTCTATTCTTTTCATGAACCACACCCAGTGTCATTGCATGTCTGTTCTTTTCATTAACCCCGGCTAGAGTCATTGCATGTCTGTTACTTCCATAAACCACACATGGATCTCCTGATGTCATTGCATGTCTGTCCTTTTCATGAACCACACCCAGTGTCACTGCATGTCAGTTCTTTTCATGAATCACAGCTAGAGTCATTGCATGTATGTTACTTCCATAAACCACATATGGATCCACCTAGTGTGATTGCATGGCTGTTCTTTTTACAAACCACACATGGATACACCAGTGTCATTGCATGGGTAGCCGTTAGACCGAGTCTTCTAGAAGGCACGCCCTAACACAGTTGTTCTGCTTGACGATTGTTACATACCGTTCAGTTGGGGCGCTTGGACGATTGGGATGGTCTTCGTGAGAGCGATCCGCGAGTAGGCTGTTTAGTGGCATGATTGGCCACACTTGCTCTGGACAAACTGGCAACACCGGGCGCTCCCCTATTGCGAGTGTCACGTGTCACGAGTTCAAGTGGCCACATCCCAGTGTCACGTCCCCATTACTTCTCTTCCTCCCCGTACTTCTCTTCATTACCCTCAAATCCACTTTCCCCACTTCACTCCCATCTTGCTGTAGCCGCAAGCCGACGGCGCCTCCATCCCAATCCCCTCTCCGGCAGCCACCCCCCTCCCCTCTCGCCATGGGTTCAAGGGGAGATGGCGAGGAAACGCATCGTGACGACAGGGACGGTGATTTCGATGTGAGTTGTCTCATCTCTATTTCTATCATCTATGTCAAGTTATATATTTTTTGAGCTAGATCTAATCTGTTTACTCATGCGCGTATGATGTGTTAGGCCAACCAGACGATGTATGACTCTGACTATCACGGTTTAGAGGATGAAGACAGTCCTCTGGTATGTAAACATGGATATGTGCCCGCCAAATTTGTAGCCTTCGAAGGACGAAACGCAGGCAGGAGGTTTCTATGGTGTCAAGGACATCGTGCAATGATGCAAGGTGGAAGTTGCGGTGTTGTCAAATGGGTAGATCCAGAGTGGCCCAAATCGATGCAGAAAATGTTGGACAAACTATGGGAAATGACTATCGAGTTGAAAGAATCTGTATTCAGCTCACTTCTTGACAGTGTTGAGACGAAGCTATGGGAACCAGTTGACACGCCCAAGCATAAGCGATATCTCAAGTGGGTGCAAGACAAGGTTATCAAAGTCGAGAAGGAGAGGGACGCGGTGTTGGCCCTGAAGGCTAAAGCAGAGCAAGAACTGACTCAAGCAAGGAATGATCTCCACCAGGCCAAAGTCCTGCAGTACACAACTACTATTATTGACAAGTGCATGAGGAAAAATGCAGAGAAACAATTGAAGCTGTGCAAGGAAGATGCTAAAAGGAAGGAGTAGACAATTCGATCCTTGCTCTCACAGTAAGATGCGCATCAGGCCAAGATTAGGAAGATCAAGGAGATGTGTGATAACTAGTTCTTTTTAGCTTAAGCTCTGTGCCTTTTTAAGTTGTAATATTTGTACTTGTTGACCTATCGGTCTGAACTATTGATCCTAGATTCCAGGGAGGAAAAAAATTGCTCTGACCCCGCATTAATTTGTGGAAGAATTTGTGATTTAGATCAATTTCTGCCTCGATTTAGATCTCTGTCCCGGATTGGCAACGTGACCGTGGACCAAAGACACCTTTTCTACTAGTGTATTCTGACATTGGTGGTTTGTTTAAACGTAATCTATGTGGATTGTGCCGCATGCAAATGGCCCAACCACAATTTATAAAGTGGAAGCATGTACACCTGGTTACTGGAGATCCGGGAGCTTCGCCAGATGCAGGGGATGCAGGAGCAGAGAGGCAGTCAAATAGACGGGCTCAAGATTAGGCTAGAAAGTGGTACCCATTTCCTCCTCATCTGGGCATTATCGGTGAGAACATTGATGTTTATGTTGCCACGTTGTTGTGTAGCATCTGAAATAAGTTGCTGCTTCGTGGAGTGTGGCAGCTTAAATAATTTATTTTTGTGCCACTTACATTCCGTCGTATTTGGAGACCTCCTGCCGCTCAGCAATCGTGGAACCGGTGGATCCTTGTTTTCAGATAGCAGTGGCACAATCACAATTTCGGATTCAACTACTGACTCGGGCATTTACAAACCCTAAGTCCAGCTACATTTTACTCAGAGAACGTGGGTAGATTGTTTCGCCCAGCAACGTGCCACACACAGAGCTCCAGAATTTAACAGAATTACATATATAGGTTCAAGTTCAACACACTACTATGCATCTTCATTGCCATCAGCCTTCTTCCGTAGCCTGGGTGCCAAGCCTTCACGTCCAATGGCTTCTTCATTTCCTGCCTTCTTCCTCTTCCTCGGTGCCAATTTTCTTAGCTTCACGTACTCTGCATCGCCGGGACAATGGGCACCCTAATCGTGTCCAACATCATCTTTCCACTCGTTTTTAATTTCTTCGGGCAAAAAATGACATCTTTCCACTCGTTTTTAATTTCTCCAAGCAGCAAAATGACTGACCCGGCAGTCATGTTTCTAACCTTGCGGCGCTTCCTGTCAAAGAAACAAGACTGTTGCATAACTGCCCAATATCTACAGAGTAAATAAAACAAAAATTACAATTCAGCACAAACATGCGAACCCCAAGAGACCTTTACTTACCAGGAGCTAATTGGGTTCGAGCAACCACCGTTTGCAATAATAGAAGGGCGACTCCCAGTTGCAGCAGCTTCCACATCCAGTACATCACATTTCAGCTCAAACATGGCAGCCGAAGCATACCTTTTCATCAACCCAATTAGCTGACTGTCACACGTTATAGGAACCATGATGCCATGTTCATCCATAAAGCTGAACTTTGCAGTCTGCTTCGGCCATAATTCGACATGATTACGCAGAGCAGCAACCATACCAGATATAGTGCAGATCTGCGCAGGTGCTTCTTCCATCGTGAAACAATGGTGTCCATACCTCTTGCCCTTAGAGTCGTACCTATAGAGGACTAACGTAACCAGGTAAGGGGGGTCCACGTAGATCCCACTTGACAGAAAACTGTGGACAAAATATGTTTGTCAGTGTTGGGCTAACAAACAATTTGAGGTTCAGTAGCCAGCTAGCAGTTGTAACTAGTGCGAATAGCAAAGAGAAGGGTAGATCACCCGCTTGTAGACAGAACTTCTTCTTTCTTGATAGTAGGATCTGCCATCCTCCGAGCTGCTCGGCTCGTCGGCGGCGGAGGCGGGCTAGAGCCTCGCAACGGCGGCTACGGCATGCACCATTGGAGCTCGGGATCAGCGACTGGTGCAGCAACTGGGCGCATCAACTTGGTGCCGGAAGTCAAATGTCCGAAGGGATCGTCCTGCCTAGAGGGTGAATTCCAATGCCGCCGGTGCTAGGGGAAAGCTGGGAATGGATTTGTGAAATTGGTCAACGCATCCAATCCACTTAGCTTCTCGATTTGCCTAAGAGGTTGCCGCGTTGGCGCCAGCGTCACGGACAGATGACCGACATGAGGGTCCCGACCGTCTACTTCACGGGGCAGTTTAACAGAATGTTTGAATTTGGCAGGGGTGAGATGAGTTTCCCTCGAAATGGCCCCTCTCAGTAGTTGGCGGCCCAACTTTTCGAAACGCGGTAATTTCAGGCAACTTAGGTACCGCCATGCGCTGGCCTGCCAACTTTGGTACCGTAGACGAACAAGCCCGCCAGGGTGGCCACACCACCTGCTGGCGCGGCCTAGGGCTGCTCACGCTAGGGGGTGGTGTGGGCCCCCTATGGCCCATCTCCACTCCCCCCTTCTGGCAATCTTCGTCTTCTAGAAAATTAGAATTTTCCATGTATTTTCCCGAATTTTTTGATCTTCGCGAATTTTTCCTCCAAACAACACATTTTCCATCAGAATCCTGACTGCAGCGGTCCATACTCCAAAAGTCATCAACCATGCAAAAACAGACGAAATAACATAAGTATCATCTCTTAATATGAAATATATCAATGAATAACAGTAAATTATGATATAGAATAGTGATGCAAAATGGACGTATTGTAACAACCTTGAACCCTACGCTCTAAATTCAAGCCTGGATGAACCAAAAATGGTTAAGGGTTTTACAGCGGAGGCCCAGGGCCATCCACGTGTAGGCCCGTCGGCCGCCCTAACCACTTCCAAGAACATCAGGACAAGAGCGAGCGACGTAGGCAACAGGCGAAGAGATCAAATACATACACAAGTGAGTATGTATGTAAGCTACCTTCCAACAGTTCTCAGAGCCATACCATCTAAAAGAAATAGAAATATTGCAACTCCATACGGCAAGATCCAAATATCCTAGATAGAGATAATAGTGTAGGATATTTCCTCATACATCAATCAACAGAGTATCAAGCGGAAGCGGGAAACAAGATCCGAGTATGGGTAAGAAGCAAATCGGCATAAGATGCCACATAAATAAGCACATCCCGCCCACAGATCTCATGGATCCCCATCCCCAGAATCTCTACACCGAGCGATCGTTGCCAACATCATATGTCTCCTCCACCCAGTATCCATCTTGCGAAAAAACATGTTCATCCGAATCAAACAATTTATCGTGTGAGACCCTAGGGGTACTCAGCAAGTCTTTATGCCTCTAAAGGGGACATATACCTGGGGTGACGCAAGTGCAGCAAAATAGAGTAACTAACAAGCCTATAGATACTCGCTAACCATCCGCCTAACCAATGATAGACGGATGTCCGTTAATTAGAAACAACAGTTATAACAGTATAAAGTGACAGATCCATCCTCCTTCTCGCTTACCAACGAGAAAGCAGACGAACAACCCATCTGTTGGCAATTTTATTAATCATTCCATGAATATTGCACTATTTACTAGTCAGATATTTAGTCAAATTAAATACGGTACTTTAGTTATGCTTGTCTATGATCGAGAAACTGTGCTCCAAGTCGTCCATAACCGCGGACACGGCTTTCAGAAAGATTTACCCTGCAGGGGTGCACAAATAGCAACACACACACGATCGACCTCGGAAAAACCAAATCAAAACCCAACGAGGCTTTCACGACAAAGCAATCACAGGATTCATAAAATATTTCAGGGGGCCACCCCACTAAGCTACCCGCAACGAAGTTGGCCGGCTCCGGAACGGACCTAGGGTTTGTGTGGACAGCGGTAAACGACTGGGAACCCGAAAGTGTGACTGGGCTTGTCGATACAGCGAAAACATGTCAGGATCCAAAACAGTACAGGTGCTCCACGCACAATCTTAAATAAAATGGTAAAGCATGGCATAAGTACATGATAGTAATAAAGCCCCAAACTACTTTGTCTCCCCAAGAAATACAGTACAAATCAAGCTCTTGCAAAGGGGGATTCATAGAGTCTCCCGTATGTGGATAGTGCGAATATTCAAGGAACAGTTATCAAGTACTCGGGGTCCTACGGGACACAAGTGGACATAAAAACCAAATAACAGATATTGCCCACCGGTGCCTCTTTCATTAGTTATCCGATTACTACTCAGGATAAGTGGTTAGGTACCTCGTTATCTATCACACTCACAAACCCTACACATGCAATTCTACGACTCGCAAGGCTCAAGCAACTCCTGTAGTAATGGCTCATAGGATGGAGGAACAAGCTTCGGTGGGGTTTAAAAGTAAAGGCCATGCAATACTTGGGATTCAGTTTAATGCAATCGCGACTCCATGATGTAAGAATAAGATAGAAGCAATAGGTACTATATTTATGCAATCATGTGGTAGTGCTTGCCTGGCTGCTCAGTTGAAGCGAGAGGTGGATCTAGGTAGTACTCCTGGGATTCTTGATAATTCCCCTACTCGGCGTCTATTCGAACGAAGAACCAAACAAACAAGGACCAACATAAATAAAGTGCACATGCATATGAATAAAATGCGACAAGCAAACAAGCATGCCATGATGAATGATGCACAATTTTCATGGCAATAATGTAGCACGGCAAGGGTGTGGTGTGGGGGCAAGAATAACTCATTTTATTAATTATTTGGACATGTTTTATTACCAAAAACAGTTCTATTATTTATTCTTTATATGATGCATGCTTCAATTCATATCATGGAATGCATAGTTAGAACGGGCTCGTCGCGCTGATCGATTTAGATATATTATTTGTCAAATTTGGAGTTACAGAATTAAAGTTATTAATTTTTGAAGTTGTATTGTTAAATAGGTCAAGTTTTTAATTGTTTGGTTAGTTAGATTATTGCAAACCGAAAACAAAAATGTGTATTTGAATTATTCAATTTATTCTAAACAAGTTTGCTTTTGGAAGTTTGAATTGAAACTGATTTTTAAGTTTGACTGATAAGCAGAGTGTTTTGGGCAAAAGCCACACACGCTGCCAGGACTTGGCTTTACATGCAAAACTGCCATCGATTTTTAACCGAAAGCTTATGACTTCAGGTGCTGCCATCCACAGCTAAAATAGAATGGCAAAAGAGTCATAAATTCGGCCACCAAGGGAAATCGATCCTTGGGCCTCTAGCCTAAAGCTGCATGTCCTGACCACTAGGCTAAGCTCTCTTGCAATTAACATACATCAGGTATTGCATCTAGGACAGGTTTTCAGACTGCTGAAACTGAACAAACACATGGGTGTGTTCCTACCTAGCACAGAGAGCAAAACAGAAAGAAAATGATGACAATAAATCGCCTCGATTGGGGATTGAACTCTGATCTGCTGGGTTGCAGATTGAGGAACAGGATACCATACTACAAACTGATTCACGTTAGATATCAACGCGGAATACTTTTAAATATGTCAAAGGCGGTTAAACTCTGACGAAACGGAAGTGTGGTAACCGGACACTGCCAGGTTCCTCCAGGCTAAACGGCGCGCGGCGGACAAAAACCGACAGCTGCGGCCATGAATTGGGACCGAAGGGAACGCGAGAAGGACAGGGGAGGGACGGGGTTCCTCACCTCGACCGATTCCCACGGGAACTGGGGTCCGGAAGGGCTCCAGTCTTGGGAAGGCGTGTAGGCGGCGGCTCTAGGTACTGCTGGGAGGAAGAAAAACGTTGCCGCTCCCTGCTGCTCCGGCCTCCCTGCTGCTGCGGAGTCGCCGCGGACGAGGACGGGGCAGCTCCTCCTCTACCCCACGGTCCTAGGCGGCTACTAGGTCGACGGCGGGAAGCGGCCCACGCCGGCAGCCATGGTGGAGGCGGTGGAAACAGAGGAGCAAAAGAAGATGGGGTGAGCTAGGGTTTGGCGGGGCTGCGGTGGCTTAAGAAGGGTGGTGTTCTGGTGGTTGCGGTCGGAGGAAGCTCGAGGTCGGAGTAAAGGTAGACACAGAGGCTTGGATGCGCTCGGTTGCTGGGCGCGCACGCTCTGCTCGTGAGTCGTGAGGGGATGAAGGAAGAAGGCGACGTGGACGTGGATCAGCCACACGCTCAGGCTGGACCAAGCGAAAGACAGAGAAGGACCTAGGGTGGTCTGGTCTTGCGCTGGAGTGGCACGCTGCACTGATAAACTCTTGCTCCTCACCGTAGCCTCTGAAGACAAAAAAACACTCGGAAGCCTGAACGTAAAAAAAATCTGCTGCTGTGCACGCACGCACTGGGGACAAGAAAGCTTGGATCGGTTTCAAAAGACCCAGGAAAAAAAGGCTCAGATTTGGAGGCTAGGGTTTGGGAAGGTGGAGAAAAAAAAAGAAAAATAAATTATATACCCAAAATAGACTAGATGAGACTAGTTTTAGACAAAACTTTAGGCGGATTTAGTGTCAACTTCTGCTTTTAGTTAAATAAGAAAATCTTTTGTAATGTTTAAACGGGCCGAAGAATATATGTGACTAGATAAAAGGCTTAATATCGCAAAAGATCTAGATATGGGAAGATAGAGTAAAACCAAAAGGGTTGGTTGGAAAGATTTAGAGAAGAAAAAAAATGAGAATGAACACTATTAGATGTGCAGGAAAACAATTAGAGGAAATATTTGAATACGAGCAACCTGGACACATATGGTAGAAAGACAATTTGATGTGGTAGAATGGTACAACACAAGCATATGGATAGATAGAATTCAAAGGATAGATAGATATAGATGAAGGTTAGCTTGATGGGATTACCAAAATCAAACAAGAACAAATCTTAAAGAATTTGCGATCAGGAAAAGAGCGCATGAGGTTGCTTAAGATTTTATGTAAGCTAGCATAGTGTCAAGATCACATGGCCAAGATTTGAATTGAAACAACACAACAAACAACAAAAGAGATTAAGGTGGAAGATAGAGGGTTATTATATCATGTGAGGGATAAAAGGGTGTTATAATTGCATGTCCCATGCTGAAAGAACATGTGTGCCCCATGTATGGTTTTGGTAATTAATGACAATCTTTATGGACTTATGTTTGCATTGAGTTTTACTTGTAGGATTTGTCCATAGGCAATGCTTGAACCATATGTTGGCTTCAAGGTTGGAAGAAGAAGAAAGTGAAGAAGATCAAGTGGTGATCAAGGTTTCAAGGAATGATCCGGAGATTGGTCAAGTAGAAGTTGATCCTATGGCAAGTGTGTCTTGAATAATAAGATGATCTCAAGTGTAGCTTGCCATCCTTATGGTGATCATGGATATGTGAACATATGCCTAAAAGAGGGGATCTTCCATAGTGGAGTATATGGGAGCAAATGCCAAGTCTTCACCAAGCTAGCGCAATCAAGAAAGGTGTTCCATCTTGAGGTATAGAAGATCGTCATCATCAACATCAAGTGGAATATACAAAAGGCAATTGTTTTATCTTGATAGGGTTTCTTTCTTACTGGTCTCGTGGTTTTAGTTGGGGAGACTGGTTTATAGGATAGATAACCGTACTATCAAGAGGGGCTCTCGAGTGAGTAAGTTGATCATATCCCTCGGTGAGAGCTCAAACCTTTGCATACTTGGAATCATCTTTCTTGGTTCTTATTTGGGTCTTACTCATGTTAGTATTTAGAGCTTGTGTTAATCTCCATGACAAGCTCAAGTTCATCTAAAACGAATTTCATATGCATTCTCTATTGCTTTTTCGATGTTGGAGGTTTTATCAGTTCGTCTTTTTGGGAGAGGTCAAACCTTTCATCATTTGGTTCTATCCTACCTTTCTGTACTATGATGTTTCTCTGGATGAACTTGTAGATCGCATTGTCCTCTTTAAAACGATCCAAAGATCATCAAAAAAGGAGTCTGGATGCAAAAGTTATGATTGTTTCAGTTTTGCTATTTCTGCCAGTTTTCAGGGAGCGGATTATCCGGCCATGGGGGCGGATTATCCGGCCAAATTTTTGGGAAACAGCTGAGGACTTTGAGGCGTGGCTCTCTGTAATAGGGGCGGATTATCCGGGCCTCCGGGGGCGGCTTATCTGGCCCAAATATCCGCCCCTATCTGCCCCCTATACATGGCCAAGATTTGAATTGAAACAACACAACAAACAACAAAAGAGATTAAGGTGGAAGATAGAGGGTTATTATATCATGTGAGGGATAGAAGGGTGTTATTATTGCATGTCCCATGCATGTGTGCATATTTGGTGAAAACAAAATATGTCACATGTATGTTAGCCCAAAGAGGTTCCCAAGTTAGTAGGTGGACGAAGAAGTAAAAGATATGCCCTCAACTCAACTTAGGCATTAAACAATTTAATAAGGAGCAAATACAATATATCAAGAGGCAAATATAATTAAAGAGACAAATACATATGAGAGAAAAACCAAATGAAAAGGGGTTTTATATGATTCTCAAATGCAATGTGGCATGATGACATGAGCATGATATAATGATGATGCAATTAATAACAAGCAGGAGGTATCATTTTATTATTAGACCATGTAGCATTATAGATGTTAGACAGATCGGATGCTACAACTCTCCCCCACTAAACAAGAACCTCGCCCCGAGATTCTAGGAAGAAGAAGACACGAAGAGGGTAGGATACTTGATACAGAGCTCATCCTCGCATTCCCAAGTGGCTTCATCAACGGAATGGTGCGACCACTGCACCTTGCAGAACTTGATAGACTTGTTGCGAGTCTTTCTTTCTGCGACTTCTAGGGTTTTTGTGGGGTGTTCTTGATAAGACAGGTCTTCTTGGAGATTGATGAGCTCATGGTCCACGGTCCTGCCGGGATCCTTGAAGCATTCTTGAGTTGAGAGATATGGAAAACATCATGGACCATGAGTTTTTCAGGGAGCTCAAGAGCATAAGCAACTTCTCCTCTTCTTCCACGAACTCTGAAAGGACCGACGTATCTAGGAGCCAGCTTTCCTTTGATACCAAACCAGTGCGTGCCTCTCATGGGAATGACACGAAGGTAAACGAGATCACCAGGGACATACTCCATGTTCGTGTGCTTTCTGTCGTAGTTGCTCTTCTAGCGACTTTGAGCAACTTTCAGGTTTTCGATAATGATGTGAACCTTCTCCTCCGGTTGAGTTACAATGTCGGGGCCAAACAATGTTCTTTCACCTGTGCCCGACCAACCAATCGGAGTTCTGCATTTGCGTCCATAGAGAACCTCAAATGGTGCCATCTTTAGACTCTTCTAGAAGCTATTGTTGTAAGAGAACTCAGCATAAGGAAGGCATTCTTCCCACTTCATGCCGAAAGAGATGACGCAAGCACGGAGCATATCCTCCAGAATCTGATTGATCCTTTCAACTTGTCCTTGCGACTGAGGGTGATAGGCAGTGCTGAAGTTCAACTTTGTTCCCAAAGCATTTTGGAAACTTCCCAAGAACTTGGAAGTGAAGATGCTTCCACGGTCTGAGCTGATCTCAAGAGGAACCCCATATAGAGAGACAATTCTGTTGATATAGAGCTCATCCAACTGAATTGCAGAAATTGTTTCCTTGACGGGAAAGAAGTGACCCACTTTAGAAAGCCTGTCGATGACAACAAAGATTGCATTGTTGCCCTTCTGCAACCTTGGAAAACCAGTTATCTCGACTTTCTCCCATTTCCATTCCGGAGGCTTCAATGGCTGTAGAAGACCAGAAGGTTTCTGATGGACAGCTTTAACTCTGCGGCAGACGTCACACTCCGAGACATACTTGGCACAATATTGTTTCAACCCAGGCCACCAATATTGTGTTTTCAAGTCCATGTACATCTTAGTGCTGCCAGGGTGGATAGAAAGAACATAATCATGAGATTCTTTAAGAACTTGCTCTCTCAAACCCGGATACTTTGGAACGAACATCCGGTGCTTAAAGAATAGAGTGCCTTGGTCGTCAAGGTGGAAAGGTTCATACTTCGGAAGCTAGATCTTAGAGATGTTGTTTTTAGTGTACGGATCACCAAGTTGAATGGAGCGAACTTTTTCTTCCAAGAGAGGGGTTGCCAGAAGATTCAGAAGATACCCTTGATCCACAATTTCAAGGTTGAGCTGGTGGAATTCCTCGCACAAGAGAGGCTGTTGTTCTTCCACCATGAGGTTGTTGACATAAGCTTTTCGGCTGAGAGCATCGGCCATGACATTAGCTTTGCCAGGAGTGTAGTTGATGGTCATATCGAAGTCATTAATTGCTTCAATCCACCTCCTCTGACGAAGGTTGAGATCAGGTTGAGTGAAGATATACTTCAGGCTTTTGTGGTCAGAAAAGATCTCACAACGGTTTCCAAGAAAGTAGTGCCTCCATACTTTTAGAGCGAAGACAACCGTTGCAAGTTCAAGATCATGTGTTGGATAGTTGAGCTCATGAGTTTTCAACTAACGGGAAGCATAAGAAACGACTTGCTTTTCTTGCATGAGGACCAACCCCAATCCTTGCAAGGAGGCGTCACAGAATATCTGGAAAGGCTTTGATGTATTTGGAGGAATCAAGACTGGTGTGGAAGTGATCTTCTCTTTGAGTGTTTCAAAACTAGCTTGACATGCAGGAGACCAAAGGTATTTCTTGCCTTTCTTGAGGAGATCGGTAAGAGGCTTCGCAATCTTCGAGAAGTTCTGAACGAAGCGACGGCAATAACTAGCCAAACCAAGGAAACTCCGGACTTCTTTGACATTTTTGGGTGGAAGCCACTCAACAATTGTCCGAACAGTTTCTGGGTTGACGGCAATGCCCTTAGCAGAGATGACGTGACCCAGATAGGTGACTTCAGGCAGCCAGAACTCACACTTGGAGAACTTTGCATACAGGCGGTTCTCACGAAGCTTGTTTAGGACACACCGAAGGTGTTCTTCATGTTCTTCCTTTGACTTAGAATAGACTAGAATGTCATCCAGATAGACCACGACGAACTTATCAAGATACTCCATGAAAACCGAGTTCATAAGCCTCGAGAAGGTGGCAGGTGCATTGGTGAGACCGAAAGACATGAACGTGTACTCATACAGGCCATAGCGGGTGGTGAAAGCTGTTTTGGGGACATCTTCCTTGCGGATCTTGATTTGATGATATCCACTTCTTAAGTCAAGCTTGGAGAATACCACAGATCTAGCTAGCTGATCGAAGAGATCATTAATCCGTGGAAGGGGATATTTATTCTTGATTGTTTTAGCATTGAGAGCCCGATAGTCAACACAAAGTCTATCAGTCCGGTCTCGCTTCTTCACAAAGATTGTTGGGCTGCCCCAAGAGGAAGTACTGTGCTGAATGAAACCCAACTTCTCTTGTTCATCAAGATGACGTTTGAGTTCAGCCAACTCAGCAGGACCCATTTTATAAGGCCGCTTGGAGATAGGAGCGGTACCAGGTTCAAGCTCAATCACAAATTCGACCTCTCGGTCAGGAGGCATACCTGGTAACTCTTGAGGAAAAACATCTGGGAACTCACAGACCACCGGAACACTCTGAATAGCCTCCATAGCATCATCATTCAGAGCCGCCAAAGAGAAAAGCTGAATTGCAAGAATCAGACTTGGAGAATAGACTATATGGCCTTCAGGAATTTTCAGAGAAACCGAGCGTTCAGCACAATCAATCACAGTTGCATTTGCTGTTAACCAATCCATGCCCAAGATAACATCAATGTCAGAATTGCCCAGAATAATTAAGGAAGCCGGGAACGAAGAGCCACCAATCTCAATTTGATTGCCATGGCTGATATGAGCAGCCCTCATGTTTGACCCAGGAGATTGTACCACGAGACGATGCAATAGAGGACCCATAGCCAGATCATGCTCATGTGCAAACTTGTGAGAAACAAAAGAATGCGATGCACCAGAATCAAACAAAACTCGTGCAAGGACTGAGTTAACGGGAAGCGTACCCATCACAACTCTAGGTGCATGTTTAGCTTGAGCGACGTTGACACAGTTGGCATGAGCAACAGTAGACCCGGGCTTGGTGTTGATGTTGAGAGCCCGAGGTGGAGGTGCACGAACCATAGAAGAACTTGCTGCAGGTCTTGGAGGTGGTGGAGGAAGAGCTTTATTATTCATGGGACAACTCCAGTGTTGATGCCCAGTGTTCCCACAAGTGTAACAAGCACCAGGTGGACGTAGAGCAGCGTAGCCAGGGACTCCGCCAGGCGCTCCAGGGTAGTTGTGGTTGTAGCCCCTAGGAGCAGCGGTGAGGAGTTTGGTGGCCTTGTTGCGTATCTTGAAGGTCTTGGTGGAGCCGGGAGCGGCGGTGCGGTATTAGGAACCCATACGCGGCGCTTAGAAGGAGCTGTCATAGCTGAAGAGCTTGCTGTGTCACGACTGTGTTTCTTGGACTCCTCGAACACTTGCCTACTTGCTTCTTCCTGTAGAGCTGTATGCTGGAGTTCTAGAAAAGACTTCGGCCTTGCATGAGTGATTGCATATTTGATAGATGCATTGAGCCCTTGCCTGAACCTCTTTTGTTTCTTCTTGTCATCAGAGATCTCATCGCCACCATACCGAGAAAGATTCATGAAATTTCTGATATAGGTATTGACATTGTCATTGCCTGCTTGAGGTTGAGAAACACTTCCTTCATCCTTTCCATGACAATTTCTGACAAGTCTTGCTCTTTGAAAGCCCCAGTGAACTACTCCCAAGTAGGCTGAAAACTAGAGTGGTTTGCCTTCAGGTAATTCTCCCACCATAGAGCTGCGTCTCCCTTCAGAAGGTGAGTGGCACATTTTACCCATTCTTGCTCAGGAACATCAGCAGTCATCAGCAACCTTCAGATGTCACGAAGCCAATCATCAGCATCCAGTGGCAGATCAGACACCTCAAAGTGGTGCGGGTTAAACTTCAGAAAGCCCTTGATGTCTCCTCGCTTGGGAGGTAGAGGTAGCGGAATAAACTCATTCCTCCTGACACTTTCTTCAAAGCGTTGCTGGTTCTGTTGCATTGTTCCCAAGGCATTTGCAATACTTGCCAATGCAGCCCCCAGTTCAGGTGGTATGTCCTCCTCAGTGCGGCGTGGTGGTGCCATCCTGTGATTGATCTAAAACTCAAGTCAGTACCATAATGGAGAATAATAATCCAAAATAGTACCAAAATGGAATTAACCAAGATTAAAGGATACAAATCACTAAGATGATATTTAAATATCAACAAAGTTCGAAGCACCTAGAAGATATTAAGCATATCGTACACGACTGAACAAGGAGTGTAGTACACAAAGCTATCAAAGAAAAAATTTCCACAAATTTCGGCATTAAAATACCACTATATGCGCAAAACCACTTAATGAATCAAGATTAGTAACTCTACCAATTCAATATACAAGAGCGAATGATAAAAGTAGTGGTATGGTCGCGACTCCATCCCGCATTCAAATCATTACTCCGCACATGAATAAGTAAAACACATATCCCAACCCCCTTCCTTTTTAAGATGAACCTAAAGATTAGCAACTATGGAAAACAAACACCCCAAATGAGATAGTGTCGGATAACCAAGAGTAAGACAGATCGCGTCGGTTTACAACGAACAGATAGATCGCGTCGGTTTACAAAAGCCTGTCGGTATGGAATGTACCAACAGTTGATAACCAAAAGGCAGATAGCGATAACAAGTTGGATGCAACAGATAGACTAGGACTTACCCCCACACACACACTCACACAACCTATGGTACTACGGAACCCAGAATACGTGAATCCTAGTTTGAATTTTTAGAAGAGGAATGAAAACGTTACACTTCCTTACCAGAAAAGGGTGGGTGGGTGGGTAAGAAGAAAAATGGAAGCAGTCTTACTCTCGCGTTTTTGTTTTTCCCTAGTATACATAACTACCAAAATATTTGTCAGACTGACAACGACCATTTGGCTGAGACCCTGAAGGCCGGGATGGCTCTGATACCAATTGTAACAACCTTGAACCCTAAGCTCTAAGTTCAAGCCTGGAGGAACCAAAAATGGCTAAGGGTTTTACAGCGGAGGCCCAGGGCCACCCACGTGTAGGCCCGTCGGCCGCCCTAACCACTTCCAAGAACATCGGGACAAGAGCGAGCGGCGTAGGCAACAGGCGAAGAGATCAAATACATACACAAGTGAGTATGTATGCAATCTACCTTACAACAGTTCTCAGAGCCATACCATCTAAAAGAAATAGAAATATTGCAACTCCATACGGCAAGATCCAAATATCCTAGATAGAGATAATAGTGTAGGATATTTCCTCATACATCAATCAATAGAGTATCAAGCGGAACCGGGAAACAAGATCCGAGTACGGATAAGAAGCAAATCGGCATAAGATGCCACAAAAATAAGCACATCCCGCCCACAGATCTCACGGATCCCCATCCTCGGAATCTCTAGACCGAGCGATCGTTGCCAACATCATATGTCTCCTCCACCCAGTATCCATCTTGCGAAAAAACATGTTCATCCGAATCAAACAATTTATCGTGTGAGACCCTAGGGGTACTCAGCAAGTCTTTATGCCTCTAAAGGGGACATATACCTGGGGTGACGCAAGTGCAGCAAAATAGAGTAACTAACAAGCCTATAGATACTCGCTAACCATCCGCCTAACCAATGATAGACGGATGTCCGTTAATTAGAAACAACAGTTATAACAGTATAAAGTGACAGATCCATCCTCCTTCTCGCTTACCAACGAGAAAGCAGACGAACAACCCATCTGTTGGCAGTTTTATTAATCATTCCATGAATATTGCACTATTTACTAGTCAGATATTTAGTCAAATTAAAGACGGTACTTTAGTTATGCTTGTCTATGATCGAGAAACTGTGCTCCAAGTCGTCCATAACCGCGGACACGGCTTTCAGAAAGATTTACCCTGCAGGGGTGCACAAATAGCAACACACACACGATCGACCTCGGAAAAACCAAATCAAAACCCAACGAGGCTTTCACGACAAAGCAATCACAGGATTCATAAAATATTTCAGGGGGCCACCCCACTAAGCTACCCGCAACGAAGTTGGCCGGCTCCGGAACGGACCTAGGGTTTGTGTGGACAGCGGTAAACGACTGGGAACCCGAAAGTGTGACTGGGCTTGTCGATACAGCGAAAACATGTCAGGATCCAAAACAGTACAGGTGCTCCACGCACAATCTTAAATAAAACGGTAAAGCATGGCATAAGTACATGATAGTAATAAAGCCCCAAACTACTTTGTGGCCTCAAGAAATATAGTACAAATCAAGCTCTTGCAAAGGGGGATTCATAGAGTCTCCCGTATGTGGATGGTGCGAATATTCAAGGAACAGGTATCAAGTACTCGGGATCCTACGGGACACAAGTGGACATAAAAACCAAATAACAGATATTGCCCACCGGTTCCTCTTTCATTTGTTATCTCATTACTACTCAGGTTAAGTGGTTTAGGTACCTCGTTATCTATCAGACACTCACAAACCCTACACATGCAATTCTACGACTCGCAAGGCTCAAGAAACTCCTATAGTAATGGCTCATATGATGGAGGAACAAGCTTCGGTGGGGTTTAAAATTAAAGGCCATGCAATACTTGGGATTCAGTTTAATGCAATCGTGACTCCATGATGCAAGAATAAGATAGAAGCAATAGGTACTATATGTATGAAAGCATGTGGTAGTGCTTGCCTGGCTGCTCAGTTGAAGCGAGAGGTGGATCTGGGTAGTACTCCTGGGATTCTTGATAATTCCCCTGCTCGGTGTCTATTCGAAAGAAGAACCAAACAAACAAGGGCCAACATAAATAAAGTGCACAAGCAAATGAATAAAATGCGACAAGCAAACAAGCATGCCATGATGAATGATGCACAATTTTCATGGCAATAATGTAGCACGGCAAGGGTGAGGTGTGGGGGCAAGAATAACTCATTTTATTAATTATTTGGTCAAGTTTTATCACCAAAAACAGTTCTGATTATTTATTATTTATATGATGCATTCTTCAATTCATATCATGGAATGCATAGTTAGAACGGGCTCGTCGCGCTGATCGATTTAGATATATTATTTGTCAAATTTGGAGTTATAGAATTAAAGTTATTAATTTTTGAAGTTGTATTGTTAAATAGGACAAGTGTTTAATTGTTTGGTTAGTTAGATTATTGCAAACTAAAAACAAAAATGTGTATTTTGAATTATTCAATTAATTCTAAACAAGTTTGCTTTTGGAAGTTTGAATTGAAACTGATTTTTAAGTTTGACTGATAAGTAGAGTGTTTTGGGCAAAAGCCACACACGCTGCCAGGACTTGGCTTTACATGCAAAACTGCCATCGATTTTTAACCGAAAGCTTATGACTTCAGCTGTTGCCATCCATAGCTAAAATAGAACGGCAAAAGAGTCATAAATTCGGCCACCAAGGGAAATCGATCCTTGGACCTCCAGCCTAAAGCTGCAAGTCTTGACCACTAGGCTAAGCTTTGTTGCAATTAACATACAGTAGGTATTGCATCTAGGACAGGTTTTCAGACTGCTGAAACTGAACAAACACGTGGGTGTGTTCCTACCTAGCACAGAGAGCAAAACAGAAAGAAAAGGATGACAATAAATCGCCTCGATTGGGGATTGAACTCTGATCTCCTGGGTTGTAGATTGAGGAACATGATGCCATACAACAAACTGATTCACGTTAGATATCAACGCGGAATACTTTTAAATATGTCAAAGGCGGTTAAACTCTGACGAAACTGAAGTGTGGTAATCGTCCACTGCCAGGTTCCTTCAGGCTAAACGATGCGCGGCGGACGAAAACCGACAGCTGCGGCCACGAATTGGGACCGGAGGGAACACGAGAAGGATAGGGGAGGGACGGGGTTCCTCACCTCGACCGATTCCCGTGGGAACTAGGGTCCGGAAGGGCTGCAGTCTTGGGAAGGCGTGTAGGCGGCGGCTCCAGGTACTGCCGGGAGGAAGAAAAACGTTGCCGCTCCCTGCTGCTCCGGCCTCCCTGCTGCTGCGGAGTCGCCGCGGACGAGGACAGGGCAGCTCCTCCTCTACCCCATGGTCCTGGGCGGCTATTGGGTCGACGGCGGGAAGCGGCCCACGCCGGCAGCCATGGTGGAGGCAGTTGAAACAGAGGAGCAAAAGAAGATGGGGTGAGCTAGGGTTTGGCGGGGCTGTGGCGGCTTAAGAAGGGTGGCGTTGTGGTGGTTACGGTTGGAGGAAGCTTGAGGTCGGAGTAAAGGTAGACACAGAGGCTCGGATGCGCTCGGTCGCTGGGCGCGCACGCTCTGCTCGTGAGCCGTGAGGGGATGAAGGAAGAAGACGACGTGGACGTGGATCAGCCACACGCTCAGGCTGGACCAAGCGAAAGACGGAGAAGGACCTAGGGTGGTCTGGTCTTGCGCTGGAGTGGCACACTGCACTGATAAACTCTTACTCCTCACCGTAGCCTCTGAAGACAAAAAAAACATAAAAAAATAATCTGCTGCTATGCACGCACGCACTAGGGACAAGAAAGCTTGGATCGGTTTCAAAAGACCAAGGAAAAAAGCTTAGATTGGGAGGCTAGGGTTTGGGAAGGTGGAGCAAAAAAAAGAAAAAAATTATATAGCCCAAAATAGACTAGATGAGACTAGTTTTAGACAAAACTTTAGGCGGATTTAGTGTCAACTTCTGCTTTTAGTTAAATAAGAAAACCTTTTGTAATGTTTAAACAGGCCGAAGAATATATGTGACTAGATAAAAGGCTTAATATCGCAAAAGATATAGATATGGGAAGATAGAGTAAAACCAAAAGGGTTGGTTGGAAGGATTTAGAGAAGACAAAAAAATGAGTATGAACACTATTAGATGTGTAGGAAAACAATTAGAGGAAAGATTTGAATACGAGCAACCTGGACACATATGGTAGAAAGACAATTTGATGTGGTAGAATGGTACGGCTCAAGCATATGGATAGACAGAATTCAAAGGGTAGATAGATATAGATGAAGGTTCGCTTGATGGGATTACCAAAATCAAACAAGAACAAAGCTTAAAGAATTTGCGATCAGGAAAAGAGCACATGAGGTTGCTTAAGATTTTATGTAAGCTAGCATAGCGTCAAGATCACATGGCCAAGATTTGAATTGAAACAACACAACAAACAACAAAAGAGATTAAAGTGGAAGATAGAGGGTTATTATATCATGTGAGGGATAGAAGGGTGTTATTATTGCATGTCCCATGCATGTGTCCATATTTGGTGAAAACAAAATATGTCACATGTATGTTAGCCCAAAGAGGTTCCCAAGTTAGTAGGTGGACGAAGAAGTAAAAGATATGCCCTCAACTCAACTTAGGCATTAAACAATTTAATAAGGATCAAATACAATATATCAAGAGGCAAATACAATTAAAGAGACAAATACATATGAGAGAAAAACCAAATGAAAAGGGGTTTTATATGATGCTCAAATGCAATGTGGCATGATGACATGAGCATGACATAATGATGATGCAATTAATAACAAGCAGGAAGTAGCATTTTATTATTAGACCATGTAGCATTATAGATGTTAGACAGATGGGATGCTACACATATCAACTTCCTCCAAGCTTAGACTTCTCTTGTCCCCAAGCAAAAACTGAGCTCAATAAACATGACCTCAGGTTTATGGAGTGAAGAGTCGATAAAAGAATACTGACAAGAAGCATCACATTCATCAATACATAAGTCATAATAGAAGAAAACTCACTATTATATAACATAACTTGCAATAAGTAAAGGAAACACAATAAAGATACATAAAGTAAATCATAATTGGTAATGTCAAACTTAGCTCTTAGTCGAAGAATAGTTGACAATTTGCAGGAGTTCACAAATAACTGATTTTCAATGATAGCTTTCAAAGTAGTAAACACTAAGATAAGAGCAATGTGGAAAACAAGGAACATAAGAAACATGATTGAATAAATCATCATATGAATGAATGAAACACAACAACTCAAAATACTTGCTTGAGATAGAAGGGAATAGGTTACTGACTCAACTAAAAAGTAAAAGAAAGGCCCTTCGCAGAGGGAAGAAGGGATTTCAAGTTTCATAAAGAGCTTCTAAAAATTATGGTACTTATTAGCTTTCAGCTCTCATTGCCCCTATCATAGGCATCTTTAGGTGATTAAGGTTAAAGTGATCAAATATGAGGATATGCTTGACAAGTTGTAAGTTGAAAATGTCATGTACCTTAAATACGAGGGCCTCTCCTCATGCTACTCAAGTTTAGTTATCGGTAAGTTCTTGTCATAGTAAGTACATGTGTATCATAGAGAAACGCCAACGGGGTACCCCTTGCCCGATGATACGGAAGAATACCCAGATCAAAATGACAAGGCAAGCGGACAACGAGCATCTCAACAATCTTCTTATTTACCATGGGAAAATGGTGCTTTTTTCTCTCTTTCCTCTTTTCTCATATCTTTTTTTCTTTTTTTTCTCAATCTCTATCTCTAGTTTTATAAGAAGAATACTTCATAGATTGCTCATTATGGTTACGTTGCAGGTTTCCACCATGATTAGGCATGGATTAGACGAGTGGCCTAGGCGTTTCTCTAACACACATACATAACTCCATGGACTTACAAGCTCCCCTTTCATTTCACACAGACGACATCCATAGACAAAAGAGCACGATATCAACTAGGTACAATGTACAAGTGCAATGTTGAAAGCGTTCCCCACGACAGCATGATTCTGCTAATTCACAACTTACAAAGCGCAAGCATATATGCAACATAGATGGGCACAATGGTTCACGTTTATTAAGTGCAAGAAAGTAAAGTGTGCCATCAAGTCCGTGAGAGCTTTAATCACTAATTTTCACATAACAAGTTTAATTCAGAAGATAGATAAAAACATGAATTTACTTGGAATAGCAATAGTGCTAGTAGGTAGGTATGGTGGACACAAATGGCATAGGTTTTGGTTTAAGCATTGCATGCATGATAAGCATTCCCTCTCAGTACAGGTTTTTGGCTAGAAAGGATGGGTAGTAAGCATAAGAGTTGAAGGAAACAAACAAACATACAAGTGATAAAAACAAACATGCAATCTTCCTTGGAAGCACAAAAGATCTTAACTAGAGAATACTAAACTTATGAGAAAATCAAGAAAGAAAGATGATGAAATTATATTTCTTTAGAGTACTTTTATCTTTTTCATTCAATTCTCAAAAATAGTGTTGCTACTGACCGAGCCAGGTTTGCCAAAACCAACTAAATTAACTCAATGATCCCAAAGTGATACCAATACTAACGACAAGATCAATCATATAATCATAAATTGAAAACTAATATAAGATATGCAAAAGAGTAAATGATAGAACTTCTCATTAATATCCCATAACGGCAACTCACTCCAAGGGATACATAGATATCTAACGAGAGGGGGGACACTTCCATAATGCAAACCGTCCTACATGATAACTTCTCTATTCATGATATGACTCTACTAAAAAGGTAAAAAGATAGAAGATAGTGATATGATACCGCGGCACTCCCCCAAGCTCGAAACAAGCCAAGGGGATGCCAAAACCTGATGACGAATTACTCCTTCGGTGGTGGTTGTATTCTCTCGATGAGCTTTTTTATTAATTTACCCAAATACTCAATCTCGAAGGTGAGAGTACGAATCAAATCCGAGTTTTGCTCAATGCGGCTCATGATCATGTCGGGTTGCGAATTCTAGCTCTTGCGATTCTTTCCCCACTCTTCCTCCTTGAAGTCTTCTTTTCCTGCATGGTTAGAATGAGGCATATACCAATTGGAGGGTAGTTTCTCCTTGGGCATATTTTGGAATTGATGCTCATGGATAAGGGTATGGAAGGAATTCTTGGTGCGTGGAGGAGGTGACCGTGGAGCCAAACAGTGACGCGGAGGCTTCCCTCCAGTTGACATCCGTGCAGTCCTTTTGATCTTGGCAGGGTTTGCCAACACTCCCATGCTTGCAATGGTAGTGCCGGTGTGCGGATGCTGGCTTTTCTTTGCCTCCTCTTCATCTTTACTCTTGATCTCCTTCTCCTGCCTGGGGTCTTGGAGATCTTCCTCCATAGGCTCCTTGCCCTTATCGTTGGCGGACACCATTGTTCTTCTAAACTTTTAAGAATAGTTCCTGGCAGAAACAGATCGAAATGAAAACACGACGAGAACATGATATACTAACCTCGGGGGATCGGGGGGATTATATATAACGATTTTTTACAACAAAAGGAAGGTACTGGAGAAAATGGGTCGGAGACGGAGTCCGCGGTGGCCACACCACCTGCTGGCGTGGCCAGGGGGGCCGCGCCAGGGGGTGGTGTGAGCCACCCTAGCTCCGATTCCATCCCTCTTTCGCTTCGCTTCTTTCCTTGTTGAATAAAAACTGCAAAAATATAATTTGACAGAATTTTCGCGGAACTTTTCTTACCATAACTATTACCTATTCGAAAACGGACTCTGCAGGTCTCTAAACTTGGTATTTAGTAGATTCTTCCGGAGTCACCACTTGAATAACATCAATATCTTCATCTTCATACTCATATTGCTCGAGCATGAAACCTTTCACTTTCTTATTACACCATTTTCTCCGATAACATGGAAATTTCTTTCACACAAAACTTCACACAATTCTCATTAGCAACATTAGTATAAGCAAGGTAATAAACCTTTTAGGTTGAAATTCAACTGAAATCCATCAAAACATAATCTACTATAGCAACTCCTTCCGAAAACCCAAAAATAATTCAAAAAGGAAATCGATTAAAGAAGCAAATGCAAGAGTGGCAAAATCTATCAAAACAGACCAGCAGGTAAAGATCAATTTTTTTTGAAAATCTTATGTTTCTCAAATTAAAAAGTGCAAAACTAACGAAAGTCAAATAATAACCTGGGAAGAAGCAAAAACAATTACAGATCAATCCGATGTACAGAGATCTGTCACGAATTTTTATGGTGAAGCACAAAAATCTGTTTCGGGATAGCAACTTCCCCAAATCTTACTTCTCTCTCATTAGAGGTTGATCTTGACACAAAAACCAAAAAAAAGGATATGGAGAGGTTATTGCCGAAACAATAACTTCCAAGACTCAAATAAACAAAATCTGAAAGCAAAAGAAATATATTGGGTTGTCTCCCAAAAAGCTCTTTCTTTATAGCCATTAAGACGGGCATGATAATTCCAATGATGCTCACATAAGAATATGAATTGAAGTGAAAGAAAGCATTAAGAAGAAAAAATATACGTGTTTAAGTCTAACCCACTTCCTACACCAGGGAATCTCGTAACCAAACAAGTTGTTGAAACCAGGGACTGCTAGCATAGGAAGGCAAAACAGGTGCAACATAAAGACTTTAAGCATAAAACGAGGAAACTTAATATTACTGAGATACATTAGAACAGTCTTCCCTCTCATAATAACCTTCAGTATCATATATACATTTAATGATATAACTATCACAAGAACCGTTGTAGCAATGATCACTTATCCTAACAGAAAGCACAGGGACACTAGCTCTCATAACACTACTTTGTGAAACAATATTAGAAGTATCCTTACAAAGGATAGTGTGTCCCTCTTCTACATATTTAGTGACAAAGTCTTTCACATTTGCTATTATAGGTTCATCATCCATTTGTTTATCAGGTTCAATAGCTTTATTTGTACTTTCATTAACCATACTAGCTATCATAGAATGTTCCTTTATCTTAACTGGGAAATGCATTTTCACAATGTAAGGTCAGGTAAAACATGATTAGCAGTATAAACTTCAGTATTTCTTGCAAGAACACACTTAGCATCATCTTTATATGGTTCATGATACTTATTCCACTTATTTTTAGGAACTTCAATATAGGAAGAAAAAGCCTTAAAATAAGTTGCAATAGCTTGAGAGTCTAGACCATAAACATTTTTAATATTTTGAAAGTCATCAGTTCCCATAAAAGATTCAATGCATTCATAATCATAATTTATACCTGACTTCCTTCCTTTGTCATTCTCCCATGCTTCAGCATTGTCTTGGATATGGTCTAGAAGAGCCCATTTAGCTTCTTCTTCCATGCGTGTAAATGATCCAGCACAAGAAGCATCCAATAGATCCTTACCATGAAGAGAAAGCCTTGCATAAAAGTTATTGATAATAATATTGTTGGGGAGCTCATGAATAGGACATTTGAGAATTAGTAACTTCAATCTCCCCCAAGCTTGAGTTGTACTCTCTCCATCAAGAGGCCAAAAGTTGTATATTTGATTCCGATCTTTATGAATCTCACTAGGAGGATAAAATTCTTAATAAAAGAGAGGTACTACTTCCTCCCATTCAAGAGCTTGACCATTCTTCAGCAGCTTATACCATTCCTCAGCTCTTCCTTTCAGTGATAATGAGAATAACTTCTTCTTGACTTGATCTGTTGTAATACCTGTACACTTGAACAACCCGCATAATTCGTGTATAAAGAGCAAATGATCACTAGGATGGACAGTTCCATCCCCAAAATTGTAGTTATCCATAACACGATCAATAATTCTTGTAGGAATTTTAAAAGTATCATTCTCAGTAGGTGATGGTTCATCTACTACCTTAGCAGTGGTAGTAGCATTATGAAATAAGAAACTCAGCGAATTATCCATATTGAAAATAGAGCAACTAACAGAAGTAAACAATACTCATAGTAGAAGTTTTTGTCACTCCGGCAACCCCTACGATTAGTAGCCAAATACACAATGCATTCCCCTAGGCCTATAAATGTGAAGTATCATGTAGTCGACGTTCACATGACACCACTAGAAGAATAACACCACAACTTAATTATCAAACCATTGAATCTCTCTTAACACAATTCCACTACTAACAACATGACTTCTCCATGTCCTCAAGAACTAAACGAACTACTCACGAGACATCATATGGATCAAGATCAGAGATGAAATAATGATAAGTAAAAATCTGAACATGAACAATAATTCAATGGTTCCACTCAATAGCATCAACTACAACAAGTAATCAACACCGAGAAAGTTTCCCCTAAGAACTATGCAAGATTCAACCCAATTGTTACAATGGTATGGAGTGATGATGATGGTGCTGGTGGAGATGATGATGATGATGATCCCGATGAAGTCCATCTTGATGACGGTATTGATGGCGACGATCTCCCCTCTCCGGGAAGGAATTTCTCTGGCAGATTTCTGCCTGCCGAAGAGCTCTTTCTCTCTTTGTAGTTTTCCGCCCCGCAGAGGCGACGGAATCTTTCTATGGTCACTCCCCGAGTCTTAGGGTGTCGAGGGGATTATATGCGTCAGAGGGCGATGCTAGAGGTGGGCCAGGGTGGCCAAACCACCTAGTGGGGCGGCCAGGGCTGGCCCGTGCCAGGGGGTGGTGTGGGCCCCCTATGTCCCATCTCCACTTCCCCTTCTGGCTTCCTTCGTCTTCTAGAAAAATAGGATTTTCCATATATTTTCCAGGATTTTCTGATCTTCGTGAATTTTGCCTCCAAACGGTGCCTTTTCCATCAGAATCCTGACTTCAGTGGTCCATCCTCCAAAAGTCATCAACCATGCAAAAATAGATGAAATAACATAAGTATCAACTCTTAATATGAAATGTATCAATGGATAACAGTAAATTATGATATAGAATAGTGTGCAAAACAAGGAACATAAGAAACATGATTGAATATATCATCATATGAATGATTGAATCACAACAACACAAATGCTTGCTTAAGATAGAAAGGAATAGCTTTACTGACTCAACTAAAAAGTAAAAGATAGGCCCTTCGCAGAGGGAAGTAGGGATTTCAAGTTTCATAAAGAGCTTCCAAAAATTATGGTACTTATTAGCTTTCATCTCTCATTGTCCATATCATAAGCATCTTGAGGTGATTAAGGTTAAAGTGACACAAATATGAGGATATGCTTGACAAGTTATAAGTTGAAAATCTCATGCCCCTTGCTTACGAGTACCGAACCTTATGCTACTCAACATTAGTCACGAGTAAGTTCTTGTCATTGTAAGTACATGTGTATCATAGAGAACCACCAACGGGGTACCCCTTGCCCCATGATACGGGAGATATCCCATACCAAAATAACAAGGCAACAGAAAATGAGCATGTCAGTGGTCATTTTATTTGCTATTTGCATATATTTTTATTGAGGATGCTTCATAGATTGCTCACTATGGTTATGCTGCAAGTTTCCACCATGATTAAGCATGGCTTAGGCTAGCCGCCCAGGCGTTTCTCTAGCACATATACAAACTCCATGAGCTTACAAGCTCCCCTTTTATTTCACACTGCCGGGATCCATAAGCAAAAGAGCATCATATCAACTAAATAAGTGCAATGTTGAAAGCGTTCCCATGGTAACATGGTTCTGCTAATCCACAACTCATAAAGCGCAAGCATATACGCAACATAGATGGACACAATGGTTCAAGTTTATTAAGTGCAAGAAAGTAAAGTGTGCCATCAAGTTTGTGAGAGCTTTAATCACTAATATTCACATAACAAGTTTAATTCGGAAGGTAGATAAAAACATGAATTTACTTGGAATAGAAATAATGCTAATAGGTAGGTATGGTGGACACAAATGGCATAGTTTTGGTTTAAGGATTGGATGCACGAGAAGCATTCCCTCTCAGTACAGGTTTTTGGCTAGCAAGGCTGGGTAGCAAGCAATAAGAGTTGAAGGAAACAAACAAACATACAAGTGATAGAAACAATCATGCAATCTTCCTTGGAAGCGCAAAAGATCTTAACTAGAGAATACTAAGCTTATGAGCCAAACAAGAAAGAAGGTTGATGGAATTATATTTCTAAGAGTATTTTTCTCTTTTCCATTCAATTCTTGAATAGCGTTGCTACTGACCAGAGCCAGGTTTCCCAAAACCAACTAAATTTACTTAATGATCCCAAAGTGATACCAATACTAACAACAAGATCAATCATATAACAGAAATTGCAAACTAAAATAAGATGTGCAAAAAGTAAATGATAGAACTTCTCATTAATATTACATAATGTCAACTCATACCAAGGGATACATAGATAACTAGCTAGATGGGAGATACTTCCATAATGCAAACCATCCTATATGATAACTTCTCTATTCATGATATGACTCTACTAAAAGGTAAAAAGATAAAAGATAGTGATGTGATACCACGGCACTCCCCCAAGCTTGGAACAAGCCAAGGGGATGCCAAAACCTAATGACGAATTACTCCTTCGGTGGTGGTGGTGTTCTCTCGATGAGCTTTTCAATCAATTCCCAAAAATCCTCAATCTCGAAGGTGAGAGTACGAATCAACTCTGAATTGTGCTCAATGTTGTTCATGATCATGTCGGACTATGAATCCCAGCTCTTGTGATTCTTCCTCACTCTTCCTCCTTGAAGTATTCTTTTCCTGCATGGTTAGAACGAGGCATATCCCAATTGGAGGGTAGTTTTTCCTTGGGCATATTTTGGAATTGCTTCTCATGAATATGGGTATGGAAGGGATTCTTGGTGCGTGGAGGAGGTGACCGTGAAGCCAAGCAATGACGCAGAACCTTCCCTCCAGTGGACATCCGTGCAGTCCTTTTGAACTTGGCAGGATTTGCCACCACTCCAATGCTTGCAATGGTGGTGTGATACATTGCAAATGTATCTATAATTTTTGATGTTCCATGCTCGGTTTTATCTACTTTCTTATGTTTTGTCCACACTTTGGAGTACTTTTCATATGATTTCTTGGACTAACCTATTAAGAAGAGCCACAGTGCCAGCAGCCTGTTTTCTGCTGTTTTTGGTTCCAAGAAAGTTAGAAAATGAATATTCTCAGAATTGGACGGGACAAAAGCCAAAGTGCCTATTTTTTCGGAAGACTCACGGAGCCAGAATACGAGATGGAGGAGGGCCAAGGGCTGGCCACCCCCCCCCCCCCCCGAGGCGCGGGCTGGGCCTGGCCACGCCAGGGCATGGTCTGGCCGCCCCAGGCATCCCCTCGGTCTCCCTCATCGCCTATAAGAAGCCTTCTGACCTAAAAACTCTGGGGGGTTCGACGTTTTTTCATAAGGAGTTCCGCTCCGCCGCCACCACCAGATTCCATGAAACAGCACCAGAAACTCCGTTCTGGCACCCTGCCGGGACGGGGAATTGGAGGAGATCATCGCCATCATCATCACCATCGCTTCTCCATCGACCATCCATGTTTTTCCCATCTATGAGTGAGTAATCTCCACTGTAGGCTATGGGGATGGTAGGGATTGGATGAGATCGTTCATGTAATGGCATCAGATTGTTAGGGCATGGTGCCTAGTATCTTCTATTAGTGCTTTATGACTTTGTTGCGACTTGTTATGCTTAATGCTTGTCACTAGGGCCCGAGTGCCATGATTTCAGATCTGAACATGTTATTGATTCATTATGATAGTATTGTTTTTGGTATTATCTACAAGTTGTATACACACGTCGTTGTCCAGAACCAATGGCCCCGAAGTGACAGAAATCGGGATAACCAGAGGGAATAGCTTTGATGTGAGGATCACATGTGTTCATGGAGTGTTAATGCTTTGCTCCGGTGCTCCATTAAAAGGAGGACCTTAATTGCTAGTAGTTCCCTTGAGGCCCCGCTGCAAACGGGCTCGCAGGACAAAAGATGTTGTGCAAGTTCTCATTGCGAGCACGTATGACTATATATGGAACACATGCCTAGGATTATCTAGTACTTGGATGCTTTATCTTATTTATCTGCAATTGCCCTATGTTCTGATTGCTATGTGAATTGTCTTATCCATGCAACGCCCGTCCATCAATCCCTATGCCTACCGCACTCGAATCCCACTGTTTGCTGTTATTGTTACTACTGTCTTTACTTTACAACTGCTGCTACTCTACTATTCCTACTACAAAACTGTTGCTACTGATAAACTGCTGTGAGCAAGATTGTTTCCAGGTGCAGCTGAATTGACAACTCAGTTGCTAAGGCTTATAAATATTCTTTGGCTCCCCTTGCGTCGAATCAATAAATTGGGTTTCACTTCCCTCAAAAATACTGCAATACACCCCCTATACTTGTGGGTCATCAATACTATTTTCTGGCGCCGTTGCCGGGGAGCATAGCTTTATTTATCAAGTAAGTCTCGTGATGGCAAGGTTCCTATTTTACCATCCACTACAAGAAGAGGTATGGTTCTGAACACCTCTATTGCGCTTGATTCACCGTCTGTTATAAGTAAGCTCATTACACCACCACATACACATGCTACACACACCGCTACTACTGCTGAATCTGAAACTTCTGATGCTTATGATGCTGCTTCTACTGTGCTTGATAAGAGTGGTTCATTACGTCCTTTCCTAGATGCTACGATTGCTAGAACTATAGCTGGAAATAACGAAACTCCTAATGAAGACACTACCACACATGTTAGTTCACCTGAGTCTAGTGAAAGTTATGATATTGAAGATGGTTATGTTGAGATGACCGATGAATTTATTAAATAATGTAAAAACACCCATGATAGGAGTGCTGCTAAGAGTCTCCTTGAGAGGCGTACTATTAGACCCAAATTGTCTCCTATTGCTAAGTTTGCTGCTTCTCCCATAAACATTATAGATGAAGATTATGATTTCTCTCTCGATCTATCTTACATAGCTATTGTCAAGAAAGAACCTTTTTGTGGGACTAAGAATGAAAGTGCGGCAGAACATATGAATGAACTTTCTACCATGAGTGGCTTGTTTTCTGATGATATTAAGATGCGTACTTACTTTGTTGCTAAGATTTTCCCCTTTTCACTGAAAGGAGAAGCTAAAACTTGGTTTAGTAATTTACCTCCTGGATCTATTGATAGCCCTGATTGCTTGATTAGTACTTTCCTGCAGAAATATTTTCCTCCTAGTCCTACACATGCTATTTTGTAGGAACTTTTTGATGTTAAACAGGGAGAAAAGGAGGTATTACCTGAATCTTGGGCAAGGTTTTGTGCTTTGATTCATGCATAGGCTGGAAGTCCATTACCTAAGAATGAGCTTCTTGATATATTTTATAATGGACTAACCGAGGAATCTAGGACATACCTAGATAGTTGTGCTGATTGTGTTTTCAGGAATGGGACTCCTAAGGAAGCTGAGGCATTAATGGCTAAAATAAGTAAGAACTATGAAGATTGGACTCCTCCTGAACAAGCTATACCTGAAGTAATCGTACATGAACCAACTATTCCGGTGCCTATTCCAACATCAAAGAAGAGAGGAGTTATTGAATTAAATGATGAAGTGATGAAGCTAAGAAATGTCTTAAGGAGAAGGGCATTAAAGCTGTAGATGTCAAGAATTTAACTCCTATAGAAGAATTATGTAAGCCTATTCCCTACTCATCCACTATTGAGGTACACTCTCTCCAACACTTTGATGAAGGTGATATCCCTTACTCTAAACCTCCTGATCAATGCTTAGAAGAATTCGATATCTTTATTGTTAAGCAAGATAATTTTAATAAAAGGGTGCAAAATCATCTAATGGAAAACACTAGAGCTATTGTTGAGTTGAAAGATATTGTGGAAAGAACCTCTAATGATGTTAAAATGATTGTTAAACACTTTCAAATGGTTCAAACTCAAATAGATCAACTCATTAAAGTGCAAAAAGACTTGCTAGTTAATGCTAGTAAAGAAAAACATGCTTATGAAATTAGAACTAGAAGTGGTGCTGCTACCCAGGATCCTCTATATCCTGAGGGGCATCCCAAAAGAATTGAGCAGGATTCTCAACAAGCTGAAAATAGTGGCTCTACTCATAAGAAAAGGAAAAAGAAACATAAAACTATTGTAGAACCCTCTGAACCTGCTATAGATCCTAATAGTATATCTATTTCAGATGCTAAAACTGAAAGTGGTAATGAAGAAAATGAAGCTCCTAATGAAGAAAAAGTTGAAGAAGAACCTGAAAACCACACTAAGAATACTAAATACACCAAAGAAGATTTTATTGCTAAGAAACATGGTAGTGAAAGAGAGCCTTAGGTCCAAAAACCTATGCCTTTCCCTGATAAGAAACACAAGTCAAAGGAAGATGAACACTATAATAAGTTTTGTGAGTGGATGAAACCTTTATTCCTGCAAATTCCTTTGACTCATGCTATTAAATTGCCTCCTTACTCAAAGTATAGGAAGGATATTGTCTCGAATAAAAGGAAGATCCCAAATGAAGAAATTTCTACTTTGCTTGCTAATTATTCCTTTAATGGTAAGGTTCCAAAGAAACTTGGAGACCTAGGGATTCAAACTATACCTTGCTCTATTAAGAATAGTTATGTTAGAACTGGCTTGTGTGATTTGGGAGCTGGAGTTAGTGTTATGCCTTTCTCTCTCTATAAGAGGCTTCAACTAGAAAAATTAATACCAATTGATATATCTTTGCAAATGGCTAATAAATCTACCACTATTCTTGTTAGTATATGTGAGGATGTACCTGTTCAAGTGGCTCATAATTGCTTGATATTAACTGATTTTGTTGTGCTTGAAATGCCTGAAGATGATAATATGTCTATTATTCTTGGGAGACCTTTTCTTAATACTGCAGGAGCTGTTATTAATTGTAATCAAGGAAAGGTGACTTTCAATGTTAATGACAAGGAACATACTGTCTATTTCCCCAAGAAGATTGAAAGGACTTATGGTTTGAATTCAATTGAACATGTTGAGGGCATTCAAGTTGGAGAAATATATTGTCCCATACCAAGAGAAAAATTTGAAACAATTATGATTGGGACCATTGCTTCAAAGTTGAGGTAACATAATCACTAGTGAAATACAATGTTTTGTCTCATATGAAATTGTTTTGGTAGCAAGACCTGATCAACCTTGTTAACAAAAGGATTTCAATGAACAAAACAATGTTTTCACCATGATTATCTTTGTTTACCTTTATTTTTATGCCTAACTTAAAGGCGTTAACAAGGTAATTATTGGGAGATAACCCAAAAGTTTTAGATGAGTCTTGGAAGTTATTACTTCAGTAATAAGCGCTCCTTATCCTTTTTATTTGCTTTTTGTGCCAAGAGTAACCTCTAATGAGAGAGAAGTAATGATTGGAAAAGTTGTTGTCCCGAAACAGATTTCTGTGCTTCACCGTAAAAATTCGTGTAAAATCTTTGTACGTCCTTTTGAGGCGTGAGTTTTTTTGCTTCTGCCCAACGTTGTTATATAACTTTCGTTAGTTCAACACTTTTTGATTTGAGCAACAGAAGGTCTTCGAAAATATTCGTCTTTACCTGCTGGTATGTTTTGACAGATTTCTGCCATTTTCTGCATTTGCTTCTTGTTGGTTCCTTTTTAGATCTTTTGGGGAATTGAGCTTTTTGAGGGAAATGCTACAGTAGCTAGTGTTTTAATGGAAGTTTATTTGGTGTTAGAACTGAATCTAAAGACCTATTATCTTGAGTGCACTAATGTTGCTAATAAAGATTGTGTGAAGTTTTGTATGAAGGAAAAATTTCAGGTGTATGGAAGGAACGAGTAATGAGATGAAGGATGGAATAAAGCTCGAGCTTGGGGATGCCACGTGTGTCACCCCAAGAAATATCCAAGAAGTACAAGCGTCAAAGCTTGGGGATGCCCAAGGCATCCCCTTCTTCATCAATAAAAATCCCAGGTTTTTTCCAAACACTTTATTTTTATTGTTTCATGCACAGTTGTGTTGTTCTTGGAGCGTCTTATTTTTCGTTTTCGTTTTGGTTTTTAGTTTGTGTGGTTTGCTTAGTTTGCTAAATAAATTGGTTGGACCTCGTCTTTCATGCATTGGTTTTCAAATAGTTTGGTTTGGATTGGAAAAGAGTAGGAAAGTTCATGCTTAAGTGGTAAAGAGAGCTTGTTTTTGACTGTGGCATATGCTTTGTCATGACATGCTTGATATTTTTTTGGCTTTATTCTTAGTATTCTTTTTTGTAGCATGACTTGTTATAAACAATTAAGATTGCTTAATGTGCCTTGGATGAATCATGCGTTGTTTTAGCATATTAAAGCATAGTATAGTGGTATTCTCCTTTGATGTTTTATTTGGGTTCACTTGGCACATGCTCACACCATGTTATGTCTATGCCAAGTCACCATAAGCCTTTATGATCCTTTCGTTTTCAACTTGTAGTATCACTATGCTTTGATGATTGATGTTTTGTCGCTCTACATGATTATGGCCATATTGCTCTCTCGTTAGTTGCTCCCTTACTATTGCTAGCCTTCACTTTCACTGAGTATGTTTTACTCATGTTTCCAACTCCCTAAAACCAAATATTGCCAAAGTGTCCACCATACCTACCTATTAGCATCATTTGCTACTTTCGTGCATATTCAATAAGCCTTGTTTTCTTCCGAATAAAATGTTTGCTTGTTATGAGAAAGTTAGTTAGTAAAGCTCTCACGAACTTGATGTCACACTTTATTTTCTTGCATTTAATAAACCTGAACCATTGTGTCCTTCTTTGTTGCATATATGCTTGCGCTTTATAAGTTGAAGTTAGCAGAACCATGTATCATGGCGAACGCTTTCAGCATTGCATTGGTACTTAGTACCTCGCTGATATCATGTTCTTTTGCTTATGGATCCCGACGGTGTGAAATAAAAGTGGAACTTGTAAGATCATGGAGTTTATATGTATGTTAGAGAAACGCCTGGGCCACTAGCCTAAGCCATGCCTAATTAGGGTGGAAACTTGCAGCATAACCATAATGAGCATTCTATGAAGCATCCTCAATAAAAATCTATGCACATAGTAAATAAAAAGATCGTTGAGATGCTCATTGTCTGCTTGCCTTGTCATTTTGATTATGGGATAGCTCCTGTATCATGTGCAAGGGGTACCTCGTTGGCGGCTCTCTATGATACGTATATACTTACAACGACAAGAGCTTACTCATGACTAAAGTTGAGTAGCATGAGGATCGGTCTTCATAAGTAAGGGGCATGAGACTTCGATTTATAACTTGTCAAGCATATCCTCTTAGTTGTGTCACTTTAACCTTAACCATTTAAAGATGCTTATGATAGGGGCAATGAGAGCTCAAAGCTAATGAGTACCATACTTTCAGCATTTGGAAGCCTTTCAAACTTTTCAAAACCTATTCATTTCCTTGTTGAGTCTCCACACATTCTATGAGCACTTTCTTGAGAGCATAGTGGCCATTCTTAGTTCTATGTGCATTGTCCCAAGACTTGTTGATTGATGCATACCTTGATATTGCTTGTTTTAAACTATTTGTATCTAGTCACTCTTGTAAACTTTGAAGGTGTCCTATGCATATTATGTTTGCTACTCTATGAGGGACAAGCTGAATGCCACTATGATATGTTTTCTTTATGTGAAACAAAAAAACGTCTTGCAAAGCATTGTTATTCATGAATCTTTTGTTTGTGCCTTTTCATGTTGCAACATAGTTGCTATGTCTTATTGCTAGAACTTTGGCTTTCATGTTATAATTGAAGTACTATGATCCCAACTTTGAATGTTTTACAAATACTTTGATCAAGTTTATGATGGCGCATGTCACCTCAAAAATTATTCTTTCTTTTTATCACTTACCTACTCGAGGACGAGTAGGAGTTAAGCTTGGGGATGTTGATACATTGCAAATGTATCTATAATTTTTGATGTTCCATGCTCGGTTTTATCTACTTTCTTATGTTTTGTCCACACTTTGGAGTACTTTTCATATGATTTCTTGGACTAACCTATTAACAAGAGCCATAGTGCCAGCAACCTGTTTTCTGCTGTTTTTGGTTCCACGAAAGTCAGAAAATGAATATTCTCGAAATTGGACGAGCCAAAAGTGCCTATTTTTTCGGAAGACTCACAGAGCCAGAATACGAGACGGAGGAGGGCCAAGGGCTGGCCACACCCCCTAGGCGCGGGCTAGGCCTGGCCGCGCCAGGGCATGGTCTGGCCGCCCCAGGCATCCACTCGGCCTCCCTCTTCGCCTATAAGAAGCCTTCTGACCTAAAAACTCTGGGGGGTTCGACGTTTTTCCAGAAGGAGTTCCGCTCCGCTGCCACCACCAGATTCCACGAAATAGCACCAGAAACTCCGTTCTGGCACCCTACCGGGACGGAGAATTGGAGGAGATCATCGCCATTATCATCACCATCGCTTCTCCACCGACCATCCATATTTCCCCCATCTATGAGTGAGTAATCCCCGTTGTAGGCTATGGGGATGGTAGGGATTGGATGAGATCGCTCATGTAATGGCATTAGATTGTTAGGGCATGGTGCCTAGTATCTTCTATTAGTGCTTTATGAGTTTGTTGCGACTTGTTATGCTTAATGCTTGTCACTAGGGCCCGAGTGCCATGATTTCAGATTTGAACATGTTATTGATTCATTATGATAGTATTGTTTTTGGTCTTATCTACAAGTTGTATACACACGTTGTTGTCCGGAACCAATGGCCCCGAAGTGACAGAAATTGGGATAACCGGAGGAATGGCTTTGATGTGAGGATCACATGTTTTCACGGAGTGTTAATGCTTTGCTCCGGTGCTCTATTAAAAGGAGCACCTTAATTGCCAGTAGTTCCCTTGAGGCCCCACTGCAAACGGGCTGGCAGGACAAAAGATGTTGTGCAAGTTCTCATTGCGAGCACGTATGACTATATATGGAACACATGCTTAGGATTATCTAGTACTTGGATGCTTTATCTTATTTATCTGCAATTGCCCTATGTTCTGATTGCTATGTGAATTGTCTTGTCCATGCAATGCCCGTCCATCCATCCCTATGCCTACCGCACTCGAATCCCACAGTTTGCTGCTATTGTTACTGCTGTCTTTACTTTACTACTGCTGCTACTCTACTATTCCTACTACAAAACTGTTGCTACTGATAAACTGCTATGAGCAAGATTGTTTCTAGGTGCAGCTGAATTGACAACTCAGTTGTTAAGGCTTATAAATATTCTTTGGCTCCCCTTGTGTCGAATCAATAAATTGGGTTTCAATTCCCTCGAAAATACTATGATACACCCCCTATACTTGTGGGTCATCATGGTGCTGGTGTGCGGATGCTGGTCTTCCTTCGCCTCCTCTTCAACTTCACTCTCGATCTCCTCCTCCTACTCAGAGTCTTGGAGATCATCTTCTGCAGGCTCCTTGCCCTTATCATTGGCTGAGACCATCGTGCTTCTAAACTTGAGGACAATTCCTGACAGAAACAGATCGAAACAAAAACACGACAGGAACACGATATACGAACCTTGGGGGATCCAGGGGATTATATATTATGAAGTTTAACAACAAAAGGAAAGTACTGGGAGAGAATGGGTCGGAGACGGGCTCCGGGGTGGCCACACCCCTGGTGGCGCGGCCAGGTGGGCTCGTGCCACGGGGTGGTGTGAGCCACCCGGGCTCCGTTTCTGTCCCTCTTTAGATTCATTAATTTCCATGTTAGATAAAAACTGCAAAAATATAGCTTGAGAGGTTTTTCATGGACCTTTTCTTACCGAACTGTTACCTATTCGAAAATGGACTCTACAAGTCTCTGAATTTGGTCTTTAATGAATTTTTCCAAATTCACCGCTTGAATTATATCAATATCTTCATTGTAATAATCTTCAAAAATTTAGTTCTTGAGTCCTTTGACCAGTCACCATCTTATTACACCATTTTCTCCTAAAACTTGAAATTTTCTTTCACACAATTCTCATTAGCAACATTAGTGCATGAAAGATAATAAAAATTTAGGTTCGATTTCAACTAAAATCCATCAAAGCATAAGCTATTGAAACAAATCCTTACGAAAGCCCAAAAAGTATTCAAAAAGGAAATCGATTTAAGAGGCAATATGCAAAAATGGTAGAAATCTGTCAAAATAGACCAGCAGGTAAAGATCAATTTTTAGAAAATCTTATGTTGCTAAAATCAAAAAGTGCAAAACTAAGGAAAGTTAAATAATACCCTGTGGCATGCACACAAAAATTTACAGATCAGTACGACATTCTGGAATTTTTCACGATTTTTTTTACGGTGAAGCACAAAAATCTATTTCGGGACAGCAACTTCCCCAAATCTTACTTCTCTTTCATTAGAGGTTGATCTTGACACAAAAGCCCAAACAAAAAGGATAAGGAGAGGTTATTACAAAAGCAATAACTTCCAGGACTCAAAAAGAACAAAAATAAACTGAAAGCAAAAAAATATCGGGTTGTCTCCCAAGAAGCTCTTTCTTTATAGACATTAATATAGGCATGATAAATTTCAATGATGCTCACATAAGGATATGAATTGAGGTAAAAGAGAGCATCAAGAAGCAAATATACTTAAATTTAAGTCTAACCCACTTCATATGCAAGGGAATTTTGTAAGAAAATAAATTGTTGAAACCAGAGGCTACTAGCATAGGAAGGCAAAACAAGTGCAACTTAAAGACTTTCAGCATAAAGCGAGGAACCTTAATATTATTGAGATGCATAAGAACAATCTTCCCTCTCTCATAGTAACTTTCAGTATCATGCATAAATTTAACGATATAACTATCACATGAACCTTTGTAGCAATGATCACTTATTCTGACAGAAAACATAGGGACACTAGCTTTCCTAGTTCCATTAGGATGTGAAACAATTTTAGAAGTATCCTTACAAAGGATAATGTGTCCATCTTCTACATTTTTAGCGACAAAGTCTTTCATTTTTTATACTGTAGGTTCATCATCTATTTGTTCATTAAGTTCTATAGCTTTCTTTGTACTTTCGTTAACCATACTAGTTGTCAGAGAATGTTCCTTTACTTTAACCGGGAAAGGTATTTTCTCGATGTAAGGTTCAGGTAAAATATAATCCATAGTATAAACTTCAGTATTTCTAGTAGGAACACAATTAACAATATCTTTATATGGTGCATGATACTTGTTCCATTTCTTTTTAGGAATTTCAATATATGAGACAAAAGCCTTAAAATAATTTGCAATACTTTGAGAATCAAGACCATAAGCATTACTAATATTATGAAAGTCATCAGTTCCCATAAAATATTTAATGCATTCATAATTATAATTTATACCTGACTTTCTTCCTTTATCATTCTCCCATGCTTTAGCATTGTCTTGAATATGGTCTAGAAGATCCTATTTAGCTTCTTCTTCCATACGTGTAAACGATCCAGCATAAGGAGCATCCAATAGATCCTTATCATGAAGAGAAAGCCTTTCATAAAAGTTATTGATAATATATTGCCAGGGAGCTCATGAATAGGACATTTAAGCATTAGTAACTTCAATCTCCCCCAAGCTTGAGTTGTACTCTCTCCATCACGAGGAAAAAAGTTGTATATTTGATTCCGATCTTCATGAATCTCACTAGGAGGATAAAATTTGGAATAAAAGAGAGGTACAATTTCCTCCCATTCAAGAGAGTGGCCATTCTTTAGTAGCTTATACCATTCCTCAGCTCTTCCTTTCAGTGATAATGAGAATAACTTCTTCTTGACTTGATCTGTTGTAATACCTGCACACTTGAACAACCTGCATAATTCGTGTATAAAGAGCATATGATCACCGGGATGGACAGTTCCATCTCCAAAATAGTAGTTATCCATAACACGATCAACAGTTCTTGTAGGTATCTTAAAACTATCATTTTTAGTAGGTGGAGGTTCATCTACTACCTTAGCAGTGGTAGTAGCATTCCGAAATAAGAAACTAAGTGAATTATCCATATTGAAATAAAGTAACAAATAGAAATAAACAATACTCATAGTAGAAGTTTCCTTTACCAGTTCCACTCTTCAATAGCGCTTCACTCCCCGGAAACGGCGCCAAAAATAGTCTTGATGACCCACAAGTATCGTCGGATTGAGGACAAGTACGCCATGAGGGGGTCCTCGAGGCGTGTGGAAGAGAGGGGTGTGAGACGTACGGTGTTCCGGGATGTTGAGCATACAAGTTTACCCAGGTTCGAATCCGCCGACTTTGGACGGATCCTACTCCTGCTAGCAATCCAGTAATACGGCAGAGCCAGAATATGGGTTACAAGGGTTTCGCCTGTGCGAGTTGAAGATCTAAAGTGTTGGGTGCCCTAAAGGCTCCCCCTAGGACGGCTTATATAGATATCCGGCCTAGGGTTTACAGGAGAGATCTATCCGGCTACGACTAAGAGTTGGTTACAGAGTACATCTTGAACTACAAGTAACATTATGGGCCTAAGTCGGTAAGTATTCTGGGCCTTCCCGTAGCCAGATTGGACTCCGTCTTCTCTCCCTGACTGGGCCGCCCGTGAAGCAAAGTTCAAACCCGAAGTGGGCCACCTTGGTCAGTGAGGAACTGTGAGGATACCCAGAAAGTATATCCCCAACAGCAGTCCCCGGAGGCCTCCAAGATCCAAAGTCGAATTCATCATCGTCTAGCTTGATCTTCGGCTTGTAGAATCTTGAAGGGTTCCTGAAACTTCACAACAAAAAATATGATCCGGGTCTTAAAAATAAGTCGGACCTATCAATAGGTTACTCGGATTTTCCAGCTTGATTTCAAACTAAGCCGGAACTTGCTCTCTAACGCCACCTGACACAAGCCATGGTCAATTCATGTCATCTGACAGACATCCTGTCAGCACGACCGTTGGTGGGTCCGTGGTTAGCGGAACCGAGGCACCGTTTCAATGCGTGCGCGGAGATCGAGGCAACGTAATCATCGTGTGGGTCCTTCCCAGTTCCTTCCACGACGCGTGGCGGTTACACTGTAGCATTTGCACGAATCTTGGCGCGGTTAGGTGGATATAAGGGGTTAGGATTCTCTCCTTTTCTCTTCACCTGTCCTTTGCCTTTTCCTCTCCTCCCAATCTCTCTGCACGCACAGAGCTCCTCTGTTCCTCCCCCAAAAAAACCTAGCGCCGCCCATCTTAGGTCAACTGCCACCGGAGAAATGGCTTCTTTTTCTTCCTATGGCTTGGCGGCAGCAGTGGCGACGGCGGCGACAGAAGCGGCGCAGAAGGAAAGCTTCCGCAGGGTCTGGATCCCCTACGTGCTAGATGACGAGAAGCTCCGCGGTGTGGAGACAGAAGGGCTCCTCCGTGACGGCGACTGGCGAAGCGGCTTCGGCGAGACCATCCCCAACCCGCACGCCGACGAGCGGGTCCACTTTGGCACTCACCTCGACAGAGGTTTTTCATTCCCTCCCTCGGAGTTTTTCTCCGAGGTGACTGATCATTTTGGAGTTCAACTCCATCATCTTCCTCCCAACTCTCTCTTACATATGAGTGCTTACGCTTCTTTGTGTGAGGGCTTTCTCGACATTAGGCCGAGTTTGACTCTATTCCGGTACTATTTCCATGTCCGGCGAAATTCTATCACGGCCGGTGTTCCTTACATCACCGGTACTATTAGTTTTTCGCTTAGACGCGAGCGCGCATATCCCAAAATCCTAGCCAGTGACTCGGTCAAACAATGGCCAACCACATTCTTTTATCATAAGGATATTCCGGCTCCTGGCAAAGCTACTGCTTTGGCGGCTTTCATCGACGGAGCCGCCATGGCCCAACCGTCTTGGGACGAGGCTGCTCCGGCTCTCACTGATGATCTGATCCTTGCCAAGAGGCGGATCGAATATTTAATCAAGCACAAAGGACTGAAGGGATCTGACTTGGTCCAATGTTGGGTCTCAAGCCGGATCCAGCCCCTTCAGTACCACGGAGAATGACTGATGCACTCCATCACGTCGTCCAAGGATGATTCCCTCCGCATCAGTCCCAGAGCCTACACCACTCAAGGCTACATAAGCCAGATAAAATGGTTGATAAGGGAGCGGATCGAGAGGAGAATCCCAGAGATTTCTCTAGATATGCATACGGCGGACAACCCCGTAGTGCCGGTAAGCTTCTAACAGTAAGCCTTATATGTTTCGATCTTTTAAGTTACATTGCAATACTAATATGTTTTCTTCTTTTCAGCTTGCTGACCTCCCCGAGTCAGAATTTGCTCCGCTCGAAGGATATCGTCCTGAGTTTTCTCAGGAGACAGAAGTGGTGCCATTGCCGGATGCTGCGCTCAAAAAGCGCAAAGCTTCGACAGTGGCCGTTGGCACAAAGGAGGTGCCCGTTGTGAAGAGGTAACTTTCCATCACAATTTCTGCCTTTGCACTTTTACTCGAATTTCCTTCCGAGATGTAATGTTTCCAACTTTATCACAATCTCAGAGCTAAACAGCTCATCAAGGGCAAGGGGAAGGGGATTTCTTCGAAGCCCCTGCGACAGACGAAGCTTACCATGGCTTCTCCTGCTGTGGCTCCTCCGACTCCTGCCCCTCAACCTTCTGCAGCACCGGTGACCATTCCTTCTCGGGTCGTCACAAAAGATCCGGCTCCTTCCATGGAGCCTGCGATCCTTGAATCGCAAACTGACGTCACCATGGGTGATTCAGGTTTAGATAAGGGTGAACCCTCTTTGGGTAATGATCCCTCGGCAGAAACCTTTGCCAAAAATCTTCTCAGCAATCTGGGAATTGCCAAGTTTGGCCTGTCCCGGAAATCTACGGAAGAGATCCAGCAGCTAGCCAGGCAATGCCTGGAGAAAAGCACCTTATCTACCGAAGAAGAAGCGCAAGAAGCAGAGGACGTCGAGCACTCTAATCTTCTTGAACAAGTGCTTCTTTGCAACGAGAGGATCAGGTCCGAGCAGCTTCCAACTGCTCTTGTGACCCTTCTGACTCTCGCTGAGAAGGTTGCCGTTGAAGTGAATGCGAGTTTGGATAAACTCACTCGTGAACAATATGTAAGTCAGAATTCCAACTCCTGTTTTTCCTTTATTTCATATCATATCCTCTAGCCCCCAAGCATGAAGTAGGATAAATAATCCGGGTTTATGCTTCCTTAGGATGCCAAGGAATGAACTAGTGTAGCCCCCAAGGCTCGTGCTGATATTAGCAAAAATATTAGCCCGAGTCTTTAGTAGCTTTCTGACTTTGGGTATTCTAACTTACAGAAAGTATATTCCTATAACCAGGATTTGTTGAAGAATGTCTGTGATAAGCGGAGAGAGATCAAAGCTCTCCGGCTTAAAAATGCTGGGCTAAAAGTTGCCAAGGATGAGGCCGAAGGTAAACATTTCTAGACTCAAACCTTGTCTTTGTATTTTCAATGTCGAATTTTTTTCTGAACTGTTGTTCTTTTTTGACTTATAGCACTAGTGAAACAATCCTGTGCCATGATTGAAGAGGCCGAGAACCTCAAGACTTTGGTGGTGGAGAACAAGGAGCTTCGCCAAGAGCTGGACCAGCTCAAGGCAGATCATGAAAAGAGCATTTCTCAAATCCTTGAATCCTCCTCCATGGCTACTGATGAGTGTGATCACATGATTGCTGCTCGAGATCAAAAAATATCGGACCTTAATAGTGAGCTTTGCAGAGAGAGGGATCTTTCTGAGGCGCTCCGGGCTAAACTCTAGAGTCTTCGGGAAGAGAAGAACAAAATTGACGACATCATTTTCGGTACGTTCCATCTATCTGACTTGTCTATTTTCTTCGACTTATTTTGATGTCGGATTTTATTGAACTGTCTTTGTTTACAGGTCCTCTGAACTTGACGGACTCCACCTCTGCTGAGCCCCGCACCCACCGGCTTACCCAAGTCGGTGACCTGCTTCATGACTTCTGCCAATCCCTTAAGGATATTGGCGAAGCCCTCAAGATTCCGGATATGCATAGCATGTTGGATTTTCAGGTGCGGGACAAGGCAAAGGAGATGCCGCAGCTCGTCCATGGTTGGAACATGTCCTACGCGCGAAGGCGGCGCAGAACGCTCTCACCATGGTCATGAGCCACCATGGAAGCATGGAGATATGGCAAGTGACCAGAGGGTACTCTAGAGTGGACGAAGATGGCCAGGAGCAGGACATCAAGGCCATTACGGACTCCTGTGCCGGATATGGGTGTCATGTAGCTAACTTGACCAGCTACGATACTCCATTCTTCAACCGCGTGGACACTCCACCTCCGCATCCAAAAGAAATATCAGAAGTTTCCGATGATGAACGCACCACCTCGGATGTGGACATCTCAGAACGATATCAAGGCGACGTATCCAGCGAGCCGGTGGCTCCTTCATCTCCTCCTACATCATAGATAGCCAGAAACATTTTGTATTATCTGAAAAAACATGATGCATCTTTAAATATGAAGTACTATTATTTTGGTAGTGCCAAGCTTTTCATCTATTCAGCACTTTTGGCTTTTAAATTTTTGTGTGCCTGAAATGTTTACATAAGCACTTATACTTTTCCGTCTATACTTATCGTTTATCTGGCTTTTCGCCTCGTCCCTTTCGTGAGCCGACTAAACCTTCTGTCGGAAACTTTGCCGAGCAACGGAGCTCAATTGCTAAACCAGTTTAAACTCGGAAACAAAGCCGGCTTCCAGTACCAACAATTCACTACTCGGAAAATGCCCGCATCCAGCAATCAGACAAATAACCAAAGTAAAGACTAGAAACTTTAGAGTTATACCCGAAGGTAGCAATTTTAGAATCGCAAATCTAAACCAGAACGAACATGAGCATAAAGTACTTTCAAGCATTCTGGGATTTTCGACTATGACATGATCATTCAGAAATAAGATGGTAAAAACTTCTCAGAAAAACTTGAGGCAACCAAAACATTTATTTCTCACAGAACATGTACATATATATGATTAAAAAGAAGGATAAACTAAGATAAAAAGGGACGTAGCTGAGCAATATTCCACGGTCTGTCTAATTCATCTGGATTTGTACTGCCTCCAGCTCTCTTTCTCTTCTTAGTAGCATGTCTTTCTTTGAATCGCCTCATGTCAGTTAAGTAGTACGATCCATTGTGCAATACTCGACTAACTAAAAAGGGCCCTTTCCATACTGGGGAAAGTTTGTGCTTTCTTTGTTGCACAAGACGGAGAACCAAATCACCTTTATTGAAAGATCTATTTCGGACTCTCTGGCTATGATACTTGCGTAACTTCTGCTGATAGGCTATAGATCTCATTTCAGCAACGATGCGAACTTCTTCGACTAAGTCGAGATCATTTTGTCGAGAAATCTCGGCATCCTCTTCAATATACGCGGCCACTCTAGGAGAAGTATGAATTAAATCACTAGGAAGAACTGCTTCTGTGCCATAGACCAAGAAGAAAGGTGTGTATCCTGTTGACCTGTTTGGAGTTGTTCATAAACTCCATATTACAGAGGGTAATTCCTCTACCCAAGCCCCCGCAGCATGCCGTAGTGGTGCTTAGAGTCTCGGTTTTAGGCCTTATAGGATTAAACCATTTGCTCTTTCGACTTGTCCGTTAGCCTGTGGATGTGAGACTGACGCAATGTCAAGCCGGATATTTTGCTCGTTGAAGAATTCAGCCAATTCTCCCATAGAGAAGTTACACCCATTGTCCGTGATAATGCTATGCGGATAACCATACCGGATTATAACATCCTCGACAAATCTTTTGGATGTTTCTCCATCCCAACTAGTGACAGGTTTAGCCTCAATCCATTTTGTGAATTTATCCACCATTACTAACAGATGAGTAAATCCACTTAGAGCTCGTTTAAAAGGTTCGACCATATCAAGCCCCCAGACCGCAAAGGGCCATGTTATAGGTATTGTTCGCCGCTGATCAGCCGAAACATGAGCTTGCTTGGCATTGTTCGGCATCTGCCTAAGCTGTAAGCCAGAAAAATCCGTGTCTAAAAGCTTTTGCCACTAAAGATTTGGCTACAGCGTGGTGACCACACTCGCCTTCGTGGATTTCTCTTAAGATTTCCACTCCTTCTTCCCGAGATACACAGCGCTAAAAGACCCCAGAAACACTCTGTTTATGGAGCTCACCTTTAACAATAGTATAGGCTTTTGCTCGTCGGATAATCTGCCGGCTCAGCACCTCGTCTTCGGGTAATTTGCCATCTACCAAATAATCGAGGTAGGGTTGAGTCCAGCTAGGAATTACAGCCAGAACTGCTATTAGAGGTGAGTCGGATTTAGTCGGATATTCCTCATCTACTCCCTTTATTGAGGGAACTTTGAGGTGCTCTAAAAAAGAGCCATCTGGGACTTCTTTCCACGCAGAGCCTATCCGAGATAGTTCATCTGCTCGAGGGATGTGTTGAACCTCAAACCCTTGGAACGATTTAGATAAATCATCCACGACAGCTTTATATGTTGCCATGTGTTTATTTGCATTACAAATGTCCGACACTTGTTGAGCAACAAGATCCGAATCTCCATAACACATCAAACGTCGGATGCCAATATCCTCAGCAATCCGGATTCCATGTAGCAGTGCTTCATACTCGGCAATATTGTTTGTCGTTGTGAAGTGGATCTGTAACACGTATAGAAGTTTATCTCCTTGGGGTGATTTGAGCACCACGGCAGCCCCTGAGCCCCCGCGAGCCTTAGACCCATCAAAGTAGAGGGTCCAATATTCCGACTCCGGGAGGATCATATTTTCCTTTGTCTTTGTCCAATCAGCGACAAAGTCAGCAAGAATTTGGGATTTGATTGTTGTCCGGGGTTTATACTCAATATCGAAAGCTGAAAGCTCTATGCCCCATTTGGCGACGCGTCATGTGGCGTCACTGTTGTTGATTATATCTCTCATGGGAGCTGTGCTCACCACGGTATTTGGATGCTCCTGAAAGTAGTGTCGTAACTTACGAGATGCTAGAAAAACACTATAAGCCAACTTTTGATAGTGTGGATATCGCTGTTTTGATTCTGTCAGGACCTCGCTGACAAAGTAAGTCGGACGCTGCACCAGGTGTTCCTGATTTTCCTCTGGTCTCTCCACCACCATGACGATACTAACAACCTTATTTGTCACAGCAAGATAGAGCAACATCGCTTCTTGAGGTTCCGGCGCTGCAAGGATAGGAGCAGATGAGAGTACATTCTTCATGTCTTGTAGTGCAACTTCAGCTTCGTCAATCCAAACAAAATCCTTGGTCTTTTTCAGGACTTTGTATAATGGTGTGGCTCTTTCACCAAGCCGGCTTACAAACCGACAAACCGCAGCGATGCAACCAGTTAATCTTTGTATGTCCTTCAGGCGGGTTGCCTGGAAATATTGAGTATAGCCTTGATTTTGTCTCGGTTCACCTCTATGCCTCTTTGAGACACGATGAAACCTATCAATTTTCTGGCTGGTATTCCAAAGAAGCATTTCTTTGGGTTAAGCATGATGTTGTATTTTCATAGATTGGCGAACGTTTCCTCCAAGTCGGAAATCAGCGTTTCCTTCTTTTTGGACATCACCGCAATATCATCCACGTATGCATGTACGTTGCCTCCGAGTTGGTCGTGGAGGCAACGCTGCATCGTGCGCTGGTACGTAGCTCCTGCATTCCTCAGCCCAAAGGGCATCGTAACAAAACAGAAAGTTCCGAAAGGGGTTATGAATGAAGTCTTGACTTTGTCAGATTCCTTCATCCGGATTTGGTAATAACCAGAATATGCGTCGAGAAAACAGAGGAGTTCCGAGCCTGCCGTAGAATCGATAACTTGATCAATTCTAGGCAGAGCGAACGGATCTTTTGGACAAGCCTTGTTCAAGGCAGTATAATCAACACACATCCTTAAATCAGTGGTGTCCTTTTTGGGGACCATTACAGGATTGGCCGACCACTCAGTGTGGATGACCTCTTCTATGAATCCGGCTAACTCGAGCCGTGCTAGTTCCTTAGCTATTTCCTTACGCTTTTCATCACCAAAACATCATAGGGACTGTTTGACGGGTTTAGCGTTCGGGTTTACATTTAAAGAGTGCTCGGCAAGTTCCCTAGGTACTCCAGTCATGTTAGATGGCTGCCATGCGAAGATATCTTGATTTGCTTAGAGGAACTTGACGAGCGCGCTTTCCTATGCGCTACCTAGGCCTACGCCTATCTGGGTCACCTTGGAGGGGTCATCATCCTTCAATGGCGTCTTCTTCGTCTCTTCTGATGCCTTGAACTCCGGATTTGGCTTTGTCACCTCCTTCTTCGTTGCGGGCATCTCAGACGGATATATGCTCTTCTTGATCTCCTGGTATTCCTAGGCATGCAGCACGGCTTCGGCAAAGGCGGCATTTCCATCCTCGCACTCTCGCGCTTTCTTCGGGTCTCCCCTGATGGTGATCACGCCGTTGGGACCTGGAATTTTCATCATATTGTAAATGTAACACGGACGAGCCATAAAAGCCCAGTAAGCCGGACGTCCGAATATAGCGTGGTACACGCTCTTAAACGGAACCACTTCGAAGGAAAGTGCCTCCGTCCGATAATTCTTTGGAGTTCCAAAAGTGACATCCAAAGTAATCTCTCCTAGGGAATTAGCTTGTCTTTCTGGGACAACTCCATGAAAGATCACAGAGCTATGGTTTAGCTGTGTTTCCAAGATCTTCATCCGACGTAGCATTTCGACATAGAGAATATTAATGCTGCTACCACCATCCATGAGGGTCTTGGAGAAACCATAACCGTCAATAAGTGGATTGACGATTAAGGCGTATTTTCCTTGCCTATGCAACTTAGGCGGATGATCAGCGCGGTCAAATGTGATTGCCACTTCTGACCAGTCCAAGTATTGGGGACAGCCGGAACTGTTGCGTTGAGCTCGTGTAGAACTGCTTTTTTGACCTTTGCTGGTTGAGATCTGAGGAAAGTGACGTAAGTGTCCTTCTTGGTGGGAAAAGTTTTCTTCCCTTCTGGCTTGGGATTTGAAGCATCAGCTACCTCCATGTCGGAATCTTCCTTGGTCTCTTTGTCTTTTTCGGGATTTTTCTTTCCCTTCTTCCGCTTAGCTTTGTAGCCCGCGGTGTCATCTCTTTTGATGTCGTCATTGAAACGACACTCAGCGTTGGTGTGGGACGAGCCCCCATTGGCGTCTAGGTGATGCACACATGGGTTATTGCTAATGTCGGCCCAAGGGTAGGTTTTGCCTGGTTGCTGGTCTCCCCTACCTTGGACCCTTGATGTCCCACGGCCATGCCCGCGGCCTCCGCCGCGTCCTCCTCGTCCTCCAAACCCGAAAGTAGCAGTAACCACTTTTGTTTCCGCGTTGGGTTTCTCTTCTGAGGTATTTTTGCGCTTCTGAGCTTGTTGCTTTGGTTGTTTTGCCGACTGAGGCACAGCTAGGGCATTGAGTAATCCCTCTGCATCGTCGTCAGCATCTGCATACTTGCTCACTGTTTTTATCATCTCTCCGAGATCAGTGACCTTGCCGCACTTCAAGCTATGACACAGTAGACCAATTGGGAGGCCTGCAATGAAAGCTTCAATCGCAATTTGATCATTTAATCCTTCACAGGAGTTCTTGGTGTCGATCCATCGTCCGAGGTAATCCCGACAAGTTTCACCAGCCTTCTGGGTGCAACGCTGTAGGTCTCCGACCGTACAGGGCCTCCGGTATGTGCCTTCGAAATTTCGAAAGAACGCACTTTGCATGTCATACCAGTTGTGAATGGTGTTCTCTGGAAGTTCATTAAGCCATGATCGTGCCGTCTTCCACAACATGAGTGGGAGATATCGGGTTGCGACCAGGCTGTTTCCGTCTTTAGCGATGCAGCAAGCTTGGAAAAAATCCTGTAGCCAGGTATCTGGCCGAGCTATGCCATCGTAGGCTTGGATATGTCTCGAGATGGCAAATCCTTCCGGGAATCTTGTAGCTCTAATGCGTGGTCCAAAGAATTTTGGGCCCACGTAGATATCATCGTTTTCATAGCGTCGCGCCTCTTTATTGGAGTTGATCATGTGCCTTGCGTCGTTCGGGGATAGAGATCGTCTCGAATGTCGGCTGTGGCTGCGGTGCCTTGGAGCCGGACTTCGGCTTCTGCCACAACCTCCTCCGCCATGTCGTCCTCCTTGTCCCCCTTGGGAGCCGTTGTGATGACTGCTTGGTGGAGAGGGTGGGGCAGCTGAATTGTTTCCGGCTGATCGCCGACCTCCGTCTGGAGCGTCTTTATTCCGGTTCCGGGGAGGGTCTTCACTATGACGAGCTCCCTGCCAGCTCGTGCCAGCATGGTTTCCGTCATTCCTTCGTCCGTCATTCCCACCATGGTGAGGGTCAGCCGGACGACTTGTATGTCTAGGAGGTGGCATTTTTTGACGATCCTCCTCCCGACGTTTCTCTTTATCTTCTCCCCTTTGATCGTTAGACGCTCGTTGAGGAGGGTTCCTCAGATTCAGCACAGCAATGGCCTCTTTTTCGGCCGCTGGGACGACGTTGCTCCAGTCATGCGCAGTTCTATGATGCTATCCTGATGATCCGGTTCTTGAATAATTGTCTTCCCGGCGTTCGGGGCGATGATACTGCTCTCGGACGCTATGGGGTTTTACGTCAGCCCACGCCGGATCTGTGCGACATTGGTCGGAATCCGAGACCAGTTTTTGACTGCCAGACAGGGCAACCTTTTGCTGCTCCAGTCCCTTGTTGAGTAGTTTGATACCCAAATGGATCTCCTCTGGTCCTGGATTAGCCGATAAAATTTCTCGGGCCGCCACGGTATTCTGTACTGGGGTTGGATATACCCAATTGATGACCCACAAGTATAGGGGATGTATCGCAGTATTTTCGAGGGAAGTTAAACCCAATTTATTGATTCGACACAAGGGGAGCCAGAGAATATTTATCAGCCTTAACAACTGAGTTGTCAATTCAGTTGCACCTAGAAACAATCTTGCTCACAGCAGTTTATCAGTAGCAACAGTTTTGTAGTAGGAATAGCAAAGTAACAGCAGTAGCAAAGCAAAGACAGTAGTAACGAAAGCAGTAAACAGTGGGATTCGAGTGCGGTAGGCATAGGGATGGATGGACGGGTGTTGCATGGACAAGACAATTCACATAGCAATAAGAATATAGGGCAATTGTAGATAAATAAGATAAAGCACCCAAGTACTACACAATCCTAGGCATGTGTTCCATAAATAGTCATACGTGCTCGCAATGAGAACTTGCACAACATCTTTTGTCCTGCCAGCCCGTTTGCAGCGGGGCCTCTAGGGAACTACTGGCAATTAAGGTGCTCCTTTTAATAGAGCACCGGAGCAAAGCATTAACACTCCGTGAACACATGTGATCCTCATATCAAAGCCTTTCCCTTCCGGTTATCCCGATTTCTGTCACTTCGGGGCCATAGGTTCCGGACAATAACGTGTGTATACAACTTGTAGATAAGACCAAGAACAATACTATCATAATGAATCAATAATAAGTTCAGATCTAAAATCATGGCACTCGGGCCCTAGTGACAAGCATTAAGCACAACAAGTCGCAACAAAGTCATAAAGCACTAATAAAAGATACTAGGCACCATGCCTTAACAATCTGATGCCATTAAATGAACGATATCATCCAATCCCTACCATCCCCATAGCCTACAGCGGGGGATTACTCACTCATAGATGGGGGAAACATGGATGGTCGATGGAGAAGCGATGATAATGATGATGGCGATGATCTCCTCCAATTCCCCGTCCCGGCAGGGTGCCAGAACGGAGTTTCTGGTGCTGTTTCGTGGAATCTGGTGGTGGCGGCGGAGTGGAACTCCTTGTGGAAAAACGTCAAATCCCCCGAAGTTTTTAGGTCAGAAGGCTCCTTATAGGCAAAGAGAGAGGCCGAGGGGGTGCCTGGGGGGCCCACACCACCCCCTAGCACGGCCTGGCCTGGCCCGCACCACCAGGTGGTGTCGCCACCCCAGGGCTCTTCTCCGTCTTGTATTCTGGCTCCTAGAGTCTTCGGGTGAAATAGGATTTTTGGCATATTTTCCGGGATTTTTCCTGATAGTTGATTTTCTGCACAAAAAGTAGACATCAAGGCAATTCTGCTAAAAACAACATCAGTTCGCATTAGTTGCATCCAAATCACACAAGTATAGAGGAGAAACAATAGCAAAAGTGTTCGGGAAAGTAGATCGTTTTGGACGTATCAACTCCCCCCAAGCTTAGCTTATTGCTTGTCCTCAAGAAATTCAGTTGAAAACTGAGTGCGATAAAAGAACTTTCACGAACACATTTGCTTCATATGATGTAAATATTCTCAGCAATGTGATCAACTACTTAGACAATTCATAATAAAGAGTATGCAACTGAGTCTACTTAATAGTCATTGCAAGCTATCAAGAGATTCTAACTCAAGAATAATAAGTAGCATGAAGCACGAACATAAGCAACATTACAATGCTCATAGAAAGGTATGATTGAGTGGTATCTCGCTTGCCTTTGATTATGAATGCCAAGGCACCTCTGAAGTTCAAGTGATGACTAGAAGTAAAGATATCAAAGATACAAGCATCAAAGTCATAACACAAATAATCAAGTAATGGAACAAACACAAAGAATGACAACTATGCTCTCGAGAAGGTGCTCAAAGAATATGTGGAGACTCAACAAGTAAAAGAAAAAGGTTTTGAATAATTTTGAAAGGCTTCCAAATGCTGAAAGTATGGTACTTGTTAGCTTTGAGCTCTCATTGCCCCTATCATAAGCATCTTTAATGTGGTTATGGTGAAAGTGAGGTCCAATCTGAGTTATATGCTTGACAGACTATAAACTAAAAATCCCAAGTCCCTTGAGTACGAGGGCCGCTCCTCATGATACTCAACTTTAGTTACCGGCAAGTTCTTGTCATCGTAAGTATGTGCGTATCATTGAGAACCGCCAACGGGGTACCCCTTGCCCGATGATACGGAAGAATCCCCATATCAAATTGACAAGGCAAGCAGACAATGAGTATCTCAGCAATCTTCTTATTTACCATGGGAAAATGGTGCTTTTTTCTCTCTTTCATGTTTTCATAAAACTCTCTTTTTTTTCTTTTTCTCAATAGCTATAACTCTCTTTTTTATAAGAAGAATGCTTCATAGATATCATTATGGTTACGCTGCAGGTTTCCACCATGTCAGCATGGATTAGACCAGCGGCCCAGGCATTTCTCAGACACACATACATAACTCCATGGACTTACAAGCTCCCCTTTTATTTCACACCGATGACATCCGCAAACAAAAGAGCAAGGTATCAACTGGGTATATATTTACAAGTGTTGAAAGTGTTCCCCGTGACAGCACGGTTCTGCTAATCCCTAGCCTATAATTTGCAAGCATATAACTTTCATGGAGAGTTCACAATGGTTCAGGTTTATTAAGTGCAGGAAATAAAGTGTGCCATCAAGTTCGTGAGATCTTTACTAACTAACTTTCCCATAACAAGCAAACATTTTATTCGGAAGAAAACAAGGCATATTGAATATGCACGGAAGTAGCAAATGATGCTAATAGGTAGGTATGGTGGACACTTTGGCAATATTCGGTTTAGGGCGTTTGGAAACATGAGCAAAACACTCAGTGGGAATGAAGGCTAGCAATAGTAAGGGAGCGACAAACGAGAGAGCAATAGCTGTCATTATCATGCTTGCAACAAAACAGGACTACTCATGGCATGAAAGTGATTCAAGATCCTCAAGGCAAAATAATTCATCAAGGCTTAACTGATTATTACAGTCATGAGCATGCGTCAGCATGTGCCAAGTCAATCAAATGAAACATTCAGAGGAGGATACCACGGTGTCATACCAATTTATGAATAGAGCAATGCAGGTAAAAATTCATAAGACATGCTACAAACTATTAGCGAGCTGGAGCTAATCAAAAGAAAGCAAGATCTATTAAGCATCCAAAGCTAACATACACCCTACATGAACGGACTAAGCATGCCCACAGTGATGAGTATATGTACAAAAATGAAGACAAATAGAGTTCGATACCAGCCTCTTACCATGCCTCGAGTTGTCATTAATCCTCATTATTGCTCTTCACTTGTGTGGCTTGAATAATAATATGAAACCAATAGTCCACTGAGAACTGCCGAACCCTGTAGCAAACTCGCAAAAACCAAAGAAGAACGACAAATATTCTTGGTGTTTTCGATTTTTAAACAAGAACCAAAAGAGAAAAACAAGCAAAGCAAAATCTTTTTGGATTTTTCGAATAGTTCAAACAAAGCAAAAAGGGAAAAGCAAACCAAGGCAAAAAGAAGAAGCAAACCAAAGAGAAACAACAAAAATATTTTTGGTCTTTTTGTGTTTTTAGAAAGCAAAAGCAAAGAAGAACGAAAACTAAAAAGAGAACGAAAACATGAATATACAAAGTACCGACGCAACATGATATGGAGATGAGTGCGGTGTCGGCGTACCTCCCCCCAAGCTTAGGCTTTTGTCCTAAGTGGGTATCAATCCCAAGCTGGCCAGGATGAAGTGTCACCGGGGTACGACGAGGAGGTACCCTCGTCCTGGTGCGAGCTCGAGTACGCCCCTCCATAATGTGCGGAGTAATCATAGGAGGGCGCATCCTCCTAGTGCTGCTCGTGGAACCCCAGCAAGCGAAGCTGCTCGTCCACCTCCTCCTTGGAGTGCGACCACGGTCTCCTATCAACACTAAACAAAGTAGGCTGTGGCAAAAGGATCTCCCTTTCATCCCCATCAGTGAAAAGCATCCTATATACTAGATTGTTCAAATTAGAGGTAGCAGTGACAAAATGATGAGTTTTCATGGCAACAAGGTCGAGCCTCTGTGGTGCTAGCATAGCATCATCGGGATCCATTGAAAGACCTAATGCATTTACTACACGCAAGGCAATGATGCCCCCATAGGTAGGCCCCCTAGCAGCTAGGCGGCGAGCAATAAGCGAGCCAAGATTGTACCGAGTATCATTGTTAAGCACAGTAGCAAGGAATGCTAAATGATAGTTGGAGATATTACTAGTGTTCTCCCTACCCAACACACTAGTGGCAAGATAGTATGCAAAGTATCTAAGAGCAGGGATTGGATATTTCTTATCTTTCCGCGCTGCGCCACGCGGTCATCATCATTGGTCACCCCACGGTAAAGCTCCAACAAATCAGCGGGTCGCCCCTGAATTTTCTTCACGGTCCCTGTCATATGCACACCTACAAAACTGCAAAATCTCTCCAAAGGCATGGTGAAGGGCATATCATAGATTTTAAAAGAGACAGTAGATTGATAGGGTGTGTTAGTAAATGAGAAGCTCTCAACAAAAGTTTTGGTGAGCGTAGCGTATTGTGCACTCTCATCTTGCATATAAGAGGTCAAACCAACCCTCTCAATCAGTAGCAAGAAATCATCAAGAATACCTGCAGCTTGCAAGAAAGTAAAACAAGGAAAAGAGGATGGGTGAGCATCTCCATCATCCCTTTCACTGCCAATACGTATTGCAATGAGGCCTTCATTGTATGATGGCCTAGCTTGAGAGGCTGTTCTTGAGGGTCTCGACCTCCTAGGTGCATCACTCTCAAATATCTCTCCAAAAGTATGATTGTTCATGCTTGGTATTCTGAAATTTAAACACCTATTAAACAAGTGTTTGAAAAGTAAATATAATGAAGGATTCTACTCATAGGGACTTGCAAGAGGCCTAAACATGCATCAAAACTATATCTCTAAGCATCAAACAAGCTTACAAGCCCTCATAAGCAGTCACCTACAGCAGCAAAATACTCAACATATAAACCACTAAACACAAATCTACTTGGACAAGGGGAGGAGTCACATACCAGGGAACAAATGCTCCAAATTTCAGCAAGAAAGATGGGCTGAGCAAAGAGATCAAAGAAATCAAGAGCAAGCACAGAAAGAACGCGATTTTGAGCTATGAACTGGAGCTTACTCGGGAGAGAGAAGAAAGTGGCAGGTGAGAGAAGTAGTGGGGGGCCAGAGGTGGCCCACACCAGGGCATGGCGCCACCCAGGGCTGGCCACGCCACCACATGGTGTGCCTGCCTGGTGGGCCCCCCAGGTACCTACCAGGTACTCCTCTGCCCCTTTTTTCACGTAAAAATTTAATATGAATTTTCTGGAATTTTTCGAGACAGTTTATTTTTGGGCATTTTTCATAAATAGAAGAATGATTTTCTGACAGACAGATTTTTTTTTTGGAAACATGATGCAAGGATAAAACAAGGCTAGAACTACAGAAGTTCTAACATGCAAGAAACTAACAACACCAAAGAAAACTAAACGAAAACAAAAACTAAGATGCAAAGGATAGAAATAAACGGAGATAATCATAATGAAAACATTGTTTTGTTCAATGGAATCCTTTTGTTAGCAAGGTTGATCAAGTCTTGCTACCAAAACAATTGCATATGAGACAAAACTTTGTACTCCACTAATGATTATGTTACCTTAACCTTGATAGCAATGGTCCCAATCATAATAGTTTCAAATTTTTCTCTTGGTATGGGACAATATATTTCTCCAACTTGAATGCCTTCAACATGTTCAATTGAATTCAAGCCATAAGTCCTTTCAATCTTCTTGGGGAAATAGACAGTATGTTCCTTGTCATTAACATTAAAGGTCACCTTTCCTTGATTAAAATTAATAACAGCTCCTGCAGTATTAAGAAAAGGTCTCCCAAGAATAATAGACATATTATCATCTTCAGGCATTTCAAGCACAAAAAAATCAGTTAATATCAAGCAATTATGAGCCACTTGAACAGGTACATCCTCACATATACCCACAGGAATAGTGGTAGATTTATCAGCCATTTGCAATGATATATCAGTTGGTATCAATTTTTCAAGTTGAAACCTCTTATAGAGAGAGAAAGGCATAACACTAACTCCAGCTCCCAAATCACACAAAGCAGTTCTAACATAATTGTTCTTAATAGAGCAAGGGATAGTTGGAATCCCTGGGTCTCCAAGTTTCTTAGGAACCTTACCATTGAAGGAATAATTAGCAAGCAAAGTAGAGATTTCTTCATTAGGAATCTTCCTTTTATTCGAGACAATGTCCTTCATATACTTTGAATAAGGAGGCAATTTAATAGCATCAGTCAAAGGAATTTGGAAGAATAAAGGTTTCATCCACTCACAAAACTTATTATAGTGTTCATCTTCTTTTGACTTGTGTTTCTTATCAGGGAAAGGCATAGGTTTTTGGACCCAAGGTTCCCTCTCACTACCTTGTTTCTTAGCAATAAAATCTTCTTTGGTGTATTTAGTAGTCTTAGTGTGGTTTTCAGGTTCTTCTTCAACTTTTTCTTCATTCGGAACTTCATTTTCTTCATTACCACTTTCAGTTACAGCATCAGAGATAGATATACTATTAGGATCTATAGCAGGTTCAGAGGGTTCTACAACAGTTTTATGTTTCTTTTTCCTTTTCTTACGAGTAGAACCACTATTTTCAGCTTGTTGAGAATCCTGCTCAATTCTTTTGGGATGCCCCTCAGGATATAGAGGATCCTAGGTAGCAGCACCACTTCTAGTTCTAATTTCATAAGCATGTTTTTCTTTAGCAGCATTAACTAGCAAGTCGTTTTGCACTTTAACGAGTTGATCTATTTGAGTTTGAACCATTTGAAAGTGTTTAACAATCATTTTAACATCATTAGAGGTTCTTTCCACAATATCTTTCAACTCAACAATAGCTCTAGTGTTTTCCATTAGATGATTTTGCACCCTTTTATTAAAGTTATCTTGCTTAACAATAAAGATATCCAATTCTTCTAAGCATTGATCAGGAGGTTTAGCATAAGGGATATCACCTTCATCAAAGTGTTGGAGAGAGTGTACCTCAATAGTGGATGAGTAGGGAATAGGCTTACATAATTCTTCTATAGGAGGTAAATTCTTGACATCTGCATCTTTAATTCCCTTCTCCTTAAGACATTTCTTAGCTTCCTTCATCACTTCATCATTTAATTCAATAACTCCCCTCTTCTTTGATGTTGGAATAGGCACAGGAATAGATGGTTCAGGTTCAATTACTTCAGGTGTAACTTGTTTAGGAGGAGTCCAGTCTTCATAATTCTTGCTTATTTTAGCCATTAATTCCTCGGCTTCCTTTGGAGTCCTATTCCTGAAAACACAATCAGCACAACTATCTAGGTATGTCCTAGATTCCTCGGTTAGTCCATTATAAAATATATCAAGAAGCTCATTCTTAGGTAAAGGACTTCCAGCCTGTGCATGAATCAAAGCACAAAACCTTGCCCAAGATTCGGGCAATACCTCTTTTTCTCCCTATTTAAAATCAAAAAGTTCCTGCAAAATAGCATGTCTAGCACTGGGAGGAAAATATTTCTGCAGGAAAGTACTAATCAAGCACTCAGGGCTATCAATAGACCCAGGAGGTAAATTACTAAACCACGTTTTAGCTTCTCCTTTCAATGAAAAAGGAAAAATCTTAGCAACAAAATAAGTATGCATCTTAATATCATCAGAAAACAAGCCACTCATAGTAGAAATTTCATTCATATGTGCTACCGCACTTTCATTCTTAGTCCCACAAAAAGGTTATTTCTCGACAATAGCTATGTAAGATAGATCGAGAGAGAAATCATAATCTTCATCTATAATGTTTATGGGAGAAGCAGCAAATTTAGCATCAAGAGATAATTTGGGTCTAATAGTACGCCTCTCAAGGAGACTCTTAGCAGCGCTCCTATCATGGGTGTTCCTACATTCTTCGATAAACTCATTAGTCATCTCAACATAATCTTCTTCAGCATCATAACTCTTACTAGACTCAGGTGAGCTAACTCGTGTGGCAGTTCCTTCATTAGGAGTTTCGGTATTTCCAGCTATAGTTCTAGCAATCGTAGTATCTAGGAAAGGACCTAATGAACCACTTTTATCAAGCACAGCGGAAGCAGCATCATAAGTATCAAAAGTTTCAGATTCAGCAGTAGTAGTAGTGTGTGTAGCATGTGTATGTGGTGGTGTAAGGAACTTACTCAAAACAGACAGTGAATCAAGAGCAGTAGAGGTGTTCAGAACCGTACCTCTTCTTGTAGTGGATGGTAAAATAGGAACCTTGCCATCACGAGACTTGCCCATGATGGATGACTAGCAGCGAACAATAGAGAATCCAAGTGAACTTGATAATAAAGCTATGCTCCCCGGCAACGGCGCCAAAAAATAATCTTGATGACCCACAAGTATAGGGGGTGTATCGCAGTATTTTCGAGGGAAGTTAAACCCAATTTATTGATTCGACACAAGGGGAGCCAAAGAATAATTATCAGCCTTAACAACTGAGTTGTCAATTCAGTTGCACCTGGAAACAATCTTGCTCACAGCAGTTTATCAGTAGCAACAGTTTTGTAGTAGGAATAGCAAAGTAACAGCAGTAGCAAAGCAAATACAGTAGTAACGGAAGCAGTAAACAGTGGGATTCGAGTGCGGTAGGCATAGGGATGGATGGACGGGCGTTGCATGGACAAGACAATTCACATCGCAATCAGAACATAGGTCAATTGCAGATAAATAAGATAAAGCACCCAAGTACTAGACAATCCTAGGCATGTGTTCCATAAATAGTCATACGTGCTCGCAATGAGAACTTGCACAACATCTTTTGTCCTGCTAGCCCGTTTGCAGCGGGGCCTCTAGGGAACTACTGGCAATTAAGGTGATCCTTTTAATAGAGCACCGGAGCAAAGCATTAACACTCCGTGAACACATGTGATCCTCACATCAAAGCCTTTCCCTTCCGGTTATCCCGATTTCTGTCACTTCGGGGCCATAGGTTCCGGACAATAACGTGTGTATACAACTTGTAGATAAGACCAAGAACAATACTATCATAATGAATCAATAATAAGTTCAGATCTAAAATCATGGCACTCGGGCCCTAGTGACAAGCATTAAGCACAACAAGTCGCAACAAAGTCATAAAGCACTAATAAAAGATACTAGGCACCATGCCTTAACAATCTGATGCCATTAAATGAACGATATCATCCAATCCCTACCATCCCCATAGCCTACAGCGGGGGATTACTCACTCATAGATGGGGGAAACATGGATGGTCGATGGAGAAGCGATGATAATGATGATGGCGATGATCTCCTCCAATTCCCCGTCCCGGCAGAGTGCCAGAACGGAGTTTCTGGTGCTGTTTCGTGGAATCTGGTGGTGGCGGCGGAGCGGAACTCCTTGTGGAAAAACGTCGAACCCCCCGAAGTTTTTAGGTCAGAAGGCTCCTTATAGGCAAAGAGAGAGGCCGAGGGGGTGCCTGGGGGGCCCACACCACCCCCTAGCACGGCCTGGCCTGGCCCGCGCCACCAGGTGGTGTCGCCACCCCAGGGCTCTTCTCCGTCTCGTATTCTGGCTCCTGGAGTCTTCGGGTGAAATAGGATTTTTGGCTATTTTCCGGGATTTTTCTTGATAGTTGATTTTCTGCACAAAAAGTAGACACCAAGGAAATTCTATTGAAAACATCGTCAATTCGCATTAGTTGCATCCAAATCACACAAGTATAGAGGAGAAATAATAGCAAAAGTGTTCAGGAAAGTAGATACGTTTTGGACGTATCACCAATCTCCCTTGCTATCTTTCCATGGCTTCCCTATCTCATCTCCGAAAAGGACGGCACGGACATGTGGGAATTGGTCGTCATTGGTGTGACGCTTCCGTGTCTTCTGATGCAACCAAGACATGTAGTCCTTAGTTGCCATGCGTTTCTTCTCCTCCTTGATGTTTTTGGCTTCATCCAGGAGTTGTTGACGACACGCTTCTAGGGCTTGGGCCCTTTCGTCCAGCTCTTCAGCAGTAAGTTCTGCAGCTGTAGGGATAGGTGTGGTTAATGTAGCATCGATGAGTTTACGCGCACCTTCGGTGATTACGTGTCCATCCACCGATTCTTCTTTTTTCGGCTCGTCTAGGATAAGTGCTCCATCCGAGTCTTCTTCGTATTCCTCGGCAATTACCTCTTCTGCCAGAGGGTCTTTTGCCGGGGTCTTGTTCTTCTTGTTCTTCTTCTTTGCCTTCTTGGCAGCGCCGGTATCAAAGACGGCTTTGGGTCTGTTTCCCGGAGTCAAGCTCTGATCGGTACTTTCATACATCTGGACTTCGGGATTATCTACGACGTCCATGTCATCCTGCGCTTTGGGAGAGTGTTCCCCGGATCCTTCATCCATGGCTTCTCCTTCTTCTGCAGCTTTGGAGTTATACTCCTCTTCATATTCCATGGAGAACTTTCGGAAATCTGCTGATGTCATCAATTCATCCAAGGATGTGGGTACGTCAGCGTTTATTCCAATTGCCTTCAGCATAGAGTCGGTGTTTTCTCCAGCATCGGCAGAGCCGGATCCGGATCCCACGTATCCGACGAAGTGCGATGCGTGCTTCCTAAGATACCTGCGGCTTTCGTGATCAGCCATGTCGAAACTTTTGATGGTCTCGAGAATTGCATCTGCGCTTGCGCCCTACAGTATCATACGTCGTAGTGTGTACCTCAGGAAATGCTTGTCTGTCCCGGCATCATCAGAGCCGGAATCAGTGTCATTGACATGTTCCTCCTGAATTTCGACTTCCACGGGTGGGTCGATCTGGGATCTAGCTTCTCCAGGAATATCCACTCCAGATTCGACTTGGACCGCTAGGTCTTCTCCGGGCTCGGATTTCTCCACTATCTCCGCAACTGGTGCAGGCTGGGTGGGATTAGGGTTTTCTGAGATCCGGAACTTTGCTGTCTCCGCGGACAAAGGGGACCCAGAAGATTCTTCTGCCTCTATCATCACCGCTGGGGTGGGTGGGGCAGGTTTAGTGAAACCGATGTAAACATCGATCTCGCCAAAAGACATGATTGTGTAGGCAGTCACGGCCTCCCTAGCCGGAATCCAAGTCTCGTCGAGAACGATAAGAGGGACGTCGCTGGCGTAGAGGATGCGACCGATGGCGATAGTCTTGCCGATTCCGATTCTTGCAGATTCCGCTCGGAACATAGATCTAAAGCTCACTTGCCCCACGGTGGGCGCCAACTGTCGTCGGATTGAGGACAAGTACGCCATGAGGGGGTCCTCGAGGCGTGCGGAAGAGAGGGGTGTGAGACGTATGGTGTTCCGGGATGGTTAGCACACAAGTTTACCCAGGTTCGAATCCGCTGGCTTTGGATGGATCCTACTCCTGCTAGCAATCTAGTAATACGGCAGAGCCGGAATATGGGTTACAAGGGTTTCGCCTGTGCGAGTTGAAGGTCTAAAGTGTTGGGTGCCCTAAAGGCTCTCCCTAGGACGTCTTATATAGATACCTGGCCTAGGGTTTACAGGAGATAGCTATCCGGCTACGACTAAGAGTTGGTTACAGAGTACATCTTGAACTACAAGTAACATTATGGGCCTAAGTCGGTAAGTCTTCTGGGCCTTCCCGTAGCCGGATTAGACTCCGTCTTCTCTCCTTGACCGGGCCACCCATGAAGCAAAGCTCTAACCCGAAGTAGGCCACCCTGGTCAGTGAGGAACTGTGAGGATACCCGGAAATTATATCCCCAACAACAAGTATAGGGGGTGTATCGTAGTATTTTGGATAAGTAAGAGTGTCGGACCCAACAAGGAGCAGAAGGTGTTGACGAGTGGCTTGGATCAGGAATTCTCTGTAAATACTTAGCAAACTGATTTTTAGGGGTTTTTGATAATGTAGATAAATAAAGTGCGAGTAAATAAAAGACAATAATAATAATTGCAGCAAGTGGCCCAATCCTTTCTTTAGCAAAGGACAAGCGGGTTGTATTACTTAAGATAACCAAACATTCTCGAGGGCACATGTGAATATTGTCAAGTGCTTTCGCTTCATATAGTTGATTAATCTTCGCTGGTTGGATAAGTGTTGTGTGGGTGAACCTATGTTTATGTACTGACCTTCCTAGGACTAATACATACTTGTGATTATACCCCTTGCAAGCATCTGCAACTACAAGAAAGTAATCAAGATAAAAACCTAACCACAGCCTTAAACTTTGAGATCCTACACTCCTTTATGCAAATGTTTCCTAACGAGGGTTCAGGTTTCTGTCACTCCGGCAACCCCACGATTAGTAGCCAAATATACAATGCATTCCCCTAGGCCTATAAAGGTGAAGTATCATGTAGTTGACGTTCACATGACACCACGAGAAGAATAACACCACAACTTAATTATCAAACCATTGAATCTATCTCAACACAATTCCACTACTAACAACATGACTTCTCCATGTCCTCAAGAACTAAACGAACTACTCACGAGACATCATATGGATCAAGATAAGAGATGAAATAATGATAAGTAACAATCTGAACATGAACAATAATTCAATGGTTCCACTCAATAGCATCAACTACAACAAGTAATCAACACTTGGAAATTTTCCCCTGAGAACTATCCAAGATTCAACCCAATTGTTACAGCGGTATGGAGTGGTGATGATGGTACTGGTGGAGATGATGATGGAGATGATGATGATCCCAATGAAGTCTAGCTTGATGACGGTGTTGATGGCGATGATCTCCCCTCTCCAGGAAGGAATTTCACCGGCAGATTTCTGCCTGAGAGCTCTTTCTCTCTTTGTAGTTTTCTGCCCCACAGAGGCGGCGGAAGCTTTCTGTGGTCGCTCCCCGAGTCTTAGGGTTTCGAGGGGATTATATGCGTCAAAGGGTGATGCCAGAGGTGGGCCAGGGTGGCCACACCACCTAGTGGCACAGCTAGGGCTGGCCCACGCTAGGGGGTGGTGTGGCCCCCCTGTGGCCATCTCCACTTCCCCTTCTAGCTTCCTTCGTCTTCTGGAAAATAGGATTTTCCATATATTTTCTAGGATTTTCTGATCTTCACGAATTTTGCCTCCAAATGGTGCCTTTTCCATCAGAATCCTGACTTCAGTGGTCCATCCTCCAAAAGTCATCAACCATGCAAAAATAGATGAAATAACATAAGTATCATCTCTTAATATGAAATGTATCAATGAATAACAGTAAATTATGATGTAGAATAGTGATGCAAAATGGACGTATCATATACCATGAGGGACAAGCTGAATGCCACTCTTATTATGTTTTCTATATGTGAAACAAACAAACGTCTTTCAATGCATTGTTATTCACGATCTTTTGTTTGTACCTTTTCATGTTACAATATAGTTGCTATGTCTTATTGTTAAAACTCTATCTTTTATGTTCATATTTAGATTACTTTGATCCCAACTATAAATGGTTTACAAATACCTTAATCAAGATTGTGATGGTGCATGTCACCTAAAAAATTATTCTTTTTATCACTTACCTACTCGAGGACGAGTAGGAGTTAAGCTTGGGGATGCTTGATACGGCGTAAACGTATCTATAATTTTTGATACTCCATGCTTGTTTTATATCAACTTTCTTACGTTTAGTTCATACTTTGAGGTATTTTTATACATTTTTTGGAACTAACCTATTAACAAGATGCCACAGTGCCAGTTGCATGTTTTCTGCTGTTTTTGGTTTCAAAAAAGCTAGTAAGAAAATATTCTCGGAATTGGACGGGACAAAAGCCAAATGCAATATTTTACCAGAAGGAACATAGAGTCTGGAGGGCAGCCAAAGTGGGGCCACGAGGTGGCCACACCTAGGGCTGGCGTGGCCCTCCTGGCGCGGCGCCACTGACCTAGCCCCTTCGCCTATAAAAGTTACCTGACACGAAAACTCTAAGTACCCGATCAGAAATCCACGAAAGAGTCTGTAGTCGCTACCATCTCCATCCCTAGATCGGGGGGGGGGGGGATCCGAAGCTCTTCCCAACACCCTGCCGGAGGGGAGAGATCATCCTCGAGGCCTTCTTCATCACCATGCCTGCCTCCAGTGTGATGCGTGCGTAGTTCACCCTTGGACTATGGGTCCATGTAGTAGCTAGATGGGTGGTTTTCCTCCTTTGTGCTATCATGTTTAGATCTTGTGAGCTCCGTTCATGATCAAGATCATCTATTTGTAATCCTATATGTTGTGTTTGCAGGGATCCGATGGATATGAGATACTATGTAAGATTGATTATTGATTCTATCATGTCTATGTTATTTGTGATCTTGCATGCTCTCCGTTGTTAGAACTATCTTGGACAAGTAGATGCTTGCAACTCCAAGAGGGAGTATTTATGCTCGATAGTAGGTTCATGCCTCTAGTAATCTAGGGAAGTGACAGAAATCTCTAAGGTTGTAGATGTGCTGTTGCTACTAGGGAGAAAACAACAATCCTTTGTCCATGGGGCAATTGTATTGTTTACTTTACACACTTTGCCTAATGCAATTATCCGTTGCTTGCAACTTAATACTGAAAGGGGTTCAGACGATAACCGGAAGATGGATTATTAGTCATAGATGCATTTCGATTACGAACTATGTATTATGTTGTAATGCCCAATCAAATCTAGTAGGAGTCAAGATGTCTAGTATATGCATTGTTATGCTTTCTCAAATCTGTCAATTGCCCCGCTATAATTTGTTCACCCAACATGCTATTTATCTTAAGGAGAAACACCTCTAGTGAACTGTGGATCCCAGTCCATTCCTTTACCATTGATATACCATCTATGTTTACCGTTTACTGTTTACTTTCTGCAAGCAATTACTATCTTTCACACTATACATTTAATCATTTGTTTTCAGCAAAAACAGTGAGATTGACAACCTCACTGTAAGTTGGGGCAAAGTTCTGTGGTTGTGTTGTGCAGGATTCCAAGTTGTTAGCAACACCTTGGAGTTGTTTACTTACTCCTACTGGTTCGATAACCTTGGTTTCATAACTGAGGAAAAACTTGCTACTGTGATCATCATACCTTCCTCTTGGGGTTTTCAACAAGCTCTACATTTTGAGCCATCATGCTTCTGCTGCCGCATGCGCCGTTGTTGAGCTGAGCGCGATGAGGAGCCTAGTATATACACGGTCGTTTTGGCCCATGAGGGAGTCGGTGAAGGATCCGAGGATGCAGGAGAGAGCGAGGAGGGCTCATGCGGTAGACGTGGACAGGGTTGTCGCACAAGCATGCGAGGACGCGCCTGGTGAACGCGAGGGGTCTCAGTCGATTATGACAGAGGCAATGGGCACCGCGGCGTACTCCATCTATTCTCCTTAAGCTGCATCTCCCAACTGTCGGCGCGGGCGAACCAACAGCGATCGGCCACGGCGTCCACGAGCGGAGCTCGATCACGGCATCCATGGGTGGAGCTCGACCTCATCCACGTCGTCTGAGTTTAGTGATTCTGCAGCGTCGTGGAAGAAAGGATCCGAAGCACGCCGATGATGCCCAAGAACAGCGCCACGAATCGAGAGCGGAGAGGAGGCGTCGGATTCAGCAGCAAGTCGATGTGGTCGGTCGGTTTGTGAGGGAGCCGCAACGGAGATGTGGTCGAGCACTCAAACTCTCCGGGAAGAGGTTGCGCACAGGAGGTTGAGCTCCGTCTCCATGTTAGAGACGTATATGGATATCAATCCGGATACAAACCTCTGTCCGTTCAGATTCTAAAGCACGGGCAGACGAACGAATCTAGGAAGAGCGATTAAACGGGCAAGGGTGGGACGACGGATGAAAATTTGGAGGGGACGAAAACCATCTCAAGGAAAATTATATAGTAGAGAAGAGATAGAGATAAATTCGTATGAAGGGTGAAACATAATGTTAAATTAACATTTAATCATCGTGTGAGGGTCGTCATCTAACCTGACGCTTCGGTGATGTCAACGAGAGCTTATTTTGTGCACCTATGTGATATAGATTTTTTGGCTCCCGGTCGCGACGCCATGGTTATGTATGCAAATGTTCAATAAAATCCGTAGGCACAGACACATGTGCTAGTATATATATATATATATATGTATATATATATCGATATAAATATAGGTATAGATATAGAGAGATAGTAGAGATTTGACCGCCGAACTATGACGGGTTTGATCCCCGATATTGTTGAGTTGCGAACTTATACCCTTTTTTGGTAGCGGAAACTAATTTTTAAAACAAACAGTCAGATGGTTTAAATTGGGGCACGACTGACTAGACGAGTATGTCTCTTAGAAAGCATCTCCACCCGTGCCCCCCCATACCGCGTCTGACGCGGCCAACCCGTATGAAGGGCCGACAGATAGGTCAATGAATTTGGGGTGCTGGCTCCTAGCTGTTCCACCCATACACAATTTTCAAACATTCAAAATAACTAACAAATTCGTTAAAATGCAAAACCGATGGCGATTTTATAGGCAGTTCAAACATGTTGTACAAAATTGAAATAAATAAGAAAAATACTAAAAACTACCAGCGGCGAAGACCATGTCCGCCTAGGCCAAGGCGAAGGTACATTGACGCCGCGTAGTCCATGAGCTCCTGCTCCTCGTCGTCATCATCGTCGCTAGACTCCTGCTTCAGCGGCGGCATGGTGCTGCAGCCCTGGCCCGGGTCACTGCGCTTGCGCCAGTCCGAGGGACCGCCCTCGTTGTCGCGCTCTAGGTCAACGAACAGGCTGAGGCAGCATGCGCGCTCGGCCTGCTCGCGGCGGTACTCAGCCATGGACCACACCTCCGCAAACTCATCTGTCGCCGACAACACGACTTCGAACGAGACACGCCCCGCCATGCGCTGGTCCAGGAACTCCTCCGGATCATCGTAGTTCTTGAGCTAGAGAGCGTCCGTCTTGTACTCCGGTGGCGGCGTCCACTCCTTCACCTCCCGCTTGGGCCTGACGAGGCAGAGGCGACCGGAGGAAGGTGAGGGCTTGCGCGGTGCACCGCGATCACGGATGACGACGCCTCTGCCAGAGCGCCGACGGGAGGAGGGCTTTCCTTTGGCTCGTCCTCCAAGGGCACTAGATGGGCGCCGTAGCGAGGGGAAGAGGTCGAGTACGACAAGTACCTCGTCGAGATGAGGACGATCAAGACCTCGACGATGAGGAGTATGAGGAAGAACCCGACGCCTGGCGGCGCGGAGCCGAGGCCTACATGCCGTGGTGGGTCTGCCACTATTTACGGCGGTGGCATCGTCAGGCACGGGTAGTTCCTAACGGGATGTAGTCGAGCACCTAGGCGAGCGTGCACCCTGGGGCGCTCCACCACTAGCGCCGGCCATCACTGTTGTAGTTCTCTAGTGGCGGGCCGTTGCCGTCATAAGCAGCGATGCGATCCTCGTGTTGCTGCTCGAAGAAGGCCGACCATGCGTGGGTGGTTGTTGGGATCCCACTGGGGTCATCCCTCTCATCCAGCATGAGGACGACCCAGAAATGCTCATAGATGGCCGCGGATCGGGTCTGGCCGACCGGCACCGGAGGTAGCGACAGACCGCCAGGGCTGAGCACCCACCCCTTCGGCAACCGAAAGTCCGGAGGGACGAAGTACTAGGCGTCCTAGAGCACCTGCTCCTCCTTGACGAGCGGCCACCACCGCCCGAAGCCGTTCACAGCGGCGCAATCTCTTTGAAAACGCTCCATCAACGGGAATTTTGGATAGGGTTTGGACAGGGAGATTGTGGACGAGAGGATGGCTGTGTGAAGGAATGACGCCGACGAGGCTGTTTTAATAGCGGGGAGGGGAGGCGGGCAGTGGAGGCGCATTAACCCCACCGCGTGCCCGACGACAGGACATGTCAATGCTTCCGACTGGCGCCTATCGCTGCAAGGCTGCGATGGTGCTCCGGCCATTAATCGCGGCGCGACAGGCGAGGAGGAATGTCGCTGTCGCTTACAAAGCTGGCCCTTGACGACTGAAACGTTTGCTGCCTTGGCCACCTTCGCACCAAAACGTCATCCGACGCCACCGCTAGCCTCTCTACAGATTGGGTTTGGTCTGAAAACGTTAGATAATTAGTTAGACCACACCCTGCCAAAGTTTTGACAGGGCGTCGTTTTTAGTGCCGGCGCACCCATACGCCTTTGGAGGCCTTTAGGCCGCCTCGAGGGTTGATGCTCTTATAGACAATCAAACTAAATTGGAATCCCGTCTCTATCAGACCGTTGTCTCTTTGCCTTTGGCTTCCCCCAAGGAAGTCCTCTTTGCCTCCTCCGCCGAAATCCTGTGCTTCTTTTCTCTCCGTCGGCCTCCTCCGTGTCCTTCTCCATTCTTCTGGTGCTGTTCCGTACGGACGTGATTCCTTTTGCTTGAAAACAAGGGTGGTTCGCTAGCTTGCTTGGATTCTTTGTTTCGAATCCTCTTGAAGGTCAATCTCATTTGACCTCATCCAGAGCTGCCCACAACTTCCGGTATATTTTTCAAAATAAATCGGGGATTCTGCCATGCCCCGCGGCAAGTCTGCCTCTGGCGGCAACTTGTTCTACCGGAGGAAGCAGTCGTGGCGCGCCGATGAGTTCGTGAGCAGGAGCACCCTGCAGCTGGTGAGCACCTGCTTCATCATCTCCCATCAACTGCTATAAGTTTCCACTTTCCAGTCAAAATCGGTCTGGAGACATTGTTTATGGGAGGGTGGCAAAATTGTAATATTTTCGTAGTTACCACATTCTCGAAGTTTAGAGGAATTTATTTTGCGGGGCGATTTTGTTGATAGTTATAGCCTGTGTTCTTGAGATTGTTTATACCATGCCAAATTTCCAATACGTGTTTGGCTGGTTACTAGTCTTCAGAAGTTGTACTCGTACTAAATAGTTTTATCAGACTTTGGTCAGTGAAGACATCAGATTAAGAATTATTCTTAGTTTTGGTAAAGCATACCCCATCGTTCTCAGGATATGATACGGATTTGTAAGCTCATTGCCGAGCTGTTAGTTTCACCGACCTCATTATTCATATGTTTCTTATGACTTTGGTGGCAACAACTGCAGTTGGACTTTGATGACGGCTCACCACCAGAATATGCTTGGAGAAGAAAATTAAGTAGTCATGCTAATAGGCTGAAGGAGTTCAATGTTACGTTTAGAGAAGCATTTAAAATGGTATGAAGAAAATGCAATTGTCAAACAGAGGTACTATCTTTGTTTTGTCATACATATGAAGTCTTGATGAACATGACCGAATTATGTTCTTTTTCCTTAACATCAGATGAAGCTTGGTCTCCGGCTTTGGTCCTATGTTCGCGAAGAAGCTTCTTATGGAAGGGTAATACATCAGCATGCTGTTTTTTCTTGAACATGTTTCTAAATGTACTATATTTTGTATTAGAAGAAGGACGCTGTGAAGGCACAAAATACAAATCCAAACTAAAACCAGCAAAACAAATGAAAGAAAACTATACACAAGAAAGTAGAAGACTGAGGCAAAAAACAGACAACTCTGATCAGGCAAAACTTTAGCAGCAGCACCTGCCACATGTTCCTGGTCTGGGGACCTGGTGTATCAAGAGCATGCGATTGTGCATTTCATACCACCAAATGTTCTGTTCAGGGAAACCATATCCCATTTGAGTGTGCTTTATTTATTGGTTCATTTTGATGTGCATATTTAATTTATCAATTTACAGAAAGCACCAATTGATCCATTCACGAGGGAGAGCAGCAAACCATCAGCCTCACAAGGAGTACCTCTCGGTGGGATGGGGTGTGTGCCTCACGGTGAAAACTTTACAGACATGCTTTTGCCAAATTCACTCTCTGTTTATGATTTATTCCCTTTTGCAGGACTGGTAGCATATCAAGAGGTTTTAGAGGGGAGTTCAAGCATTGGCAGATAACTCCTGGTTCATGTGAAATGTCACCTGTGATGGAAAACCAATTTTCGGTAACTGAGACCATTTACCCATGCTATATCCTCAAATTCTTTATTTCATATCTGAAATATTTTCTTTTTTCAGTTGTAGTCTGTTCGTTTGCTTTATTCTTTACAATTTGAACATTACTTACTGTACTTGTTTCTTTAAAACATTGGAAATCTATTCTTCTGTTTATCATTTTCTTGAGGTGTATTGTGCATATTATTTTCAATGGCTAAACCAAGCTTGGAGGGAGGTTGTGTTCTAGAAAACCACTCAGAAGCAAATAAACTACGCTATTACTAAGTACTATAGGAGAAATACAGTTTGTATCTGTCAAGTGATAATTGTCATACAATGTTTTGCTCATAGCTAGTGTATAATATTTTTACTATCCCCATAGGGATACTTCACTATGGTCATCCATCAAACAGATTGAGATCCCTCTAACTCTGTTACCCACATGGGTGGAACTAACACCCCTCTAGCCCGGGCGGGCGCCCAGGCTTGCCGACAGTGCAACCCCTTGCGATTTGTGATTTTCTATAGCAATTTCGTCCAAATTTTGGCAGATCAAACTCGTTTTCCCAGGCTTCCTTAAGTTTCTTGGTCTGCCACTGGTTACCCACTAATAGGTAGCTACTCTGCTAGTTAAAACTAAAATATACGGATGTCCTAATTGGTCGCGAGCATATTGAAAATGGCATCAGATTTTGGGTTTTTGAGATTTGATGAAAACACACGTATACCATACTGAAAAACTACAAATGTACGTGAAGGTTCTTCTGCCTCTTGTGTGTTAAGTAAGCTTTCTGATGTATTTTTATCTATACGCCTTAGTTCTTTGCTAGAGTGTTTGGCCAAAGAGTGCATGATTTTTCTGGAAAGTACGATTTTTCACTTAGAACACACACCTCTTGATTTTTCATTATTGCATTCTTTAATTACTGCAGATCTTTATAACTAGAGAAGGAGGAAGCAAAAAGTACTCCTCAGTTTTGTCTCCTGGTCAGCATGATGGTTTAAAGTATGATTCTTTGCCTTTCAGATAACACATTCCTGGTTTCGTGACATTTTTGTTTGACACCATCTATGGATGTTCTTGCAAGATATGCATGTCTGAAATGTTCTCTTCAGTCTTAGCATGTATATATATAGCAATCATTTACATGTCTTAGTATGATTTCTCCCATGTAGGCTGTGGTTCTTTTTCCAATACACCCTTTTTGGTACCTAATGCATCAGGCTTAGACTGTAACTGTTTGATTCAGTGAGCTATACAACAAGCATGACCACCCTTTTGTGTCGGTTCTTATTTCTATCATCCTAATATCAGCTCTATCTCAAATGCATTTTTGATCATTTTATTTTTCTTGATTCAGAAAATCTAGTGATGATGGTATATCATCCTGGGATTGGAAATTAAGAGGTGATCGTTCAACATACCATGCTTTGTTTCCTCGCGCATGGACTGTTTATGATGGTACTGTTACTCATTTGTTTTTATGACAAATCACTCAAAGTAGTAAGGACTTCATAATAACAGCATTTCTTTAGTTTCTTTAGGACCATATATAATAGTCAGGCGTGCATAATACCTGTATATGATGTTTCAGCTTTTGCTCATGTTGTAGAATTATAACGTGCCAAGTGCTTTTTGTTTGAATTATAAGGCACATCATCCAAATTATTCAAACATGATACTGAGACTCACAAGTTCTTACCCGTTTCATTTAAAAGGTGAACCTGATCCTGAATTGAAAATATCTTGCCGTCAAATATCTCCATTTATTCCCCACAACTACGAAGAGAGTAGTCTCCCTACATCAGTTTTTGTCTACACTGTAAGTTCTTCATTACTTGCAGGAACAATGTTTATTATGGCCAAATATCGCCTTAATGTCTCAAATGTCCGAATCCTGAACTCGTGGCCTTTTAAGATTTTTCGTGGGAAGCCTTTTAAGATTTATATGCTTGCAAACAGTCTAGATCGTGTATTGCTAGAGAGAGCATATATGCTACAGTAACAAACTGAGTATCATGGTTCATTATCTACTGCAGCGCGACCACTAAAATTTCTAGAGAATTTTTATGTAGCATCATGCTTTTGTTTATTAATAACTGCTGCCTTATGTAGTATCTGTAATCTTATGCTCATATGGGTATGAAAATTGTGCAGCTCGTCAATACCGGAAAGGAAAGGGCAAAAGTGAGCCTAGTAATGACATGGGTGGTAGTAACTTCTACTCTTTTACTCCAATGTTCTTACATAATGTTTCCCTTCTGTTTCTTGATTTAATCATGTTCTATTCTGATGCAATCCCAGAATTCTATTGGGGGTCTTTCACATCAGTCTGGTGGTCATGTAAATGAGCCATTCATGTCAGTAGGTCGCTTAGTGCTTACAGTTTACTCTATAACTTGTTGCCAATGTAGTGAAATGATTTTGTTTTTGTTTGTTGTGCAGTGGAGAAAATGGAATTTCTGGTGTTCTCCTACATCACAAGCAAGTATTCAACTGTTCATCATTATTTTTGCTATGGTTATTTGGCAGATATCCTTAAGCATTTCTAACAAGTCGGAACTGCGTGTTCGAAAAAAGAAGTCTCAAATGAAAACTAAGAGCTCCTAGGACCCGATCATTGTTCACAATAGTATTTCTGCACTGTTTTTTTGTGGATCAGTTTTGAGTTTTGACAGAGATTTTTTTTGCAGTGACATGACGTCTTCCCATCCTATATTTTTATAAAAAATAGCCACAAATCTCCAAAAGAAGCAATGTGTTTTTGCAAGATACATGAAGATCTTTGCATTTTTTTTTTCAAATGTAATAGTATTGTTTTGTGTATCTAGCAGTAATTATACATTTCCAACACTGCAGGACTGCCAACAATAATCCTCCTGTAACATTTGCTGTTGCTGCATGTGGAAGTCAGAATGTTGATGTCACCGTGCTGCCAGTTTTTGGGCTTTCTGGACAAAGTTCTATCACTGCTCGGGAGATGTGGGGCACAATGGTTCAGGTGACTTTTCCCTTTTGTTCTTGTCATTTAAAACTTGCTAAAATATTTGACTGGACTCTGCATGTCTTACCATCTGATTTTGAAAGGGTGGTTGCTTTGACCGAGATAATTTCAATGCTGGCCCCAGCATGCCTTCTTCGCTGGGTGATGCAATTTGTGCAGCAGTTTGTGCTTCAACCTCGGTTGAACCACATGGAAGATGTACAGTCGTATTTGCATTGGCTTGGTCTTCTCCTGAGGTTAAATTTAAGAAGGGAAGTACGTACCACAGGTAACTTTTGTTTTCCAAACTTTTATGTTTCGTGATCATAATGTTAAGTCCAAATGAGGATGCACATATATTTCAAGGTGCAGTCGTTAGAGAACTTTCTTGATTCATTTATTCTAACCTTCAAACTCTACGTGGCAACTTGTATATTTTGCAAATATCATTAGTGTTATGGTCTATCCTCACTGTAGCATACCATATAATACATAGAACATAATGATCTGTGATTGGATAAACTCAAATCATATCACATATTTTCTATTATAAATCCTCGATAATTCCACTACCTTTCGTTAAAATATTTCTGTTCATATGAAATATGAATGTATATCTAGATCAAAATCCTCTGACCAGCTGTTTCACCTTTTTAGTACTATAGCCTCTATTTGATAATTCCTCACTGTAGCCAGTACGTAGTTGATTTCGTGCTGTGTTGACAGGAGATACACAAAGTTCTACGGAACTTCTCCAAAGTCAGCTATAAACCTGGTGCAAGATGCGTTGATGAGTATGTCTTTTTTGACAAATTGTGCCATAAATTTAGCATGTAATTTGTTTATAGTAGTTAGTTTTCTTCTCATACATAATTCTGGTTTGATTGATTATTCTATTCTACTACTGCTTTATTTTAGGTTTTTTTTGGTTTCTCTGTTACTTCTGAAAATCTGCTTATTTACTCCTATCTGACTGACAGAGTATAAGCATTGGGAAGAGGAAATTGATAAGTGGCAAACCCCAATCCTCCGCGACGAGAGACTTCCAGAATGGTAGGATATAATACTTGTGCATGACTTACACTCTTTTTTTTCTGATAAAGGGCGTTTTTATTAGACTCAAAAGTCTACATCAAGGTGATCAAATATAGAGAGCCACACCCGGCTTCTGCACAACGAAGGTGCACACAGCCGAAAGAAAAAGATTAGGAGATAGAAGCAACGATCTCATAGGCATAAACTAGAATACATGAAACTATAAGAAACGCCTATGGTGGAGGAGGTTCAATCTGCAATCTATGCTGCCACCCATGATGGGTAAAAAACATCTTCCACCACTTGCTCCAACCGAGAACACACCTCCGTAAACAGGGTGTGGTGTTCCGGGTTTTGAAGAATAGACCACTTCCAGAGTAAGTGTGCACAATGGAAGATGACCTACATGGGGGAAGACATTTTAGCATAAAAAACCATATTGTTTCTACATAGCCACAACGACCATAGTAATGCAATTGCTCCCACCCTTATATGTATCCTATCCCCGTTATCTATACCATGCAACCAGTTACCAAAAATATTGGTTACTGAGCTCGGTGGGTACAAGATTGAGGCTACTTGGATGGCTGACCATATAGAACGTACAAACTGACATTCAAAGAATAAATGTTTGATAGTTTCATTATGGTGGCAGAAACAACATTTTGTACTTCCTTGCCGGTTACGCCTAACCAGATTTATGTGTCTTGCCCATCCTTTGAGGTGTTTTTGTAGGTTTTGGGAGAAAATTTCTGGATGTGCTTGGTCCTTTTGGACCTCCACACCCTCTTATATATAGCACAACTTAGCCTTACATATTCACTCATACACTGGAATGATCTAGACTCTAGTAGGACACTACTACTATATTAACACTCTTTAGAATACTCTAGACTCTAACCGAGTAGTACTACTACTACACTAACTCAGACTCCAACACTTCAACTCTCACTAGAATATTCCAGACTGTCCTAGGACACCACTTCTATGCTAACCCAGACTCCAACAGTTTCCATAGAGCACGGATTTTATTATTCCATCTTAGGATAACCGAGCTCCTAATCACTGGCCTGTTCCAAACTTCTTTGACCATATCCTCAAAATGTAGAGTTTAGAGGTGGCGGCTGACCTTGTGGGTGGATGCACAGCTTCTGTCTCTTTTAGGGTTTCTTGGAGTAAGGGGGCAAATATATATACATCAGCTCCTGGGTGAATAGATGGGCCACATGGGCTAGCAACATAAAGCCCAATAACTGTCCAATAACTGTTCAACACTCCCCCTCAAGATGGGTGATAGATATCTATCATCCCCATCTTGCTACAAGCCAAGTTGCATTCCTTTGCTCCCAGCCCTTTTGTTAAGCAATCTGCAATTTGTTGTCTTGTGTTCACATAATCAATCTTGATGATTCCAGCATCTAATTTTTCCTTGATAAAGAATCTGTCAATCTCCACATGTTTGGTTCTGTCATGTTGTACTGGAATATCTGCTATGCATATAGCTGACCTGTTATCGCACCAAATATTCAAATGTTCATCTCTTAGCACCTTTAGTTCACTTAAGAGATTTCTTACCCACAACATGTCACTCGATCCTTGAGACATTGCTCGATATTCTGCTTCAGCAGTTGACTTTGATTCAACTGGTTGCTTTTTACTTCTCCATGACACCAGATTAACTCCAACAAACACACAATATCCTGAAGTTGACCTCCTGTCATCAAGGCAACTTGCCCAATCAGCATCACTGTAGCCATCCACCGTTAGGTGTCCATTACATTTGAACCACAGACCCTTTCCTGGAGTCCCCTTTATGTACCTCAAAATTTGATGTACTGCATCCAAGTGACCAGTCCTAGGCTCATGCATATATCTACTTACAATGCTTACTGCATAAGCAATGTCCGGCCTTGTATGACATAGATATAGTAGCTTTCCTACAAGTTTTTGATAATTTTCCTTTTGCACCAATTCCCTAGATTGAGCTGTTATCCTATGATTCGGATCTATGGGTGTTGTCGCTGCCCGACATTGCATCATCCCTGTTTCGTTCAGAAGATCCAAAACATACTTGTGCTGTGTCAACACTATGCCCCTTGCAGATCGTGCTACTTCTATGCCTAGAAAATATTTGAGTTGGCCAAGGTCCTTTACCTCAAAAGCTTTACTGACACCTCTTCAATCTGAATATTTCAGCTTCATCATCACCAGTAATTATAATGTCATCCACATAAACCGCTAGAATAATAATCTTTTGATTTGAATGTTTGTAAAACACGGTGTGATCACCATTACACTGTCCATATCCTATGTCACGCACAACCCTTCTAAACCGATCAAACCAGGCCCTTGGAGATTGTTTCGGGCCATAAAGAGCCTTTTTTAGTTTGCACACTTTTCCTCCATTTTCAGCTGCAGCCATTCCTGGTGGCACCTCCATATACACCTCTTCCTGAAGATCACCATGCAAGAAAGCATTCTTCACATCTAGCTGATGCAATGTCCATCCAGAATTTGCCGCGCATGATATCAAGATCCTCACAGTGTTCATTTTTTCCACAGGAGCAAAGGTTTCATCATAGTTGATCCCATATGTTTGACTATATCCCCTTGCAACCAATCTTGCCTTATACCTTCTATCTTTCCTTCTGGACTTTGTTTTACTGTGAACACCCACTTGCATCCAACTGCTTTCTTTCCTTCAGGTAAGTCAGTCAACTCCCAAGTTTGATTTTTCCTCAATGCTTCTAACTCTTTTCTCATGGCTGCACTCCATTTAGCGTCTTGTTGTGCTACTTTCCAACCAGTAGGAACATTTACCAACTGTAGGGACGTAACAAATGCATGGTAGAAAGGTGACAATGCTTCGTACGACACACAGTTGCTAATGTCATGAACATTAAAGCCATACCTCTTCACAGGTCTACTTGTAGCTGCTCTAATCCCTTTCCTTAGTGCAATTGGTAAGTCTGTCGAACCCTCCGTGACACTTGAGTTCTCATCCATCGGTGCACTAGATGGACCGCCTTGCGAAGATTGTTCTTCCTCTTGCATTTGTGGCTCTTGCTGTATCTGATTATTGTCCTCCCCCTGTTCAAAATTCTCCCCTGTTCAACATTCTCACGACGCCTCCTCCTGAAGTACACTTGAAGTGGTGGTTCTTGGCCTTGTGGTTGTGAAATTATGCGGGCATCACCAATTTTAGGGGCTGAAATAGTAAGGGGCGATCCAATAGTCAAAGAAGGAGGTTGCCCATTTGTTGCATGAGGTGCAACTGCTGCTGGTGTGACTTTACTCTCCCCCTCTTGACCATCAGTTGTAGGTGATGGATGATCAAGGCCTTCAAACAACATGTTCAAATCTGTTTTCTCACCATAAAAGGGTTCAGATTCACGAAATATAACATCCATACTCACAAACGTTCTGCGCTCAGTTGGATTCCAGCATTTGTTGCCCAGGAGGATAGCCAATGAAGATGCATCTCACTGCCTTGGGATCGAGCTTACTTACTGTGGGTCTGTGATCTCTGACAAAGTAGGTGTAGCCAAAAACCTTGGGAGTAACAGGGAACTTATTTTCACCAAATAGTAGCTCACATGGAGATTTCATGCCCATAATCCGTGAAGGCATGCGATTAATCAGAAAGGTAGCAGTTAGAACAGCCTCACTCCACAAAAATTTAGGTACATTCATAGTGTACACGAGAGAGCGAGTTACCTCTAATACGTGGCGCTTCTTTCTTTCAGCTACTCCATTTTGGGGCGGAGTATCTGGACAGGAAGTCTGATGCATGATGCCTTTCTCTGATAAGAATCCTCCAAATCTCTTGTGAACATATTCTGTCCCATTATCAGTTCTAAGCACTTGCACCTGCACCTTAAACTGAGTGTTCACATATGCACAAAAATCCTAGAAGCACTGAAACACCTAATCTTTGTGGCGTAAAAGATACACCCAAGTCATGCGTGTATAGTAGTCAATGAAGGTTACAAAATATTTCATTCCACTGATAGACATAATGGGGCATGTCCATACATCAGAGTGCACAAGCATGAAAGGAGCTATACTTCTCAGCCCCTTACTCACATAAGATGTTCTAGTATGTTTAGCATACTCACATGCATCACATTTCAGTTTACTCATGTCTACTCCACTCATTACATTAGGAAATACTTTGTTCATTTTATCAAAAGAAATATGCCCCATTCGACAATGATGAATCATGGCCTTGCACTCCTTGTCACCTTGGACCGCTGCGAGCACCACTGAGTATCCCAGCATCTCAGGCTGCTCTCGGTACGGGTACCACAATCCTCTACGCCTGATTCCGTCCCCAAGCTTCCTTCCAGTCCTCCTCTCCTGAATCAGACACATATACTTATCAAGTGTAATGCGGCAATCAAGCTGATCAACCAAATTACTCAGTGAGATTAAGTTCACTGGGAATGCAGGCACATGTAAGACAGATGATAACTTTATGCTAGATGAACATTGGACAACTCCAACACCTTTTATAGGTTGGGCGGTACCATCTGCAGTTTGAATGGTTTCATGATATGTAGATGGATACTGGTTGTACAGCTCAAACTCTCTAATATTACTAGTAACATGTTTGGAGGCTCCAGAATCCAATACCCAATCAGAATCTAGCTTATGAGCAGCTAGAGAGACATTGTCAATGTTACCTTTGGTGAAGACGAAGTGGGCAAACTGCCCAAAGCTTGTTTCTCCTTGTTGTTCACCTTTCTTCCCTTCTCCTTCAATTACAGTTCCTTGAATCTGAGTTCCTGCTGACTGACCTCCCTCCATAACTGTCATGTTGGCTCTTGCCACTCCTTGTGAACCACCTGAGTTGTGATAGTAACTTCCTCCATTTCTGCCTCTACCACCTCTGTAGTATCCCCTGCCGTACCTGCCACCACCTCTGAAACCTCCTCTGCCACGACGAGGTGGAGCGGTACATTGATGGCTTAGGTGACCATTTACTCCACAGTTGTAGCAGTCCCTTGTCTCCTGCCTCTCAAACACAAGATAGGCTGGCCTCTGTGTAAATTCTTCCTTTCCATTGGACTTCAGTCTTGTCTCCTCCTGCCCAATAGCAGCTATTGCAGCTTCAAGTGAAGGCAACTGAGTTTCGTGCATCAGGCTCGCCCTTCTATTCTCAAACTTTGGATTAATCCCTTCAAAAACTTCAGTACCCGTCTGCCTTCAACCCATTTCTTCGCTGCCACAACACACTCAGGATGAGCAAGCACCAAGGGATCAAGATGATCCAAGTCAGCCCACAACTGTTTCAGCTCTGCTACATAGGTCACCACTGGTTTTTCGCCCCGAGTCAGATCATGCACTCTATCCTCAAGTTGAGAAACCAACATCACATTTCCCTTACCAGAATACATCTGAGACAAAGCTTCCCATACCTCCTTTGCAGTGGGGAGTGCCTCAACTGATGCAGCAACTGATGGAGATAAAGAGCTGAGCAACCACGCAAGTATACCTAAATCAGTAGTGCTCAGTTCTTCCACTCAGCACTCTTTTCTACAGGTTCATCAACTTCCCCCAGCACATATCCCTCCAAAGCTGTCATCTTCAGCAGCAACAATCCTCTCCTTGACCAGCTCAAGTAATTTCTGACACCCTCCAGTTTGACCTCATTTGGGGTCAGTTCCAGCTTCTACACTCCCTCAGCCTGTGAAGAAGCTCCATCTGCTGCCTTGGTCGCAGCAGCAGCTTCCGCAGTTTTGGCGGTGAGAAGCTCCGCCAGCTTGTCCAGCGCCTTGGCCAAGTCCTCTGACATGGCTCAGTCTTGCCACAGAACTCCCCTTGTGCTCTCTTGATGCAGAACCACCAGATCCGCTGCAGCCTGCAACAGATCCAGTCACTCCATCTTCATCTTTGCCAGCCCTGCCATCTCTATCGTCTAGTGCTCTGTGTAGAAGGATAGAGAGAGAGAGATTGGCGTACAGGGGATCATCTTGGAGTACAAGACAAGTCAGGCTAGAGTCCTAACTATCCTACACTACCTCAATTACCGTGTACACGTATACTCTAACATCCCCCCGCAGTTGTAGCGGGAGCGTCGTGAATAACTGGAACGTCGCGGACGGTCAGACTGGAGAGAAACCGAAGTAGCATCCAGTGGGCTGACATCCCCCCGCAGTCCGAGCGGGAGTGTCGTGGACGGTGTCATGGCGCGAAGCTTGGACTGTAGAGCAACCGGTCCCGCGCCGTCTACACCAAGCCCGTCCCCGAGCACGCGCCTACCACCGATCGAGCTACGGGTTGCCGCTGCGTCGCCCCTTCGGGTCACAGCGCCGCCGCCTTGGTCTCCGCCTACCGGCTGCCAACACGCCTCACAAGCGCGTACGCGCCGGTGGCCTCCAGCTGCTGCCCCGACTCGCGCTCTGCAGCCACGCCGCGCCTTCGGGCCGTGGCATTGCTGCGTGCAGTCTACTTCTCTGTGCCCGCGCATCGACGCCCTCGGCCTCCACTGCGCCCTCTCCTACGGCGCGGATCGCCGCCGTCTGCGCCCGTCTTTGTCGCCTCACCCGGTCCCATGGCACCAGGGCCTGCGACACCGTCCGCGTTGACCTCGTCTGCGTCGACACCGTCCGCGCCTGGCTCTACTTCGAGCACCGCCGCCGCGCTCCACTAGATAACCTACAAGCTGACTTCTCGCCATCGCAGGTCCCGCCGACTACCCCGCGCCCTCTAGGCGTCCAGCATGAGCACTCAGGCCGCTGCTGGTCCGCCGCCTTCTACAGCTTCGACTGTCTCGACTTCGTCGCCCGCGTCATCGCCTCGTCCCCGTCTACACCACCTGCTACTCTACTTCGAGAACCGCGGGCAGGGTCGACATCTTCGTCGATCTGCGACCGCGACGATTCCGGAGGCCTCCTCTGCTAGTCCCTCTGACATGGCGACAAGTTCATGATGGTTCCCACCCCTCGCATGCCCGGTACTGGCAACACCGGAAGTGCTTTCGTCCCCGACGCGTTCCCGAGTCTGGCAAACTCGCGACGGACGCCTCGTCTTCATCGGCTTCGACAACGTCTTCTACGGCATCGACCCCTCTACGACTGCCTCGACCGCGTCACCGACGAGTTCTTCTCTGCATACTCGGTTCTGGCAAAACCGGAGTGTGCGTTCGTTCCCGATGTGCACCTAGTTCTGGCAAAACTATGGCCGCACCTCGTCCTCGACGGCTCGGACTGCATCGACTTCGGCATCGACACCCTCGACAACTGCCTCGACGCGTGTCTGTCATCCTCCTCGCGCACTATGCGCATGCGGCTTCATGTGCGGCTTCCTCGACACCGGCCACGACATCGACCACGGCGACCCCTCGCACAGCTACCCCGACCACGGCACCGCCCAACGCTCTCGGCTCCCTCGACATCGGCACAAGGGCTTCCACCTCGCTTGAGCTTCACCAGCATCCTCTACAGTCCAAGCTTCGTGCCGCGACACCGTCCACGACACTCCCGCTCGGACTGCGGGGGGATGTCAGCCCACTGGATGCTACTTTGGTTTCTCTCTAGTCTGACCGTCCGCGACGTTCCAGTTGTTCACGACGCTCCCGCTACGACTGCGGGGGGATGTTAGAGTATACGTGTACGCGGTAATTGAGGTAGTGTAGGATAGTTAGGACTCTAGCCTAACTTGTCTTGTACTCCAAGATGATCTCCTGTACGCCTATATATACTCGCCCATGAGGCTCAATAATACATCCATCATATTCCGCCAATCTCTCTCCCTCTCTATCCTTCTACACTCTGATACCATGTAGAGTTTAGAGGTGGTGGCTGACCTTGTGGGTGGATGCACAACTTCTGTCTCTTCTAGGGTTTCTTGGAGTAAGGGGGCAAATATATATACATCCGCTCGTGGGTGAATAGATGGGCCACATGGGCTAGCAACATAAAGCCCAATAACTGTCCAGTAACTGTTCAACACAAAACAATCACGGGAAAGCCAGCTCAATTCGAATTTGAATGGTGGTTTCTTTCCATGTAATTTATCGGAGCTAGTGTCAAGAAGTAATGGGGCATGATCAGAGAGTTTTTCTATATGCTCCATGGCTCAAAGACACCATAGGGTACTTTATTTCCCACTCGGCATCCATAAGTACGCGATCCAATTTCTCATGTGTCGGCACTGGTTTATTATTAGCCTAGGTGTATCAGCTCCCAGTCATACCTCTCTAAGATTCAAGCTGTCAATGACATCACTGAACAAGCAAGGCAAGTAGCCATCAAAGATATCATTGTTCGTATCCTGCCGGAACCATTGGATATTAAAATCCCCTCCTATAAGAATAGGGTGTGGATTATCCTTGATTGACCAATTCCCGAAGGAAAGCAGCCTTGTGCTCATCCTGGGCGGCACTATACACAGCAACTAGGCTCCATATGAAATGGTCGGATTTATTATCGAGGTGGATTAATATGGAATTCCCCAACCGAATAATCCAATAATTCCAAAGCAGAAGCCCGTACACCAAGTAGAATCCCCCAGACCTGCCACGCGGAGGTGCGGAGGTATCCATTTCCAGATGAATTCAATGCCGCCTGATAGGTGATCCAGAATATGCAACGGAAAGTGCCGTCTACCAGACTCTGACCAGACTCTATGATCGTGAGAAAGTCCAACTCATGATCCTTAATATAATCAGCAATTATGTAAATGTTTAGCCAAGTCACTTAGACCTCTGCTATTCCATATCTTGCCTCTCATAAGGAAACATCAGGGGATTTAGAAACTCTCTCCCTTTTGGACGGTATTTTGGGTTTTTTATGAGACTAGCAAAAGGGCCAGTGCGTTGCAAGAGGAGAGACCCGCACGAAAATGGTAACGCGTGCAGGAGCACCATCACCATGACAATGAGCTCATAGTCTGTATAGATACTCTTCGCCCCCTTCCCGGTGACCTTTGCATCGCCATGGTTGCAACCTCATGGCCGCCGGCTCTACACATGGCCGAACCCCGCTGTCCGCGACAAAGACACTTGTGCGCTTGTGTAGCCTTCATCAGGGAGCATGTCAGCCTCCATCTTTGACGCCTTCAATGGTGTGGTGAAGCTCGCCGGCCACGTTTTGTCATCACGTCCATGTCCGCTGTTGCTGCCATTATATCGCGAGTCCTGCCCTTGGAAATCGGTCTACTGCTATAGTGTGTGAAATAAAGAATAGTCATGTCAATGACATCCCAATAATGGTATAGTGTGTTCAAGAATAAGAGCAATCCAATCTCATTAACCAGCTTTATGACAAATCATTCCTATCAAATTATAGGTTCTAATTAACATAAATCATGGAACATGTTGTGCGAAATAAACTCTGCATAATTGAGTTTTGCTACTGCAATTATTGCCGGGTTGCATAGAGTAACAAACATAGAAAAAGAACCCTTTCCAGGTACCTCTCTGGCTCTCTTCTGAGCTCTTCATCGAGGTCTCAGCCATTCCCCTAATCCTCCTTCAACGTTCTTCCGCTCACCTCAAGCTCTGAAAAAAACATGCACCGCAAACAGGAAACACCAAGAGCAAGCGGTCAGTCCATCAGCACATCCAATTCGATCGGATCGGCACAACAAAATTTCAAAATCCACTATGTTATCGTGGTCGTCCAGGAAGGCTGTAGGCCGTGCCGCAGCCGAGGTTGTCGTGCCGTCCACCAGCAACATGCAGATTTCCTTAGATTTCACTCATCATTCAATCTTCTGGTTTGGGCTTTATGGCGTCGTTGCTCCTGTTTCAGCCTGTTCTGCGTGCCGGTGCCACTGGCAGACGCGACTGTGCTCAAGCATGCAGTGTAGCAACAACAACATGATGCTCGACAACCTCACGCTCGTGATGACCAGCGCCGGTCGGCCGTGCCGTCCACCGGCAACATGCAGATTTCCTTAGATTTCACTCATCAGTCGATCTTCTGGTTTGGGCTTTATTACGTGGTCGCTCCTGTTTCAGCCTGTTTTGCGTGCCGGTGCCACTGGCGGACGCGACGTGCTCAAGAATGCAGTGTAGCAACAACAACATGATGCTCGACGACCTCACGCTCGTGATGACCAGCGCCGGTTGCAGCATAATGTCCTGCAGTAGACAGCTACGTCAACTACACCAATAGCGCAATCCGAGTGGGGGGCTGGATTCTGTTGCGTCCTTGGCCGAGCAGCTGCCTGCTTGTTGTGCTCATCGTCCTTTGCCATGACCGCGGCCATGTTGTCGCTGATGCAGATGAACTTGGTGAGGATGGGGGACTTGACATTGCGGACCTAGATGCCGTTCTCGACACATCGTCTCCTCCATGTGATGGATGAGATAGGGCCAACGGCTTACTTTCCTAACGTCCATGGCCGTCGTGGGCTTGCTTCTCTTGGTGGCGCTCTTGAAGAACGCGCCAGAGAGGAAGTCGATCACCGACTATTGCCTTCGCAGAAGCCACCTAGCGGACGATGCCCTTATCGTATGCTAGGGTTTCCCGAATAAGAATCGAGGTGGGGACTGGGGAGATCTCCACCTGGTGGATCCAATCTGATTTCGTGAGAAATAATGCTAGGTTTCTTGATGAGGCGGCCTGGCCTTGGTCGTGCCTAGCTTATATTGGGTGGTAGGAGGTAGGTGCGAGGGTCACGCTGGTGGATCCTTTTTGGTCTCTTGATGTTTCAAACTGAAACGAACATGGGCTGTCATGTCTGGCACTAATGACATAGGAAAGTTAAAAAGAATAGACGAACATATAGGAAAGTTAAATTTGTTACGGGTTTTAGAAGCGATCGATCGGTTAGGTGACTTATTATGGACGGCAATTGTCTCTGTGTATATAAAAAACAATGAACAGTTAGGTGACTTATGGATGGCATAGTGGGTAATATTTCTGAACTGTCGGGGGTCAAAACCGTCCCAAAAAGTGTAGGAAGAGGAGAAACACTCCTTCCTTTATTATTAGGTATAGATGTAGATATAGATTTGGATTTGGATTTGCAAGTAGAGGCTTGTAGATCACAAATTGAACCTAGCCTAGACACAACACCTCCATATGCTTACTATCATAGGTAGCATTGTCCTCTTCATCATCAAGTTCGTAATCAGTCAGGTACCCTTTTTCTTTTGGAGAAACATTACTCCTATCAAATTCTACTCGTTTCAAAGTGTTAACCGATATATGAACTTTATCGACACTAGAACATAAACTGACTCCTAAAGCATTCTTTTTTTGAGAAATATGGAAAAGACATAAAAGATTTAGGTGATGATATACCTTGGGAGCAGTCGAGGTTCCGTGTAGATTGAAGGCGCATAGCCTTCTTGAGGGAGTCCTCATCTGTAGGAGTAGCTCCATCCTCCGTCATGGGGTGCCGCCCGCATGACTTGCACTCATAACTACTTGTAGGATTATTAAGGAAAAAGTTCACTTTGCTGCCCTGAAGTATCATGAATATCCTCTTGACCCCCTAAGCTGCAGAGGCATAAGTTGAGCCATTTTTGTGTTCTTGTTTTGTTTTCTCTGTTCTGTAGGCTTTCTCTTAGCCTTGTTAGGCTCTTCCTGTACAGTTCTTTTGCTTTCTCGCTTTGTGTGCATTTTGTGCCTTCTTGGCAATATTTTGGCTGGCAGCGTCAGGAGAAATGTGTGGATCCCATTACGGGTAAGCATTTCTTGTGTGACCTCACCTCAGGGAACTCAGCCTCACAACCCTGCGAGATCTCACACAGGCACACATCAACTTGTGTTCAAGCCCCCGCCACCACTCTTGTTGTCATCTGCCTACTAGTTGTTCAATAAATACCGACAAGAATAGAGTAATGGGGAAAGTTCCTATGGCAACCTGGAGTTCCCACATGGAGAAACCAACTACTTAGTGGCTACAGACGCAAAACTAGTCATCACCCATCCTAAGAGGTGAATGTGATCTTCTATTAGATGTCTGGTGGTTAAATAATCTGAAATTTTGTTCTGTAGTCAAGCTGAGACTCAATAATTTGCCCTTGGGGGAATAATTGGACATTTTCAAACTATTAATTACCTGGAATTTGAGATTCCACTTCAAATATCTTTTTCTAGAGATCTTACTGTTTTATGAATGATAAATAAATTTTGTGTGCTATATTGTACTTAATTCTTGCAGGTATAAGATTACTCTCTTCAATGAACTATACTTCCTTGTGGCTGGAGGAACTGTTTGGATAGGTAATCATCTCTCCATATGCTTGTTCCTGATTTTCGTTTTTTCCTGGTTGATAGGTTTTGGTATACATGTTGGAGCTTGGTTAATTTTCTGTGTGTTAGTATTAGTAGTCTCATCTTTGAATGTCCTTGTTCAGATCTCAACTTCACATAACAAAAATGAGTGTGGATTCACTGACTAGGGGATAGCTGTGCACCCGGTAGTTGTCATTAGATTTGCTTTAGGATTCGTACCACTGCTAGCTGTTGGATTGACCAGAATATTTGGTTTAGGTGCCCCTCGTCAGAGGAGAGAATCTTCTATGGCGCGAGCTGTTACTCACCAACGAGATATTTTTTAACAAGAATTTGAACAATTATTAGGGAGAGAAAAATAGAGTAGCACACACGCAGAGGAGGAAAAAGTTGAGAAGCACCAGCACGAGGAGTTGGTCCGGAGGTGGAGGAAGGCGTGCGGGGGTGAATGAGGAAGAGGGGAATAGGGGAACAGATAGGTAACAGTGGGGTAGATGCCAAAAAAGATGCGCTCAAACATTCGCTGAGCGATGGAGGCAGGTAGCAGCAGATTTTGGCGCGACATGTTTTGATAATAACCTATCTTTGGCTTAAAAGCCTATTGACAGGCACTATTTGTATTCGAGAGGAAGTACATATACCTTTTTATGAACTAAAATATCATTTGTCAGCTAATTAACAGCTGGTTCGGCTATTGACCTTTGACCGCTGGGGCACATGTTGGTCAGGGGGCGGGTGCACACCTATCCCCCTAGTTAGCAAGTCATTTCCGATTTGTCCATACCGAAATAATTCTATTGCATCGTGAAGCTGTTTAGAAGAAAGATAACTATATTCTCACATACTTGTTCTTATTAGTTTGTATAGCAAATTTATGTCAAGGCTAATTTTCATCCAGACAAAGAAAAAATATTCAAAATGATTTGTTAAAGAGCATGTTAACATGGTCTTTGCTCTACAAAACTCCACTGTGCTGATTTTGCAGTACATTAATCTTATCATTTCTAATTGTATCTATTCTCATGATTGGTGACAGTGCCATGATTATATAATGTAATTCTGTAATTTACTGACATAGTGACCATTTCGTACTTTATATTTGCTTGTTGTTACTCCCAGACAGTGAATCGCTGATCTTGGAAGCTGATAAAAGTTCTAATTCAAGTCTTCCTGAGGACAGTGATTTGCCACTTCAAAACAGCACTTGCAGCTCTACAGTTCCACTTATTGGTTCTAGCCCACTTGATTTTGATGACAAGGAAAATGTTGGGAAATTTTTGTACCTTGAAGGAGTAGAGTACTTCATGTGGTGTACTTACGATGTACACTTCTATGCTTCGTTTGCTCTTTTGGATCTCTTTCCTAAGATTGAGCTGAGTATACAACGAGATTTTGCTAAAGCTGTTTTGCGTGAAGATAGAAGTAGAGTCAGATTTCTTGCTGATGGTACGTGGGGCGCACGTAAAGTAATTGGTGCTGTTCCTCATGATCTCGGAGCACATGATCCTTGGCATGAATTGAATGCATACAATATACATGATACAAGTAGATGGAAAGATCTTAATCCGAAGTTTGTGCTCCAAGTTTACAGGGATTTTACTGCGACGGACGACATGTCGTTTGGCAAGGATGTCTGGCCTGCAGTTTGTGCTGCTATGGAATACATGGAACGGTTTGATCGTGATGACGATAGTATGATTGAGAATGATGGTTTTCCTGATCAAACTTATGATGCTTGGACTGTTCTCGGTGTAAGTGCCTATTGTGGTTGTCTTTGGCTTGCTTCCCTTCAAGCCGCAGCGGCAATGGCCCGCAGCCTTGGGCATGATAACTATGCTGAGAGGTGCATGGTGAAATTTGCAAAAGCTAAACACGTGTTTGAAGCCAAGTTATGGAATGGTTCATATTTCAATTATGATAGCGGCACAAGTTACAGTAGCCGCTCCATCCAGGCAGATCAGTTAGCTGGACAGTGGTACACTGCATCATCGGGCTTGCCACCTCTGTTCGACGAGGACAGGATAAAACGTACGCTTCAGAAAATATTTGACTACAATGTGATGAGGGTGAAAGGAGGACGTATGGGGGCAGTCAATGGTATGCATCCGAATGGGAAGGTAGACGATACATGCATGCAGTCAAGAGAAATCTGGACTGGAGTAACATATAGTTTAGCTGCAACGATGCTGCTCCACGGAATGGAGGATCAAGCTTTCACTACAGGGGAAGGCATTTTTCTTGCAGGGTGGTCTGAAGAGGGCTATGGGTATACCTCTTGTTTCACTATTTAAATTTTAGTCCTTTGCATCTATTTGATTTTAATAAGGATTCAGAACCATGTTGTTCCCTGCTGATGGTTGTCCTATCTTGAGTTCTTATTTTCATCTCATAATGTTTCCAGTTGAAAAAATGCTTTTTCACTGGTTATTAGACATAGCCATAGAGGGTCTTAATTTATTTGAGACAACTGGTTGTTGGGTATGAAGATAAAAGGACTTCCATATCATTGTACATCGTCTTTTGTGAAGGGAGCTTACACTTTGGAACCTAATACTTAAAATGTCTGCTTGTTGGCGTTGGCTCAAAATCGTAGCCAATACTTTAGTTTGCACTGAAACTACTATCACATAGGGAATTGATCGCACATTTTTGTTGTTGTTGTTGTTGTTGTTGTTGTTGTTGTTGTTGTTGTTAATATATATGGACTCTTTTGGCATCACACTTTATGGATTTCTGCAACCACCTGCTTGTTGCATGGTACTAAGAGAAAGACACCATAATACTTAACGTATCATTTTAATCAGGTATTGGTTTCAAACTCCAGAAGCATGGACAATTGATGGCCACTATAGATCTCTGATATACATGCGCCCACTTGCGATATGGGCAATGCAGTACGCGCTGTCTCCCCCAAGGGCGATACTGGAGGCTCCAAAGGTAAATACTACAATGGACAGGGCCTACATTTCTCCTGGCGCGCTCCAGTTTCTCCAGGATAGCGTCAGGAAGATCACTCCCAAGAAGGGCTGTTTTTGAACCAACGTGTTCAACTGTGATTGCTGATATGATTAGAAATTTGGCTCAACAGTTCCTGTATATGCGTACATTTGTATAAGCTTCTAAACCCCCTTCGTAAAGAACTACAGAGTTGTGATTGTCGTTCTGCGTCTGCAGAGGAATGGTCATGCCTAAATGCCTAATCATCTCTTGTATAGTGTGATCACTAGCAGTCCGGAGTAAATTTGTATAGTACTGTATATAAAGGAAAATCTGTGAAACTTTCGTGTGGTATCCTCTTGTACTATAGTACAAATTGTGCAGTAGAATGACATGTCTTGGTCTCATTGGTTTGATATTGATCCGATTGTTCAGAGTCTTGCTCCACCTTCAAAATAAGTGACATGGGTTCCTGTATCTACCGGATTTTTTTAGATACATGTGAATCTAGACAAATTCAAGTCAGAATGTAACCGTGATGCCGGAAACCCATTACTTAAAAAGAAAGAAGAATTAAAAAAGAAAGAAAAATCCAACTATAGTGGTCCATTCCTTGAAACAACACTATTAACACCACCAAGATAGTACCAGAAGTCCAGCTTCTCTAAAAGTGATGCCTTTAAGAAGAGAACAGTGCACAAACAAGTGATGCCTTCAAGAAGAGAACAACGCACAAACACTATCATCGTCTGATTTTACCCTGAAGAGAGTCCTCGCTTTTAAAACAATGTCTTCAATAAGGGTATTGCTTGACACAATCAATTAAGGCCAAACCGATTTTCACCCAGGAAGGTAAGACTTTGGATTTCTCCTGTGCAGCGCCCCCACTTGCATGTCGCTGCTCCAAGTCACGAATTCCCAAGCCAATTCCTTATCGCCACGAAGATTTGAATCACCATTACTATTCCTCAGATCTCAGCTTCCACGACATTCTTCGCCAGCACCATGGAACGAGAACATGCTCCATGAAATTAACAACTAGCGGAGCTTCGAAGCGCTCCCTCTAAAACCAAACGGCCAAAATAAAACACGGGTGTGCACGACCGAAGCCCACCGATCCAGCAATCTCCATGCATGAATGGCCAAGTGGAGTTTGTTGTCGGATTGATGACAAGTACGCCATGAGGGGGTCCTCGAGGCGTGTGGAAGAGAGGGGTGTGAGACGTACGGTGTTCCGGGACGGTGAGCACACAAGTTTACCCAGGTTCGAATCCGCTGGCTTTGGACGGATCCTACTCCTGCTAGCAATCCAATAATACGGCAGAGCCGGAATATGGGTTACAAGGGTTCGCCTGTGCGAGTTGAGATTGTGATTGTAAGGGGTGCCCTAAAGGCTCTCCCTAGGACGGCTTATATAGATATCCGGTCTAGGGTTTACAGGAGAGATCTATCCGGCTACGACTAAGAGTCGGTTACAGAGTACATCTTGAACTACAAGTAACACTATGGGCCTAAGTCGGTAAGTCTTCTAGGCCTTTTCGTAGCCGGATTGGACTCCATTTCTTCTCCCTGACTGTGCCGCCCGTGAAGCAAAGCTCTAACCCGAAGTGGGCCACCCTGGTCAGTGAGGAACTGTGAGGATACCCGGAAAATATATCCCCAACAGCAGCCCACGGAAGTCTCCAAGATCCAAAGTCGGATTCATCATCGCCTAGCTTGATCTTCGGCTTGCAAAATCTTGAAGGGTTCCTGAAACTTTAAAACAAAAGATACGATCCGGGTCTCAAAAGTAAGTCGGACCTATTAGTATGTTATTCGGATTTTCCAACATGATATTCAAACTAAGCCGGATCTTGATCTCTGACGTCATCTGACACTGGTCATGGTCAAGTCATGTCACTGACAGACATCCCGTCAGCACGATCGTTGGTGGGTCCGCGGTTCACGGAAACGAGGCGTCGTTTCAATACCCACGTGGAGATCGAGGCGGCGTAATCATCGTGTGGGGGCTTCCCAGTTCTTTCCACGACGTGTGGCGTTTACACTGTGCCATTTGCACGAATCTTGGCGAGGTTCGGTGGTTATAAGGGGTGAGGATTCCCTTTCTCTCATCTTCTTCACCTATTCCCCGTGCCTTTTCCTTCTCCTCCACTTCTCCCCTGCGCACAGAACTCCCTTGCATCCAGATTTCCAGCGCCGCCCATCCAAGGTCACCGACGCACCGAAAGAATGGCTTCATCTTCATCATCCGGCTTGGCTGGGGCCACAGCGGCGGTGACGGTGGCGGCGGTGGCAGAGAAAGAAAGCAATCGCGGGGTCTGGATCCCGTGTGTCTTTGACGACACCAAGCTCAACGGCGTGGAGAATGAAGGACTCCTCCGCGCCGGCGACTGGCGGAGCGGTTTTAGCAAAACGATCCCCAACCCTCACGCCGACGAGCGGGTACACTTCGGCACCCACCTCGATAGAGGTTTGTCTTTCCCTCCCTCGGAATTATTTTCCAAGGTGATAGATCATTATGGTGTTCAGCTTCATCATCTCCCCCAAACTCTCTTTTAGAGATGAGCGCCTATGCGGCTTTGTGTGAGGGGTATCTCGGCATTAGGGCGAGTCTCATTCTCTTTCGGTTCTACTTCCATGTCCGTAGAAACTCTATCACTGCCGGTAATCCTTACATTACCGGCACAATTAGTCTTTCTATTAGACGTGAGCGTGTCTACCCTAAGGTTTTAGCTAGTGAGTCGGTCAAACAGTGGCCGGCTACCTTCTTTTATCATAAGGATATTCTTGCTCCTGGCAAAGCTACTGCTTTGTCGGCTTTCGTCGATGGAGCCGCCACGCCCCGAGCATCCTGGGACGAGGCTCCTCCGGCTCTCAGCGACGATCTGCTCCTCGCCAAGAGGCGGATCGAGTATCTGATGAAGCACAAGGGCCTGAAAGGGTCCGACTTGGTCCAGTCTTGGGTGGCACGCCGGATCCAGCCTCTCCAGTACCACGGCGACCGACTGATGCACTCCATCACGGCGTCGAAAAATGACTCTCTCCGCATCAGCCCCAAGGCTTTAAAGCCACAGGATTACATAAGCCAGATCAAATGGCTGATAAAGGAGCGGATCGAGAGAAAGATTCTGGATTTATCTCTGGATATGCACACAACGGAAGACCCTGTGGTCCCGGTAAGCTTTTAGTAGTAAACCCTTTTTATGTGTTTCACCTTTAAGTTATTTCGCAATACTGAGATATTATCTTCTTTTTAGCTTGCCGGCCTCCCCAAGTCGGAACTGGCTCCTATCGAGGGATATCCTCCGGAGTGTTCTCAAGAGGAGGAACTGGTCCCACTACCGGACGTTGTTCCTAAGAAGCGTAAAGCTCCGACAGTGGCCGTCGGCATAAAGGAAGTGCAAGTTGTGAAGAGGTAACTTTCCATACAACTTCCACCTTTGTACTTTTACTCATAATTTCTTCCGAGATCTAATATTCTTTATTCTATTACTTTCTCAGAGCTAAACAGCTCATCAAGGGCAAGGGGAAGGGGAACGTCTCGAAGCCCCTGCGCCAGACAAAGCTAACCATGGCTTCTCCTGCCGCAGCTCCTCCGACTCCTGCCCCTCAATCTTCTGCAATGTTGGTGATTACTCCATCCCCGGTCATCGCAGAAGATCCGGCTCCCTCAATAGGGCCAATCACCCTTGAGTCGCAGACTGACGCCACCATGGGTGGCTTAGGTTTTGATAAGGGTGAACCCTCTTTGGGTAATGATCCCTCGGCAGAGACCTTCGCTGAAAATCTCCTGAACAATCCGGGACTTGCCAAATTTGGCTTGTCTCGGAAATCTACGGAGGAAATCCAACGGCTGGCCTAGCAATGCATGGAAAGCCGTAACCTCTCTGCCGAAGAAGAAGCACAAGAAGCGGAGGACATCAAGTACTCCGTTCTTCTCGAACAAGTCTGCCTTCACGACGAGGGACTAAGAGTTGGTGTGCTTCCACCACCTCCGATTATTCCACTCACCCTCACCGAGAAGGTTACCACTGAGGTGAACTTGTGCCTGAGCAAGTTCACACATGAACATCATGTAAGTCGGAATTCCAACTCACGTTTTTCTTTATTGTACTTTATATCATATCCTCTATCCCCCAAGCATGAAGTTGGATGTACAATCCGGGTTTATGATTCCTTAGGTGCCAAAGAATGAACTAGTGTAGCCCCCAAGGCTCGTGTTGATATTAGCTACAATATTAGCCCGAGTCTTTTGTAGACTTCTGACTCTGGGTATTCTGACTTACAGAAAGTTAATTCATATAACCAGGATTTGTTGAAGAATATCTGCAATAAGCGGAGAGAGATCAAAGCTCTTTGACTTAAAAATGCTGAGCTTAAAGTTTCCAAGGATGAGGCCGAAGGTAAACATTCCGAGACTCAAACCTTGTCCTGTGTTTTCATAGCCAAATAATTTTGCTAAACTGTTGTTCTTTTTGACTTATAGCACAGATAAAGCAGTCGTGTGCTATGATCGAAGAGGCTGAGAATTTGAAGACCCTGGTGGTGGAAAACAAGGATCTCCGCCAAGAGCTAGACCAGCTTAAGGCGGATCATGAGAAGAGCATAGCTCAAGTTCTCGAATCCTCCTCCATGGCCACCGTGGAGCGTGATCGCAATATTGCACTCCACGAGCAGAAAATCTCGGATCTCAATGACGAGCTTTGTAGAGAGAAGGACCTTTCCGTGGCACTCCGAGGTGAACTCCGGAGTCTTCGTGAAGAGAAAACCAAAGTTGATGACGTCATCTTTGGTATGTTTCCATCTTTCTGACTTGTTTACATTCTTCGACTCTTTTGATGTCAGATTTATTTAACTATTTTGCGTTATATGCATAGGTCCTCTGAACTTGACGGACTCCAACTCTGCCGAGCCTCGCACCCACCGGCTTACCCAAGTCAGTGATTTGCTTCATGACTTCCGCCAATCCATTGAGGATATTGGCGAAGCTCTCAAGGTTCCGGACATGCATAGCATGTCCAACTTTCAGGTGCGGGACAAGGAAAAGGAGATGCCGTAGCTCGTCCGAGACTGGAACATGTCCTACGCGCGATCCGCGGCGCAGAATGCTCTCACAGTGGTCATGAGCCACCATGGAAGTATGGAAATCTGGCAAGTAACCAGAGGGTACTGTAAGGTGGATGAAGACGGACAAGAGCAAGACATCAAGGCCATCATGGACTCCTGCGCCGGATATGGGTGTCATGTAGCTGACTTAACCAACTACGACACTCCCTTCTTCACCCGCGTGGACACGCCGCCTCCGCCTCCCGAAGAAGCAGCCGAAGTTTCCGATGATGAACAAACCATATTGGATTTGGACATCTCGGATCACTATCAGGGCACGGCTGATGTGTCCAGCGAGCCGGCGGCTCCTACCTCTTCTCATGCATCATAGATTATCAGAAACAAGATCATTCAGAAATAAAGTACTTTCAAGTATTCTGGGATTTTTGACTATGACATGATCATTCAGAAATAAGATGGTAAAAACTTCTCAGAAAAAATTGGAGGCAACCAACACTTTTATTTCTTACAGAACATGTACATATGTATGATTACAAAAAAGGATAAACTAAGAATAAAAGGGACGTAGCTGAGCAATATTCCATGGTCTGTCTAGCTCATCCGGATTTGTACTGCCTCCAGCTCTCTTTCTCTTCTTAGTAGAAGGTCTTTCTTTGACTGGCCTCATATCAGTTAAGTAGTACGAACCATTGTGCAATACTCAACTAACTAAAAATGTCCCTTTCCATACTGGGGAAAGTTTGTGCTTCCTTTGTTGCACAAGCTAGAGAACCAAATCACCCTTATTAAAAGATCTGTTTCTGACTCTCTGGCTATGATACTTGCGTAATTTCTGCTGATAAGCTGTTGATCTCATTTCAGCAACGACGCGAACTTCTTCGACTAAGTCGAGATCATTTTGTCGAGAAATCTTGGCATCCTCTTCGATATACGCGGCCACTCTAGGAGAAGTGTGAATCAAATCACTAGGAAGAACTGCTTCTACGCCATAGACCAAGAAGAAAGGTGTGTATCCGGTTGACCTGTTCGGAGTTGTTCGTAAACTCCATATTACAGAAGATAATTCCTCTGCCCAAGTCCCCGTAGCATGTCATAGTGGTGCTTCGAGTCTCGGTTTTAGGCCTTGCAGGATTAAACCATTCGCTCTTTCAACTTGTCCATTAGCCCGTGGATGTGCGATTGACGCAATGTCAAGCCAGATATTTTGTTCGTTGCAGAATTCGGCAAGTTCTCCCATAGAGAAATTACTCCCGTTGTCCATGATAATACTATGCAGACAACCATACCGGATTATAACATCCTCGACAAATCTTTTGGCTGTTGCTCCATCACAACTAGTGACGGGTTTAGCCTCAATCCATTTGGTGAACTTATCCACCACCACTAAGAGGTGAGTAAATCCACTTGGAATCCGTTTAAACGGTCCTACCATGTCAAGCTCCCAGACCGCGAAAGGCCACATTATATGTATTGTTCGCAGCTGATCAGCCGGAACATGAGCTTGTTTCGCGTATTTTTGGCAGCCCTTGCACGTGTTGACTAGCCGTTCAGCATCTGCCTTGGCTGTAAGCCAGAAAAAACTGTGTCTGAAAGCTTTTGCCACTAAAGATTTGGCTGCAGCATGGTGACCACACTCGCTTTCATGGATTTCTCTTAAGATTTCCACTCCTTCTTCCGGAGATACGCAGCGCTGAAAAACCCCAGATACACTGCGCTTATAGAGCTCACCATTAACTACAGTATAGGCTTTCGCTCGTCGGATAATCTGTCGGCTCAGAACCTCATCTTCAGGTAATTTGCCATCTACCAAATAGTCAAGGTAGGGTTGGGTCCAGCTGGGAATTACAGCCATAACTGCTACTAGAGGTGAGTCGGATTTGGTCGGATATTCCTCATCCACTCCCTCTATTGAGGGAACTTTGAGGTGCTCTAAAAAAGCGCCATCCGAAACCTCTTTCCGTGCAGAGGCTATCCGAGATAATGCATCTGCTTCCTCATTTTCTGCTCGAGGGATGTGTTGAACCTCAAACCCTTCGAACGATTTAGATAAATCATCCACGACAGCTTTATATGCTTCCATGTGCTTATTTGCATTACAAATATCCGACACTTGCTGAGCAACAAGATCCGAATCTCCGTAACACATCAAATGTCGGATGCCAATATCCTTAGCAATCCGGATTCCATGCAGCAGTGCTTCATATTCAGCAATATTATTTGTCGCTGTGAAGTGGATCTGCAACACGTACAAAAGTTTATCTCCTTGGGGTGATTTGAGCACCACGCCAGCCCCCGAGCCCCCGCGAGCCTTAGACCCATCAAAATACAGGGTCCAATATTCCGACTCAAGGAGGGTCATATTCTCCTTTGTCTCTGTCTAATCAGCAACAAAGTCGGCAAGGATTTGGGATTTGATTGCTGTCCGAGGTTTGTACTCAATATCGAAAGCTGAGAGCTCTATGCCCCATTTGGCGACGCGTCCTGTGGTGTCACTTTTGTTGATTATATCCCTCATGGGAGCTATGCTTACCACGGTAATTGGATGCTCTTGAAAATAGTGTCGTAGCTTACGAGATGCCAAGAACACACCATAAGCTAGCTTTTGATAGTGCGGATACCGTTGTTTTGATTCTGTCAAGACCTCGCTGACAAAGTAAGTCAGACGTTGCACCAAGTGTTCCTGACTTTCCTCTGATCTCTCCACTACCATGACAATACTGACGACTTTGTTGTCGTAGCGAGATAGAGCAACATCGGTTCCTGTGGCTCTGGCGCAGGAAGGATAGGAGCAAATGAGAGTACTTTCTTCAGGTCTTGTAGGGCGGCTTCAGCTTCGTCGGTCCACACAAAATCGTTGGTATTTTTCAGGAGTTTGTATAAAGGTGCGACTCTTTCACCAAGCCGGCTTACAAACCGACTGACTGCAGCAATGCAACCATTTAGTCTTTGTACGTCCTTCAGGCGAGTTGGCCTGGAAATATTAAGTATAGCCTTGATTTTGTCTCGGTTCACCTCTATGCCTCTTTGAGACACGATGAAACCTAATAGTTTCCCGGCTGGGATTCCAAAGAAGCATTTCTTCGAATTAAGCATTATGTTGTATTTTCGCAGATTAGTGAACATTTCCTCCAAGTCAGAAATCAATGTTTCCTTCTTTTTGGACATTACCGCAGTATCAACCACATATGCATGTACATTGCGTCCGATTTGATCGTGGAGGCAACACTGCATTATCCGTTGGTACGTAGCTCCTGCGTTCTTCAGCCCAAAGGGCATCGTAACAAAACAGAAGGTTCCAAAGGGGGTTATGAATGAAGTTTTGACTTTGTCAGATTCCTTCATCCGGACTTGGTGATAACCGGAATATGCGTCGAGAAAACAGAGGAGTTCCGAGCCTGCCGTAGAATTGATAACTTGATCAACCCTAGGCAGAGCGAACGGATCTTTGGGATAAGCCTTGTTCAAGGCACTATAATCAACACACATCCTTAAATCAGTGGTGTTCTTTTTAGGGACCATTACAGGATTGGCCGACCACACAGTGTGGATGACCTCTTCTATGAATCCGGCTAACTCGAGCCATGCTAGTTCCTTAGCTATTGCCTTACGCTTTTCATCGCCGAAACGTCGTAAGGACTGTTTGACGGGTTTAGCATTCGGGTTTACATTTAAATAGTGCTCGGCAAGTTCCCTAGGTACTCCAGTCATGTCAGATGGCTGCCATGCAAAGATATCTTGCTTTGCTTTGAGGAACTTGACGAGCGCGCTTTCCTATGCGCTATCCAGGACTACGCCTATCTGGGTCACCTTGGAGGGGGCATCATCCTTCAACAATGTCTTCTTCGTCTCTTCTGATGCCTTGAACTCCGGATTCAGACGGATCTATGCTCTCTTGATCTCCTGGTGTTCCTGGGCATGCAACACGGCTTCAGCAAAGGCGACATTTCCTTCCTCGCACTCTCGCGCTTTCTTTGGGTCTCCCCTGATGGTGATCATGCTGTTGGGACCTGGAATTTTCCTCATATTGTAAATGTAACACGGACGAGCCATAAAAGCCTAGTAAGCCTGTCGTCTGAATATAGCGTGGTACGCGCTCTTGAACGGGACCACTTCGAAGGAAAGTGCCTCCGTCCGATAGTTCTTTGGAGTTCCAAAGGTAACATACAAAGTGATTTCTCCTAGGGAATTTGCTTGTCTTCCTGGGACAACCCCGTGAAAGATCACAGAGCTGTGGTTTAGCTGGGTCTCCGAGATCTTCATCCGGCGTAGCGTTTCGACATACAGAATATTAATACTGCTGCCACCGTCCATGAGAGTCTTGGAGAAACCATAACCGTCAATAAGTGGAATGACGTTTAAGGCGTATTTTCCTCGCCTGTGTAACTTAGGCGGATGATCAGCGCGGTCAATGGTGATTGGCACTTCCGACTAGTCCAAGAATTGAGGGATGGCCGGAACTGTTGCATTGAGCTCATGCAAAACTACCTTTTTGACTTTTTCTGGTTGAGATCCGAGGAAGGTGACATAAGTGTCTTTCTTGGTCGGAAATTTTTTCTTCCCTTCCGGCCTGGGATTTGAAGCGTCAGCTTCCTCCATGTCGGAATCTTCCTTGGTCTCCTTATCCTTTTCGAGATTCTTCTTTCCCTTCTTCCTCTTAGCTTTGTAGCCAGCAGTATCATCTCTCTTAATGTCGTCATTGAAACGACACTCGGCGTTTGTGTGGGACGAGCCCCCAGTGGCGTCTAAGTGATGCACACATGGGTTATTGGCAATGTCGGCCCAAGAGTAGGTTTTTCCGGGTTGCTGGTCTCCTCTACCTTGGACTCTTGACGTCCCACGACCGCGGCTACGGCCACCGCCATGTCCTCCTCGTCCTCCATACCCGAAAGCAGTAGTGACCACTGCCGTTTCCGCGGGTTTTTCTTCCGAGGTATTCTTGCGCTTCTCAGCTTGTTTCTTTGGTTGTTTTGCCGACGGTGGCACATCCAGGGCATTGAGTAATCCCTCTGCATCATTGTCACCATCTACATACTTGCTCGCTGTTTCTATCATCTCTCCCAAATCAGTAACCTTGTCACACTTCAAGCGATGACGCAGTAAACCAATTGGGAGTCCTACAATGAAAGCTTCAATCGCAGTTTGGTCATTTAATCCTTCACAGGAGTTCTTGGTGTCGATCCATCATCCGAGATAATCCTGGCAAGTTTCTCCGGCTTTCTAGGTGCAACGCTGTAGGTCTCCGACCGTACAGGGCCTCCGGTATGTGCCTTCGAAATTCCGAAAGAACGCAGTTTTCATGTCATACCAGTTGTGGATGGTGTTCTCCGAAAGTTCATTGAGCCATGATCGTGCCGTGGTCCGCAACATGAGTGGGAGATATCGAGTTGCGACCAGGCTGTTTCTGCCTTTGGTGATGCAGCAAGCTTGGAAGAAATCCTATAGCCAAGTATCCGGCCGAGCTATGCCATCGTAGGCTTGAATATGTCTTGAGATAGCAAATCCTTCCGGGAATCTTATAGCTCTTATGCATGGTCCAAAGCACTTTGGTCCCACATATATGTCATCATTTTCATAGTGCCGCGCCTCTATATTGGAGTTGATCCTGTGCCTTGCGTCATTTGGGGATAAAGATCGTCCCGAGTGATGGCTATGGCTGTAGTGCCTTGGAGCCGGACTTTGGCTTCTGCCACCACCTCCTCCACCATGTCGCCCTCCTTGGCCTCCTTGGGAGCCGTTGTGATGGCTACTTGGCGGAGAGGGTGGGGCAGCTGGGTTATTTCCGGCCGATCGCCAGCCTCCATCCGGAGCGTCATTATGCCTGTTCCGAGGAGGGTCTTCATTGTGACGAGCCCCCTGCCGGCTTGACTCGGCATGGTGTCCGTCGTTCCTTCGCCCGTCATCCGGATGGCTTGCATGTCTAGGAGGTGGCATTCTTTGTCGGTCCTCCTCCCGATGTTTCTCTTTATCTTCTTCCCTGCGGTCTTTCGACTCTCGTCGGGGAGGGTTCCTCGGATTCAGTGTAGCAATTGCCTCTTGTTCTGCAACTGGGTTAATGTTACGCTAGTCATGTGCAGCTTTGTGGTGCTGTCCTGAAGATCCGGTTCTTGAGTAGTTGTCTTCCCGACGGTCGGAACGATGTTGCTGTTCCGAAACACGTTGGGGTCTTACGTCAGCCCATGCTGGATCTGTGCGACATTGGGCAGAATCTGAGAACAATTTTTTTGACTTCCGGACAGGGCAACCTTTTGCTGCTCCAGTCCTTTGTTGAGTAGTTTGATTCCCAACCGGATCTGCTCTGGGCCTGGATTAGCCGATAGGATTTCCCGAGACGCAACGATGTTTTGTACTGGCGTTGGATACACCGAATCCCGTTGCTGTCGCGTCGAGGCATCCCAAGTTCTGCTCCGAAAAGGACTTTGTGAATCTGCTGGAATTGGTCGTCATGAGCATGACGTTTCCTGGTCTTATGATGTTGCCTGGAGTTGTACTTCTCCGCAGTTGCCATGCGTTTCTTTTCCTCCTCAATGTTTTTGGCTTCATCGAGGAGTACTTGGCGATGCGCTTCTAGGGCTTGTGCCCTATCGTCTAGCTCTTCAGCAGTAAGTTCTGCAACTATAGGAATAGGTGTGGTTAATGCAACATCGATGAGTTTATGCGCACCTTCAGTGATCGCGTGTCAATCCACTGACTCTTCTTTGGGTTCGTCTGGGATAAGTGCTACATCCGAGTCTTCCTCGTATTCCTCGGCAATCACCTCCTTTGCTGGAGGGTCTTTCACCGGGGTCTTGTTCTTCTTGTTCTTGTTCTTTGCCTTCTTAGCAGCGCCGGTAGCAAAGACGGCTTTGGGTCCGTTTCCTGAAGTCAAGCTCTGATCGGTACTTTTGGACATCTGGACCTCGGGTTTATCTCCGATTTCCATGTCATCCTGCGTTTTGGGAGAGTTTTCCCTGGATCCTTCATCCATGGCTTCTTCTTCCTCTATAGCTTTGGAGATATACTCCTCTTCATATTCTGGTGGAGAACTTTCAGAAATATGCTCACGTCGTCGACTCATCCGAGGATGCGGGTATGTCGGTGTTTGTTCCGATCGCCTCCAGCACAGAGTCGGTGTTGTCTCCAGCATCGGCAGAGCCGGATCCGGATCCCACATATCCGATAAAGTGCGATGCACCCCTCCTGAGATAACTGCGGTCTTCATAGTAGGCTTCGTCGAAACGTTTGGTGGTCTCGAGGATTTCATCTCCGCCTAAGTTTTGCATCACCATACGCCTTAGTGTGTATCTCAGGAAAGGCCTATCTGTTCCGGCGTCATCATAACCGGAACCAATGTTGTTGTTGTGCTCCTCCTGGATTTCGACTTTAGTGGGTGAGTCAATCTGGGATTCAATCTCTCTAGGGAGATCCACTCCAGATTCAACTTGGACTGCCAGGTCCGCTTCAGGCTCGGATTTCTCCACTATCTCCACAACTGGTGCGGGCTGGGTGGGATTAGGTTTTTCTGAGATCCGGAAATCTGCCGCCTCCGCGGACAAAGGGGATCCAGAAATTTCTTCTGCCTCTATCATCACCGTTGGGGTGGGTGGGGCAGGTTCAGCAAAGCCGATGTAAACATCGATCTCGCCAAAAGACATGATGGTGTAGGCAGTCACAGCCTCCCTAGCCGGAATCCAGGTCTCGTCTGGAACAATGAGAGGGACATCGCTGGCGTTGAGGATGCGACCGACAGCGATAGTCTCGCCAATTCCGATTCTCGCAGATTCTGCTCGGAACGTAGATCCTAAGCTCACTTGCCCCACGGTGGGCGCCAACTGTTGTCGGATTGATGACAAGTACGCCATGAGGGGGTCCTCGAGGCATGGGGAAGAGATGGGTGTGAGACACAATGTTCCGAGACAATGAGCACACAAGTTTACCCAGGTTCGAATCCGCCGGCTTTGGCCGGATCCTACTCCTGCTAGCAATCTAATAATACGGTAGAGCCGAAATATGGGTTACAAGGGTTTGCCTGTGCGTGAGATTGTGATTGTAAGGGGTTCCCTAAAGGCTCTCCCTAGGACAGCTCATATAGATATCCGGCCTAGGGTTTACAGGAGAGATCTATCCGGCTACGACTAAGAGTCGGTTATAGAGTACATCTTGAACTACAAGTAACACTATGGGCCTAAGTCGGTAAGTCTTCTGGGCCTTCCCATAGCCGAATTGGACTCCATTTCTTTTCCATGACTGGGCCGCCTGTGAAGCAAAGCTCTAACCTGAAGTGGGCCACCCTGGTCAGTGAGAAACTGTGAGGATACTTGGAAAGTATATCCCCAACAGAGTTCACCGGTGAAACCTTCCGAAACACACCACTACAGCTAGATCGATGAGGATAGGCAGATAGTAGATCTTCATCTTTGCGCGGAAGGAACCTAGGACTGCTACAGGTGGTCAACTCAACGAACCTAGAAGCAATTCTTGTTTGCAAGTAATAGTTTCACCCTACTAAGTAATAGTTTTACCATGTTGTATGGAAAATGTAAAATTTACAAACGAACTCCGGCATACTGCAGAAGCGAATAACTAAGAAATATAAAAAAATTGCAAGTTGCGGTAGGTAATTCATGGAAATGCCAATGTATATAATTATATAGGGGCATACCTTGGAAAGGCTCACCAATTCCAGACATGGGGCATGCACTATGTATTCCAAATATATCCAATTTCAACATACAAAAGAGGAGAGCAAAGAAAGTACTATAGTACAACAATCAATCGAGGAGCAAAAGAAAATCCTACCAGCAGAGTCTTGCCAAGAACAATCAATCGATGAGCAAAAGTAAAACATATTTAGGAGGGAGGAAATAACATGAAATACTTCCATTTGATTGCAAATGGTAAGCATAGGAAGAAAAAAATTCCAGCTTGAACAAGATGAAGGGACTATTGTGGGTGAACAAAATCTTAAAGTTTACATTACTGAATATTACAATTTTTTTTTGAGGAGCCGATACAGACAAATATTTCGATGATGGAGGGGGTTACTCATGATATACCACAACTCACGTTGGAGAAAAATAGTATACTTATTGCTCCTTCTACTGAGAAGGAGGTGCATGAGGCTATTTTCCAAATGGAACACAATAAGGCACTAGGTACGGATGGTTTTCCGGCAGAGTTCTATCAAAAGTTTTGGGAAGTGATTAAGAATGACTTGTTGGCATTATTTAGTCAGTTACATACAGGGGAATTGCCCTGTTTAGACTGAATTTTGGAGTCATCACTTTACTTCCCAAAAAATAAAATGCAATAAAAATACAACAATATAGACCAATATGTTTATTAAATGTGAGCTTTAAAATCTTTACTAAGGTGGGTACTAATCGCATCACGGGGATTGCCCCGAAGGTTATTAGACCCACCCAATCAACTTTCATGCTAGGAAGACACATCCTAGAGGGAGTTGTAATCCTACATTGAACCATTCATGAGCTTCACCAGAAAAAAATGGATGGGGTACTTTTTAAGATTGACTTCGAAAAGGCGTATGATAAAGTAAAATGGTCCTTCCTTCAACAAACTTTGTGCATGAAGGGCTTTGCTCTAGACTGGTGTAAAATGATTAAGCAATTTGTCCAGGGGGGAGTGTTGGAATACGTGTCAATGATGATACCGGAAACTATTTTCAAACAAGAAAGGGTTTAAGGCAGGGTGACCCATTATCCTCAATGTTTTTTAATATCATCGTCGATATGTTGGACATTCTAATTGCACGGGAAAAAGAGGATGGACAAGTAGGAGGTCTCATTCCTCATCTTGTTGATGGAGGGGTCTCAATTCTACAACATGCCGATGATACTATTTTGTTCATGGAACATGGTTTATAGAAGGATGTGAATATGAAATTAATACTTTGGATATTTGAACAACTCTCGAGGTTAAAAATTAATTTCCATGAAAGTGAGATTTTCTGTTTTAGTAAAGCAAAAGACAAAAAACAACAATATAGAAAAATATTTGGATGTGAAGCTAGGTCTTTGCCTTTTAGGTACTTGGGTGTGCCCATCCATTATAGAAAACTTAAGAATTCAGATTGGTACCTAGTAGAAACTCGATGTGAAGGGAAATTGAGTTGCTAGAAGGGCAAGCTTTTATCTTATGGTGATCGCTTGGTCCTAATCAATTATGTTCTGACAATTTTACCTATGTTTATGCTATCATTTCTGGAAATCCCGAAGGGTGTAAGGAAGAGCTTGGATTTTTATAGGTCTCGCTTTTCTTAGCAAAGTGATGAAAATAAAAGAAAGTTAGATTAACAAAGTGGAATATAATTTGTAGGCCAAAAGATCGGGGGGGCCTAGGAATTGAGGTTCTACAAATTAAGAGTAAATGTTTACTGAAGAAGGAGTGTGGCAAGAACTTCTACGTAATAAGTATTTAGGTCAAAAAACTTTATCGAAAGTGCAAGAAAAACCAACGGATTTTCCATTTTGGAAGGGCCTGATGAGGGTAAAGCATGAGTTCTTTGCTAGAGGGCACTTCGTGGTTGGGAATGTTTTAAGCACTAGGTTTTGGGAGGATACATGGTTAGGAGATTCCCCTTTAGCACAACAATATCCATCTCTTTACAACATTGTACAATGGAAAAATGCTATCATAGCACATGTGTTAACCCAGGTACCCCTAAATATAAAATCCAGGAGAGTACTAACTGGTAATAAATGGAATGTTTGGCTAAACTTATGTCCAAAACTCATGAAGGTTCAGTTATCAATGGATCATGATAAGTTTATGTGGAAATTGACATCATCTGGGGTATTCTCAATAAAATCCATGTATGAAGACCTAATGAATGATCATACGGTTTTCTGCAGAAATATCTTTGGCAATTAAAAATCCCACTAAAGATAAAGATTTTTATGTGGTTCCTCAATAATGGGGTTCTTCTCACAAAGGACAATCTGATAAAGCGTAAATGGAAAGGGTGTACCAATTTTTGTTTCTGGGGTCACCGGAAACCATAGAGAATTTGTTTATATCCTATCCTTTTGCACGCTTCTGTGGCGTATTATTCATTTTGCATACGACTTACCCCCTCTGACTAATGTAACAAATATGTTTGGGAACTGGTTGAATGGTTTTGATAAATCATCTAAAGCTAGAGTTTGCATTGGTGTCTCAGCCTTATGTTGGTCTATCTGGAGATGTAGAAATGATATCATTTTTAACAGATCAAAAACTTTCAATCTTTTGCAGGTTATACATATGGTGACCCATTGGGTGCAACTATGGACACTCCTATCGCTGCAACACCAACGGGATATCATGGCTACTGGGTGCACCCATATCTTGATGTTTGCTGGGAACATCTTCAGCCAGTCTGGTTGGCTGCATTTTAATAGACTGAAGAATGATGTTTAGTCCTTTGTTCCATATTTTTTGCTGGTTGATCTTTGTCTCGACCTTATGTGATCGCTGAACTTGTAATACTTTTGAATTATACTTTTTAATAAAAGGCTGTGTGCATCAACCGATGTAGAGGCCAGGGTTTTATTCCCCTTTTTGAAAAAACCAGAGGTGCTTGGCCCATCTTGTTCATGTTCATGACTCTCCCTCCTTGCTTGGGAAGGCACCAGGCCCGACGATGTCATGTGATGAGAAATAGAGCATGAGAGAGAGAATAGCATCAGCATCCAGTCGCCCGTGTCTGACTGGAATGTGTCCAGGAGATGAACGGGAAGGCTCCGCCGTCCCCGCCCATGACCTCCGCCATGTGCCTATCCCTGGCCTCCCCTCTGCCGAACACGTCTACAAGATTATCCACGACCTACCGGTGGCTGTGGATGTCGTCAACTCACGAAGGAGCAGCGTGATGATGATACTGCAGAGGGAGGCGTAGACCGGTGTTGGAATAATTAGCTGTATAATTCAGTTTGTAGCTATTCAGTTTTGTCAGGTTTAAATCGTTAGGTGTCAGCTATTTTTTAGTCAAGTCTGTTGGCGCTGGATGAGGACTTGCATGTCCTGATCCAGCGATGTGAGGATGGGTTGGACTTGTTCCATCTCGTGGGATGGCATGAGCTAGTAGGGGACACGATTTCCATACCTCAGACGTTCTGTAATCCTCTAAGCATAAATAGAGAAGAAAGGAAGAAAAACAGTTCTTCAAACACTGCACAAAAAATCTGTCTCTGTTAGTTCTCTGTGAACTCATACCACATTTGGTAACAAAGCCTAAAGAAGTACCTCCGGCGACATGCAAGGCAAGGCCAGCGTGTTCAAGGTCGAGGACAGCAGCGGCGCATTCAAGGACAGCGGCAAACTTTTGTCAGCAACACCGCAAGCTAGGCTCTCTGACCGCTCAGACATCACGGCAGGAGCGGCCATGCAGCAGCAGATGGTGTGCGATAGAGGTAACTGGCCGCAGCTCACACGTACAAACTACATGGACTGGGCTATTCCGATGCAGGTCATGCTGGAGGGGTGATTCATGTGGGATGCGATCGAGAATGGCACGGTAGTGTGTTTCGATGATCGTCTTGCCCTGGAAGCGATCCTCCGTGCAGTACCACATGAGATGATGGCCACGCTCGCGGCGAAGGGCTCCACGAAGGGCGCATGGGATGTGTCGTCAGATTGAGGACAAGATGCCATGAGAGGGTACTCGAGGCATGTGGAATAGAGGGGTGTGAGACGTACGATGTTCCGGGATGGTGAGCACACAAGTTTACCTAGGTTCAAATCCACCGGTTTTGGACGGATCCTACTCCTTCTATCAATCCAGTAATACGGCAGAGCCGGAATATGGGTTACAAGGGTTTCACCTGTGCGAGTTGAGATTGTAGACTATTTTGGGGTGCCCTAAAGGCTGGTCCCTAGATCGGCTTATATAGATATCTGGCCTAGGGTTTACAGGAGATACCTATCCGACTATGACTATAAGTCAGTTACAGAGTACATCTTGAACTACAAGTAATACTACAGGCCTATGTCGGTACGTCTTCTGGTCCTTCCCGTAACCGGACTAGACTCCATCTCTTCTCCCTGACTAGGCCGCCCGTGAAGCAAAGCTCTAACCTAAAGTGGGCCACCCTAGTCAGTGAGGCATAGTGAGGATACCCGGAAAGTATATCCCCAACAGCAGCCCCTGGAAGCCTCCAAGATCCAGAGTCGGATTTCACCGTCGTCTAGCTTGATTCACCTTCGGCTTGCAGCATCTTGAAGGGTTCCTGAAACTTCAAAAGAAAGGATAGGATCTAAGTCTTAAAAACAAGTCGGACCTATGAGTACATTATTCGGGTTTCCAGCCTGAAATTCAAACTAAGCCGCAACTTGGTCTCTGACGTAACCTGACATCCATCAAGGTCAAGTCATGTCACTGACTGTCATTCTTGTCAGCATGACTGTTGGTGGGTCCGCCTTTTGCGGAACTGAGGCGTCATTTTAATGCATGTGTGGAGATCGAGGCGACGTAATCCTCGTGAGGAGGTTACCTAGCTCCTTCCACAACGCGTGGCACGGTTACTGTTTATTTTGCACGAATCTTAGCATAGGTGAGGGATATAAGGGGTCAAGATTTCATTTTTCTTCCTTACCAACGCTAGTGTTTTCTCCTTCCTCTTGATGCCACCGTGCAAGAGCTCCTCTACCTCCCCCCAAACACACAACACCGCCATCCTAGGTCATCACCGTTCACAAAAATGGCTAATGCTTCATCTTCCAGCACAACAGCGACAATGGCGACGACCTCCGTAGCGGTGGAGAAGGAGAACTTCCGTGGGTTCTGGATCCCCCTGCGTCCTTGATGACGATAAGCTTTGCGTCATTGAGAAGGAAGGCCTCCTCCATGCCGGCGACTAGGCGGCTACGGTCAAACCTTCCCCACCCCCAACACCGACGAGCGGGTGCACTTTAGCACCCACCTCGACAGAGGTTTGAGTTTTCCTGCCTCAGATTTATTTTCTGAGGTTATAGATTACAATGGAGTTCCACTCCACAACTTCCCCCGAACTCAATCTTAGAAATGAGTGCCTATGCATCTTTGTGTGAGGGGTATCTGGAATTAGGCCGAGTCTTGTTTTATTCTGGTACTACTTCGGTACCCGGAGAAATTCTATCACTTCCGGTAATCCTTATATTACCGGAACTCTTAGCCTCACTGTTAGGAGAGAGCGAGTCTATCCTAGAATTAAGGCTAGCGAATCCGTGAAGAAATGGCCGTCGACGCTCTTTTATCACAAGGGCAGACTGACTCCCGACAAAGAAACTGCTTTGCCGGCTTTCGTTGATGGCGCCTCCATGCCTCAAGAGTCCTGGGATGCGGAAGTTCCGGTTCTCATCAACGGTCTGCTTCTCGCCAAGAGGCGGATCGAGTACCTGATGAAGCACAAGGGTTTGAAAGGATCCGACTTAATTAACTGCTGGCTGGCGCGCCGGATTCAGCCCCTCCAATACCATGGTGACCGGCTCATGCATACGATCACCAACAGCAAGACGGATTCTCTCTAGATCTGCTCAAAGTCATATTCGGAAAAGGACTATGAGTCCTAGATCAAATGGTTGATCAAAGAGCGGATCGAGAGGAAGATTCCGGATATCTCTTTGGATATGTATACGGCTGTTGATCCCGTGACACTAGTAAGTTTTCCAGTAGCTACTCTTATACTCCAATATGTGTTTATCCATACTTTTCGAAATACTGAGGTGATTCTTCTTTCAGCTTGCTGACCTCCTCGAGTTGGAGCTTGCTCCTCTTGAGGGATATCCTCCTAAGATTTCTCAGGAGGAAGGAGAACTTGTATTGCTGCCGGATGCACTTACTCGTAAGCGCATAGCTCCGACTGTTTCCATTGGCACGAAAGAAGTGCCTGTTGTGAAGAGGTAACTTTCCTCACAAGGTCTTATATTTTATCTCTTATTCTTTCTGAAGTGTAACGATCTTGTACTGTCACTTCTTCAGAGCTAAACAGCTCGTCAAGGGCAAGGGGAAGGGAATCCCGACAAAGCCTCTGCGCCGTCAAAGTTAAATTTGACTTCGCCTGCTGCTCCGCCTCCGACTCCTACCCCAACACCTTCTGTAGCACCCGAGGTTACTCATCTCCTCGTGTTGCAGAAGATCTAGCGAACCTTGGCTTGTAGACCGACAACACCATGAGTGATTCGGTAACTGATAAGGGTGAACCTTCAAAGGGTAATGATCCCTTTGCAAAGGTTTTCACGGACAACCTTCTTAGCAATCCGGGTATCGCCAAACTTGGCATTACTCATAAACTGCAGAAGAGATCCAAAATTTGCCTCATCAATGCTTGGAGAGCTAGAACATCACTGCCGAAGAAGAGGCGTAAGAATCCGAGGACATAAAACTCGCCAAGCTTCTTGACCAAGTTTGTCTTTGTGACGACAAGATGAAGGCCAGCGTGGCTTCGCCAGCACCAGTGATCCCTTTGACTCTCGCTGAGAAGGTTTCTTCTGAGGTGAACATGAGTCTGAGCAAGCTAACTATGAACATTATGTAAGTCAGAATTTGACTCTCACTTTTACTTTACTTCATACCATATCCTCTAGCCCCCAAGCATGAAGTTGGATAGGAAATCTAGATTTATGCTTTCATAGGATGCCAAAGAACGAACTAGTATAGCCCCCAAGGCTCGTGCTGATATTTAACTTAGTTAAAATATTAGCCCAAGTCTTTAGTAGACTTCTGACTCTGGGTATTATTCTGACTTATAGAAAGTTAATGGTTATAAGGAGGAATTGCTAAAGAATATCTGCAATAAGCAGAGAGAGATCAGAGCTCTCCGCCTCGAAAATGCTCAATTGAAGATTTCTAAGGATGGAGCCGAAGGTAATCATTTCAGTCCTCATACTTGCTCTTTTGATTTCATAGTCGAATTATTATTCGACTATTTTCTTGTGTTTATAGAATTGGTCAAATAGTCATGCAAAATGATTGAAGAGGTCGAGAATTTCAAAACCCTAGAGGTGGAGAACACCGATTTAAGGCAAGAGCTGAATGAGATTAAGGTGGATCATGAGCGTAGTATTAACATTGTTCTTGAATCATCCATCATGAGCGCGATTGCTAGATCGCCGTCTAGGACAAGAAAATCTCAAACCTAGTAGATGAATTGGCCAGGGAGAAGAACATCACCCAAGCTCTCCAGGATGAGCTCCAGAGTCTTCGGGTGGAGAAGACCAAAGTTGACGATACCATCTTTGGTATGTTTTTGTGTCTCTGACCTTTTTTGTTTCCGAATTTATATTCGGATATATTTCTGACTTTGTTTTACATGTGTAGGTACTCTGAATTTGCTGTATTCCTATTCTTTCAAGTCTCACACCAACCGACTTAATGAATTCGGAGATCTGCTTCACGATTTCCACCAGTCAATGGAGGATATTGGTGAAGCCTTAAAGATTTCCGATATGAATAGAATGTCTACCTTTGAAGTGCGAGATAAGGCAAAAGATATGCCCCAGCTCATCCAGGACTGGAACATGTCCTATGCGTGAACTGCATCAAAGAATGCCCTAACAATTGTTATGAGCCACCATGGAAGCATGGAAATTTGGCAAGTAACAAGGGGTTATTCGACTGTTGATGAAGACGACAAGGAGCAAAATATCAAGGATATCATGGACTCCTGTGCCGGCTATGGGTGCCACGTAGCTGATCTGACCAGCTACAACACTCCATTCGTCACTCACGTGGAAACGCCTCCTCTGCCTCTAGAAGGAACAGCTGAAGTTTCTGACGATGAGCAAACCGAATCTGATCTGCCTGTCTCGGAAAGATAACAAGGCGAAGGTGATGTCACCACTAAGCCGGCAGCTCCTACCTCTTCTCCTGCATCATAGAGTACCAGAAAAATAGTGTGTTATTTTGAAACAATCAGATTGTAATAAGTAGTATAATATTTTGCTACTGCTAAGTTTGTAAGAACTGATGCTTTTTTACATCCTTTTAGCACTTTTGGCTTTATTTTGACGTGCCTGAAATTTTACATAAGCACTTTTTGTTTTGTCTATACTTATCGCTTATCTGTCTTTCTGCCTCGTCCCATTTGTGAGCTGGCAAACCTTCAACACGGAAACTTTGCCGAGCAACTGAGCTCAATTGCTAAACCAATTTAAACTAGGAAACAAAGCCAGCTTCTAGTACCAACAATTCACTACTCGGAAAATACCCGCATCCAGCAATTAGAGAAATAACCAAAGTATAAAATAGAAAATTTTAGATTTATACCCGAAGGTAGAATTTTTAGAATTGGAAATCTAACTAGAACAAACATGAGCATAAAGGACTTTCAAGTATTATGGGATTTTCGACTGTGACACGATCATTCGGAAATAAGATGGTAATATAAAACTTCTCAGAAAATATTGAGGCAACCAATACTTTATTTCTCATTGAAGATGTACACATATATGATTACAAAGAAAGAAAGTTTAAGAATAAAAGGGACGTAGCTGAGCAATATTCCACGGTCTGTCTAATTCTTCTGGGTCTATACTGCCTCCAGCTCTCTTTCTCTTCTTAGTAGCAGGTCTTTCTTTGACTGGCTGCATATCAGTTAGATAGTAGGAACCATTGTGTAATACTCTGCTAACTAAAAAGGGCCCTTCCCAAACTGGGGAAAGTTTGTGCTTTCTTTTTTGCACGAGCCAGAGAACCAAATCTCCCTTATTGAAAGACCGGTTTCTGACTCTCTGGCTATGATACTTGCGTAACTTCTGCTGATAGGCTGTTGATCTCTGCTCAGCAACGATGCAAACTTCTTCGATTAAATCGAGATCATCTTGTCGAGAAATTTTGGCATCCTCTTCGATACATGCTGCAACTCGGGGAGAAGTATGAATCAAATCACTAGGAAGAACTCCTTCTACGCCATAGACCAAGAAGAAATGTGTGTATCCGGTTGACCTGTTAGGAGTTGTTCTCAAGCTCCATATTACAGACGACAATTCGTTTGCCCAAGCCCCCACAGCACGACGAAGTGGTGCTTTGAGTCTAGGTTTGCCCTTTCAACTTGTCCATTAGCCTGTGGATGCGCGACTAACACAATGTCAAGCCGAATATTTTGTTCATCGCAGAATTTGGCAAGTTCTCCCTTGTAAAAATTACTCCCGTTGTCCATGATAATGCTATGTGGATAACCGTATTGGATTATAACATCCTCGAAAAATCTTCTGGCTATTGCTCCATCACAACTGGTGATGAGTTTAGCATAAATCCATTTTGTGAATTTATCCACCATCACTAAGAGATGAGTAAATCCACTTGGAGCCTGTTTAAACGGTCCTACCATGTCAAGCCCCCATACCGCAAAAGGCCATGTTATAGCTATTGTTTGCAGCTGATCAGCTGGAACATGAGCTTGTTTGGTGTACATTTGGCAGCCTTTGCATGTCTTGACCAGCCATTCGACATCTGACTTGACTGTAAGCCAGAAAAATCCGTGTCTGAAATCTTTTGCCACTAAAGATTTGGTTGTAGCGTGATGGTCGGATTCACCTTCGTGGATCTCTTGTAAGATTTCCACTCCTTCTTCCAGAGGTACACAACGCAGAAAAACCCTAGATACACTCCGCTTATAGAACTCACCATTTATTATTGTATAGGTTTTTGCTTGTCGGATGATCTGCCGGCTCAGAACCTCGCCTTCGGGTAATTTTCCATCTACCAAGAAATCAAGGTTGGGTTGAGTCCAACTGGGAATTACAGCCAGAACTTCCACGAAAGGTGAGTCGGATTTGGTCGGATATTCCTCATCTACTCCTTTCATAGAGGGAACTTTGAGGCGCTCTAAAAAGCACCATCTGGGACCTTTTTCCGTGCAGAGCCTATACGAGATAGTGCATATGCTTCTGTTCGAGGGATGTGTTGAACTTCAAACCCTTCAAACGATTTAGATTGTTCATCAACGATAGCTCTATATACTGCCATGTGTTTATTCGCATTACAGATATCCGACACTTGTTGGGCAACAAGATCCGAATCTCCATAACACATCAAATGTCGGATGCTGATATCCTTAGCAATCCGGATTCCATGTAGCAGTGCTTCATAATCGGCAATGTTATTCGTCACCGTGAAGTGGATCTGCCACACATAGAAAAGTTTATTTCCTTGGGGTGATTTGAGCACCATGCCAGCCCTCGAGCCTCCGAGCGCCTTAGACCCGTCAAAATGCAAGGTCTAGTATTCCGACTCTGGTAGGGTCATATTCTCCGTTGTCTCTGTCGAATAAGCGACAAAGTCAGTGAGGATTTATGATTTGATTGCTGTAAAAGGTTTGTACTCAATGTCGAAAGCTGAAAGCTCTATTCCCCATTTTGCGACATGTCCTGTAGCGTCGCTATTGTTGATTATGTCTCTCATGGGAGCTGTGCTCACCACGGTAATTTGGTGCTCTTGAAAGTAATGCCATAGCTTCCTAGATGTGAAGAACACACCATATGCCAGCTTTTGATAGTGCGGATACTGCTACTTCGATTCAGTTAGGACTTCACTGAGTTAGTAAGTCAAATGCTGAACCAGGTATTCCTATTTTTCCTATGGTCTTTCCACCACCATGACGATGCTAACGACTCTATTTGTCGCAGCTAGATAGAGCAACATCGGTTCTTGAGGTTCCGGCGCTGCAAGGATAGTAGCGGACAAGAGTACTGCTTTCAGGTCTTGTAGCGCAACTTCAGCTTCATCAGTCCAAACGAATTTTTTGGTCTTTTTCAAGAGCTTGTAGAGTGCTGCGACTCTTTCACCAAGCCGGGTAACAAATCGACTGACTGCAGCAATGCAACCAGTTAGCCTTTGTACGTCCTTCAAGCGAATTGGCCTGGAAATGTTGAGTATAGCCTTAATCTTGTCCCGGTTCACCTCTATGCCTCTTTGAGACATGATGAAACCTAACAATTTCCCAGCTGGTATTCCAAAGAAGCATTTCTTTGGATTAAGCATTATGTTATATTTGCATAGATTGGTGAATGTTTCCTCCAAGTCGGAAATTAGAGTTTACTTCTTTTAGACATCACCGCTATGAAATACACATATGCATGTAAATTGCGTCCGATTTGATCATGGAGGCAACGCTACATAGTGCGCTGGTACGTAGCTCCTGCGTTTTTGATCCCAAAAGACATCGTAACGAAATAGAAGGATCCGAAGGGGGTTATGAATGAAGTTTTGACTTTGTCTGATTCCTTCATCTGGATTTGGTGATAACCGGAATATGCATCAAGAAAACATAGGAGTTCCGAGCCTGCCATAGAGTCGATAACTTGATCAATTCTAGGCAAAGCGAATAAATCTTGGGGACAATCCTTGTTCAAGGCGGTATAATCAACAAACATCCTTAAATCAGTAGTGTCCTTTTAGGGACCATTATAGGATTGGCCTACCACTCAGTGTGGATGACCTCTTCTATGAATCTGACTAACTCAAGCTGGGCCAGTTCCTTAGCTACTGTCTTTCTCTTTTCATCGCCAAAACAGCATAACGACTGTTTAACAGGTTTAGTGTTCGGGTGTAAATTTAGGGAGTTCTCAGCAAGTTCCCGAGGTACTCCGGTCATGTCAGATGGATGCCATGCAAAGATATCTAGATTGGCTTGGAGGAACTTGACGAGCATGCTTTCCTATGCGCTATCTAAACCTACACCTATCTGGGTCACCTTGGAGGGTCATCATCCTTTAACGGCGTCATCTTCATCTCTTCTAATGCCTTGAACTCCGGAGTTGGCTTTGTCACATCCTTCTTTGTCACGGGCATTGTCGTCGGATTGAGGACAAGTACGCCATGAGGGGGTCCTCGAGGCGTGCGGAAGAGAGGGGTGTGAGACGTACGGTATTCCGGGATGGTGAGCACACAAGTTTACCCAGGTTCGAATCCGCCAGCTTTGGAAGGATCCTACTCCTGCTAGCAATCCAGTAATACGGCAGAGCCGGAATATGGGTTACAAGGGTTTCGCCTGTGCGAGTTGAGGGTCTAAAGTATTGGGTGTACCCTAAAGGCTCTCCCTAGGATGGCTTATATAGATATCTAGCCTAGGGTTTACAGGAGAGATCAATCTGGCTATGACTAAGAGTTGGTTACAGAGTACATCTTGAACTACAAGTAACATTATGGGCCTAAGTCGGTAAGTCTTCTGGGCCTTCCCGTAGCCGGATTGGACTCTGTCTTTCTCCCTGACTGGGCCGCCCGTGAAGCAAAGCTCTAACCCGAAGTGGACCACCCTGGTTAGTGAGGAACTATGAGGATACCCGGAAAGTATATCCCCAACAGCAGCCCCCGGAGGCCTCCAAGATCCAAAGTCGGATTTATCATTGTCTAGCTTGATCTTCGGCTTGAAGAATCTTGAAGGGTTCCTGAAACTTCACAACAAAAAATACGATCCGGGTCTTAAAAATAAGTCGGACCTATCAAGAGGTTACTCAGATTTTCCAGCTCGATTTCAAACTAAGCCGGAACTTGGTTTCTAACGCCACCTGGCACAAGTCATGGTCAAGTCATGTCAGCTGACAGGCATGCTGTCAGCATGACCGTTGGTGGGTCCGCGGTCCGCGGAACCGAGGCGCCGTTTCAATGCGTGCATGGAGATCGAGGCGACACAATCATCGCGTGGGTCCTTCCCAGTTCCTTCCACGATGCGTGGCGGTTACACTGTAGCATTTGCACGAATCTTGGCGCAGGTAGGTGAATATAAGGGGTTAGGATTTTCTCCTTCTCCTTCCACCAGTCTTTGCCTTTTCCTCTCCTTCCCAATCCTCCTGCGCATAGAGATCCCTCGTTCTCCCTCCACAGAACTCCCAGTGCTGCCCCTTTTAGGTCAGCCTCTCGCCGGAGAAATGGCTTCATCTTCTTCCTCTGGCTTGGCGGCAGCGGCGGCGACGGCGGAAGCGGTGGCGGAGAAGGAGAGCTTCCGTGGGATCTGGATTCCCTGCGCCCTCAACGAGGAGGGCCTCAAGAACGTGGAGAAGGAGGGGCTTCTCGCCGCCGGCAACTGGCGGAGCGGCTTCGAAGAAACCGTCCCCAACCCGCGTGACGGCGAGCGGGTCCACTTCGGCACCCACCTCGATAGAGGTTTGTCATTTCCTCCCTCGGAGTTCTTCTCCGAGGTGATAGATCATTATGGAGTTCAACTCCATAACCTTCCTCCCAACTCTCTCTTAGAGATGAGCGCATATGCTTCATTGTGCGAGGGCTTTCTCGGCATTAGGCCGAGTTTGACTCTTTTCCGGTACTACTTTCATGTCCGAAGAAATTCCATTACCGCCGGTGTTCCTTAAATCACCGGCACTATTAGTTTTTCGCTTAGACGCGAGCGCGCATATCCAAAAATTTCAGCTAGTGACTCAGTCAAACAATGGCTAGCCACATTTTTCTATCATAAGGATATTCCGGCTCCCAGCAAAGGCACTGCTTTGTCGACTTTTGTCGATGGAGCTGCCACGGCCCAACCTTCCTAGGACGAGGCTGATCCGGCTCTCACCGACGATCTGATCCTCGCTAAGAGGCGGATCGAATATTTGCTCAAACACAAGGGTCTGAAGGGGATCCGACTTGGTCCAATGCTAGGTCTCACGTCGGATCTAGCCCCTTCAGTACCACGGGGATCGACTGATGCACTCCATCACGTCATCCAAGAAAGATTCCCTCTGCATCAGCCCCAAGGCCTACACCACGCAGGGCTACATAAGCCAGATTAAGTGGCTGATCAAGGAGCGGATCGAAAGGAGAATCCCGGAGGTTTCTCTGGATATGCACACGGCAGAAAACCCCGTGGTGCCGGTAAGTTTCTAATAGTACATCTTTTATGTGTTTCAATCTTTGAGTTATACTGCAATACTGATATGTTTTCTTATTTTCAGCTTGCCGACCTCCCCGAGTCGGAATTTTCTCCGCTCGAAGGATATCCTCCTGAGTTTTCTCAGGAGACAGAAGTAGTCCCATTGCCGGACCTTGCGCTCAAGAAGCACAAAGCTCCGACAATGGCTGTGGGCACAATGGAGGTGCCTGTTGTGAAGAGGTAACTCTGAATCACAATTTCTGCCTTTGTACTTTATTCGAATTTCTTTTCGAGATTTAATGTTTCCGACTTTATTACATTCTCAGAGCAAAGCCGCTCGTCAAGGGCAATGGGAAAGGGATTCCTTTGAAGGCGCTGCGGCAGATGAAGCTTTCCATAGCTTCTCCTGCTGTTGCTCCTCCGACTCCTGCCCCTCAACCTTCCGCAACGCCGGTGATCACTCCTTCCCCAGTCGTCGCAGAAGATCCGGCTCCTTCCAAGAGCCCGCGATCCTTGAATCGCATACTGACGTCACCATGGGTGAGTCAGTTCTAGATAAGGGTGAACCCTCTTTGGGTAATGATCCCTCGGCAGAAACCTTTGCCAAAAACCTCATCAGCAATCCGGGACAAGCCAAGTTTGGCCTGTCCTAGAAATCTGCAGAAGAGATCCAGTGGCTAGCCAAGCAATGCCTGGAGAAAAGCGATTTATCTCTCGAAGAAGAAGCGGAAGAAGTAGAGGACGTCAAGTTCTCTGACCTTCTCTCCCAGGTCTGCCTTCGCGACGAGAGGATTACGACCGGTGAGCTTCAAACAGCTCCAGTGATTCCTCTGACTCTCGCCGAAAAGGTGGCTGCTGAAGTGAACGCGGGTTTGGATAAACTCACCCGCGAACAATATGTAAGTCGGAATTCCAACTCCTATTTTTTCTATTATCTTATATCATATCCTCTAGGCCCCAAGCATGAAGTAGGATATATAATCCGGGTTTATGCTTCATTAGGATGCCAAAGAACGAACTAGTGTAGCCCCCAAGGCTCGTGCTGATATTTAGCAAAAATATTAGCCCGAGTCTTAAGTAGCTTTCTGACTTTGGGTATTCTGACTTACAGAAAGTATGTTCCCATAACCAGGAATTATTGAAGAATGTCTGTGATAAGCGGAGAGAGATCAAAGCTCTCCGGCTTAAAAATGCTGAACTAAAAGTAGGCAAGGATGAAGTTGAAGGTAAACATTCCGAGATTCAAATCTTGCCTTTGTATTTCAATGTCGAATTTGTTCGAATGTCGAATTTTTTCTGAACTTTTGTTCCTTTTGACTTACAGCGTTGGTGAAACAATCCGTCGCCATGATTGAAGAGGATGAGAACCTCAAGACCTTAGTGGTGGAAAACAAGGAGCTTCGCCAAGAGCTGGGTCAGCTCAAGGCAGATCATGAAAAGAGCATAGCTCAAGTCCTTGAATCCTCCTCCATGGCCACTGAAGAGCGTGATCGCAAGATTGCTGCTCAAGATAAAATAATCTCGGACCTCAAGAATGAGCTTGGTAGAGAGAAGGACATCTCCCAGGCGCTCTGAGCTGAACTCCAGAGTCTCCGGGAGGAGAAGACCAAGATTAACGATGTCATTCTTGGTACGTTCCATCTGTCTGACTTATCTTTTTCTTCGACTTCTATCAATGTCGGATTTTTCTTAACTTGTTTTGTGTATAGGTCCTCTGAACTTGATGGTCTCTTCCTCCACCGAGCCCCGCACCCATCGGCTTACCCAAGTCGGTGACCTCCTTCATGACTTCCGCCAGTCCCTTGAGGACATCGGCGAAGCTCTCAAGATTCCGGACATGCCAAGCATGTCGGATTTTCAGGTGCGGGACAAGGCAAAGGAGATGCTGCAACTTGTTCGGGACTGGAACATGTCCTACACGCGGACTTCTGCATAGAACGCTCTCACCATGGTCATGAGCCACCATGGAAACATGGAGATATGGCAAGTGACCAGAGGGTACTGCAAGGTAGATGACGACAGCCAGGAGTAGGACCTTCAAGCCATCATGCCCTCCTGCGCTGGATATGGGTGTCGCGTGGCTGACCTGACCAACTACGAGATCCCCTACTTCACCCGCGTGGCTACTCCGCCTCCTCCTCCAGAAGAAACAACTGAAGTTTCTGACGATGAACGCACCACCTCGGATGCGGACATCTCGGAACGATACCAAGGTGGCGGAACCAGCAAGCCGGCAGCTCCTGCATCTCCTCCTGCATCATAGATTAGAAATTTTTGTATTATCCCGAAAAAACATGATGCGTTTGTAAATATTAAGTACTATTTATTTTGCTAGTGCTAAGCTTTTTGATCTATTCAGCACTTTTGGCTTTGATATTTTTTTGTGTGCCTAAAATGTTTACATAAGCACTTGTATTTTTTCGTCTCCACTTATCGTTTATCTGGCTTTCCGCCTTGTCCCTTTCGTGAGCCAGCTAAACTTTCAGCCGGAAACTTTGCCGAGCAAATGGAGCTCAATTGCTAAACCAGTTTAAACTCGGAAACAAAGCCGGCTTCCAGTACCAACAATTCACTACTCGGAAAATACCTGCATCCGGCAATCAGACAAATAACCAAAGTAAAGACTAGAAATTTAAGAGTTATACCCGAAGGTAGCAATTTTAGAATCGGAAATCTAAACCAGAACGAACATGAGCATAAAGTACTTACAAGCATTCTGGGATTTCCGACTATGACATGATCATTTGGAAATAAGATGGTAAAAACTTCTCAGAAAAACTTGAGGCAACCAAAACTTTTATTTCTCACATAACATGTACATATATATGATTACAAAGAAGGATAAACTAAGAATAAAAGGGACGTAGCTGAGCAATATTACATGGTCTGTCTAACTCATCCGAATTTGTACTGCCTCCAGCTCTCTTTCTCTTCTTAGTAGCAGGTCTTTCTTTGACTGGCCTCATGTCAGTTAAGTAGTACAATCCATTGTGCAATACTCGACTAACTAAAAAGGGCCCTTCCCATACTGAGGAAAGTTTGTGCTTTCTTTGTTGCACAAGCCGGAGAACCAAATCACCTTTACTGAAAGATCTATTTCGGACTCTCCAGCTATGATACTTGTGTAATTTCCGCTAATAGGCTGTAGATCTCATTTCAGCAACGACGCGAACTTCTTTGACTAAGTCGAGATCATTTTGTCGAGAAATCTCGGCATCCTCTTCAATATACGTGGCCACTCTAGGAGAACTATGAATCAAATCACTAGGAAGGACTACTTTTGCGCCATAAACCAAGAAGAAAGGTGTGTATCCTGTTGACCTATTTGGAGTTGTTTGTAAACTCCAAATTACAGAGGGTAGTTCCTCTGCCCAAGCCCCCGCAGCACGTCGTAGTGGTGCTTCGAGTCTTGGTTTTAGTCCTTGTAGGATTAAACCATTTGCTCTTTCGACTTGTCCATTAGCCTGTGGATGTGCGACTGGTGCAATGTCAAGCCGGATATTTTGCTCTTCGCAGAATTCAGCCAACTCTCCCATAGAGAAGTTACTCCCATTGTCCGTGATAATGCTATGAGGATAACCATACCGGATTATAACAGCCTCGACAAATATTTCGGCTATTGCTCCATCACAACTAGTGACAGGTTTAGCCTCAATCCATTTGGTGAATTTATCCACCATCACTAAGAGGTGAGTAAATCCACTTGGAGCTCGTTTAAAAGGTCCTACCATATCAAGTCCTCAGACCGCAAAGGGCCATGTAATAGGTATTGTTCGCAGCTGATCAGCCGGAACATGAGCTTGCTTGGCGTACTTTTGGTAGCCTTTGCACATCTTGACTAATCGTTCGACATCTGCCTGAGCTGTAAGCCAGAAAAAACCGTGTCTAAAAGCTTTTGCCACTAAAGATTTGGCTGCAGCGTGGTGACCACACTCGGCTTCGTGGATTTCCCTTAGGATTTCCACTCCTTCTTCCGGAGATACACAGTGCTGAAAGCCCTAGAAACACTCCCTTTATGGAGCTCACCTTTAACAATAGTATAGGCTTTTGCTCGTCGGATAATCTGCCGGCTCAACACCTCGTCTTCGGGTAATTTGCCATCTACCAAATAATCGAGGTAGGGTTGAGTCCAGCTGGGGATTACAGCTAGAACTACTATCAAAGGTGAGTCGGATTTGGTCGGATATTCCTCATGTACTCCCTTTATTGAGGGAACTTTGAGGTGCTTTAGAAAAGCGCCATCCGGGACCTCTTTCCGCGCAGAACCTATCCGAGATATTGCGTCTGCTTCCTCATTTTCTGCTCGAGGGATGTGTTGAACTTCAAACCCTTCGAATGATTTAGATAGATCATCCACGACAGCTTTATATGCTGCCATGTGTTTATTTGCATTACAAATATCCGACAGTTGCTGAGCAACAAGATCCGAATCTCCGTAACACATCAAACGTTGGATGCCAATATCCTTAGCAATCCGGATTCCATGCAGCAGTGCTTCATACTCGGCAATATTGTTTGTCGCTGTGAAGTGGATCTGCAACATGTATAAAAGTTTGTATCCTTGGGGTGATTTGAGTACCACGCCAGCCCCCGAGCCCCCTAGAGCCTTAGACCCATAAAAAAGAGGGTCTAATATTTTGACTCAGGGAGGGCCATGTTCTCCTTTGTCTCCGTCCAATCAGCGACAAAGTCAGCAAGGATCTGGGATTTGATTGCTGTCCGAGGTTTATACTCAATATCAAAAGCTAAAAGCTCTATGCCCCATTTGGCGATGCGTCCTGTGGCGTCACTATTGTTGATTATATCCCTCATGGGAGCTTTGCTCACCACGGTAATTGGATGCTCCTGAAAATAATGTCGTAGCTTACGAGATGCTAGAAAAACACCGTAAGCGGATACCGCTGTTTTGACTCTGTTAGGACTTCGCTGACAAAGTATGTCGGATGCTGCACCAGGTGTTCCTGATTTTCCTCTGGTCTCTCCACCACCATGACGATACTGATGACCTCATTTGTCGTAGCAATGTAAAGCAACATCGGTTCCTGAGGTTCCGGCACTGCAAGGATAGGAGCAGATGAGAGTACTCTCTTCAGATCTTGTAGTGCAGCTTCAGCTTCGTTAGTCCAGACAAAATCCTTGGTCTTTTTCACGAGTTTATATAATGGTGCGGCTCTTTCACCAAGCCGGCTTACAAATCGACTGACCGCAGCAATGCAGCCAGTTAATCTTTGTACGTCCTTCAGGCGAGTTGGCCTGGAAATATTGAGTATAGCCTTGATTTTGTCTCGGTTCACCTCTATGCCCCTTTGAGACACGATGAAACCTAACAATTTTCTGACTGGTATTCCAAAGAAGCATTTCTTCGGGTTAAGCATGATGTTGTATTTTCGTAGATTGGCGAACGTCTCCTCCAAGTCGGAAATCAGTGTTTCCTTCTTTTTGGACATCACTGCGATATCATCCACGTATGCATGTACATTGCATCCGAGTTGGTTGTGGAGGCAACGCTGCATCGTGCGCTGGTACGTAGCTCATGCGTTCTTCAGCCCAAAGGGCATCGTAACAAAACAGAAAGTGCCAAAGGGGGTTATGAATGAAGTTTTGACTTTGTCAGATTCCTTCATCCGGATTTGCGTTGAGAAAACAGAGGAGTTCCGAGCCTGCCGTAGAATCGATGACTTGATCAATTCTAGGCAGAGTGAACGGATCTTTTGGACAAGCCTTGTTCAAGGCAGTATAATCAACACACATCCTTAAATCAGTGGTGTCCTTTTTAGGGACCATTACAGGTGGCCGACCACTCAGTGTGGATGACCTCTTCTATGAATCCGGCTAACTCGAGCTGTGCTAGTTCCTTAGCTATTGCCTTACGCTTTTCGTCGCCAAACCATCGTAGGGACTGTTTGACGGATTTAGCATTCGGGTTTACATTTAGAGAGTGCTCGGCAAGTTCCCTAGGTACTCCGGTCATGTCAGATGGCAGCCATGTGAAGATATCTTGATTTGCTTGGAGGAACTTGACGAGCGCGCTTTCCTATGCGCTACCTAGGGCTACGCCTATCTGGTTCACCTTGGAGGGGTCATCATCCTTCAACAATGCTTTCTTCGTCTCTTCTGATGCCTTGAACTCCAGATTTGGCTTTGTTACCTTCTTCTTCGTCGCGGGCATCTCAGACGGATCTATGCTCTTCTTGATCTCCTGGTACTCTTGGGCATGCAGCACAGCTTCGACAAAGGCGGCATTTCCATCCTCGCAATCTCGCGCTTTCTTCGGGTCTCCCCTGATGGTGATCACGCCGTTGGGACCTGGAATTTTCATCATATTGTAAATGTAACACGGACGAGCCATAAAAGCCTAGTAAGCCGGACGTCTGAATATAGCATGGTATGCGCCCTTGAACGGGAAAACTTCGAAGGAAAGTGCCTCTGTCCGATAATTCTTTGGAGTTCCAAAGTTAACATCCAAAGTAATATCTCCTAGGGAATTAGCTTGTCTTCCTAGGACAACTCCGTGAAAAATCACAGAGCTATGGTTCAGCTGGGTTTCCGAGATCTTCATCCGGCGTAGCGTTTCGACATAGAGAATATTGATGCTGCTACCACCGTCCATGAGGGTCTTCGAGAAACCATAACCATCAATAAGTGGATTGACGATTAAGGCATATTTTACTCGCCTGTGCAACTTAGGCGGATGATTAGCGCGGTCAAATGTGATTGCCACTTCCGACCAGTCCAGATATTGGGGGACTGCCGGAACTGTTGCATTGAGCTCGTGGAGAACTGCTTTCTTGACCTTTGCTGGTTGAGATCCGAGGAAAGTGACGTAAGTGTCTTTCTTGGTGGGAAAAGTTTTCTTCCCTTCCGACTTGGGATTTGAAGCATCAGCTTCCTCCATGTCGGAATCTTCCTTGGTCTCTTTGTCCTTTTCGGGATTTTTCTTTCCCTTCTTCCGCTTAGCTTTGTAGCCCGCGGTATCATTTCTCTTGATGTCATCATTAAAACGACATTCAGCGTTGGTGTGGGACGAGCCCCCATTGGCGTCTAGGTGATGCACACATGGGTTATTAGCAATGTCAGCCCAAGTGTAGGTTTTGCCTGGTTGCTGTTCTCCTCTACCTTGGAGCCTTGAAGTCCCACGGCCACGCCCGCGGCCTCCGCCGCGTCCTCCTCGTCCTCCAGACCCGGAAACAATAGTAACCACCGCTGTTTCCGCGTTGGGTTTTTCTTCCGAGGTATTTTTGCGTTTCTGAGCTTATTGCTTTGTCTTTGCTGACTGAGGTACAACTAGGACGTTGAGTAATCCCTCTGCATCGTCGTCAGCATCTGCGTACTTGCTCGCTGGCTCTATCATCTCTCCCAAATCAGTGACCTTGTCACACTTCAAGCGATGGCGTAGTAGACCAATTGGGAGCCCTGCGATGAAAGCTTCAGTCGCGGTTTGATCGTTTACTCCTTCACAGGAGTTCTTGGTGTCGATCCATCATCCGAGGTAATCCCGGCAAGTTTCTCCGGCTTTCTGGGTGCAACGCTGTAGGTCTCCAACCGAACAGGGCCTCCGATATGTGCCTTCGAAATTATGAAAGAACGCACTTTGCATGCCATACCAGTGATGGATGGTGTTCTCCGGAAGTTCATTGAGCGATGATCGCTCCATCTTCCGCAACATAAGTGGGAGATATCGGGTTGTGACCAGGCTGTTTCCGCCTTTGGCGATGCAACAAGCTTGGAAAAAATCCTGAAGCCAGGTATCTGGCCGAACAATGCCGTCGTAGGATTGGATGTGCCTTGAGATAGCAAATCCTTCCGGGAATCTTGTAGCTCTGATGCGTGGTCCAAAGAACTTTGGGCCCATGTACATATCATCGTTTTCATAGCGCCGCGCCTCTATGTTGGAATTGATCATGTGCCTTCCATCGTTTGGGGATAGAGATCGTCCCGAATGCCAGCTGTGGCTGCGGTGCCGTGGAGCCGGACTTCGGCTTCTACGACCACCTCCTCCGCCATGTCGTCCTCCTTGCCCTCCTTGGGGGCCGTTATGATAACTGCCTGGTGGAGGGGGTGGGGCAGCTGAATTGTTTCCGGCTGATCGCCGGCCTCCGTCCGGAGCGTCATTAGTCCGTTTTCAGGGAGGATCTTGACTATGACGAGCCCCCTGCCGGCTTGTCCCAGCATGGTTTCTGTCTTCCTTCGTTCGACGTTCCCACCATGGTGAGGCTCAGCCGGACGGCTAGGAGGTGGCATTCTTTGATGATCCTCCTCCCGACTTTTCTCTTTATCTTCTCCCCTTCGATCGTTAGATTCTCGTCGGGGAGGGTTCTTCGGATTCACTGCAGCGATGGCATCTTTCTCGGCCGCTAGAGCGACGTTGCTCCAGCTACGCGCAGTTCTGTGATGCTGTCTTGATGATCCGGTTCTTGAATAATTGTCTTCCCGGCGTTCGGGGGTGATGATACTGCGCCCGGACATAATGGGATCTTACGCCATCCCATCCCAGATCTGTGCGACATTGGTCAGAATCCGAGACTAGTTTTTGACTTCCGGACAGGGCGACCTTTTGCTGCTCTAGTCCCTTGTTGAGTATCTTGATACCCAAACGGATCTCCTCTGGTCCTGGATTAGCCGATAGAATTTCTCGGGCTGCCACGGTATTCTGTACTGGGGTTGGGTATACCCAATCTCCGTTGCTATCTTTCCGTGGCTTCCCCATCTCATCTCCAAAAAGGACGGCGTGGACACGTGGGAATTGGTCGTCATCTGTGTGACGCTTCCGTGTCTTCTGATGTAACTGAGACATGTAGTCCTTGTTTGACATGCGTTTCTTCTCCACCTCGATATTTTTGGCTTCATCGAGGAGTTGTTGACGACGCGCTTCTAGGGCCTGCGCCCTTTCGTCTAGCTCATCCGCAGTAAGTTCTGTGGTTGTAGGGATAGGTGTGGTTAGTGCAACATCGATGAGTTTATGCGCACCTTCGGTGATCACGTGTCCATCCACCGATGCTTCTTTTTTTGGCTCGTCTGGGATAAGTGCTCCATCCGAGTCTTCCTCGTATTCCTCGGCAATCACCTCCTCTGTCAGAGGGTCTTTTGCTGGGGTCTTGTTCTTCTTGTTATTCTTATTTGCCTTCTTGGCAGCGCCGGTAGCAAAGAAGGCTTTGGGTCCGTTTCCCGGAGTCAAGCTCTGATCGGTACTTTCGGACATCTGGACCTCGGGATTATCTCCGACGTCCATGTCATCCCGCGCTTTGGGAGAATGTTCCTCGGATCCTTCATCCATGGCTTCTCCTTCTTCTGCAGCTTTGGAGTTATACTCCTCTTCATATTCCGCGGAGAACTTTCGGAAATTTGCTGACGTCATCGATTCATCCGAGGATGCGGGTACGTCGGCGTTTGTTCCGATTGCCTCCAGCATAGAGTCGGTGTTGTCTCCGGCATCAGCAGAGCCGGATCCGGATCCCACGTATCCGACGAAGTGTGACGCGTGCTTCCTGAGGTACCTGCGGCTTTCGCGATCAGCCATGTCGAAACTTTTGATGGTCTCGAGGATTGCATCTGTGCTTTCGCCTTGTAGTATCATATGTCTTAGTGTGTACCTGATGAAAGGCCTATCTATACCAGCGTCGTCAGAGCTGGAATCATTGTCATTGATATGCTCCTCCTGGATTTCGACTTCCACGGGTGGGTCGATCTGGGATCCGGCTTCTCCAGGGAGACCCACTCCAGATTCGACTTGGTCCGCTAGGTCTTCTTCAGACTCGGATTTCTCCACTATCTCCGCAACTGGTGCGGGCTAGGTGGGATAAGGGTTTTCTGAGATCCGGAACTGTGCCGCCTCCGCGGAGAAAGGGGACCCCGAAAATTCTTCTGCCTCTATCATCACCGCTGGGGTGGGTTGGGAAGGTTCAGCGAAACTGATGTAAACATCGATCTTGCCAAAAGACATGATTGTGTAGGCAGTCACGGCCTCCCTAGCCGGAATCCAAGTATCGTCGAGAACGATGAGAGGGACGTCGCTGGCGTAGAGGATGCCACCGACGGCGATGGTCTCGCCGATTCCGATTCTTGCAGATTCCGCTCGGAACATAGATCCGAAGCTCACTTGCCCCACGGTGGGCGCCAACTGTCGTCGGATTGAAGAAAAGTATGCCACGAGGGGGTCCTCGAGGCGTGCGGAAGAGAGGGTTGTGAGACGTATGGTATTCCGGGACGGTGAGCACACAAGTTTACCGAGGTTCGAATCTGCCGGCTTTGGACGGATCCTATTCCTGCTAGTAATCCAGTAATACGGCAGAGCCGGAATATGGGTTACAAGGGTTTCGCCTGTGCAAGTTGAGGGTCTAAAGTATTGGGTGTGCCCTAAAGGCTCTCCCTAGGACGTTATATAGATATCCGGCTAGGGTTTACAGGAGAGATCAATCCGGCTATGACTAAGAGTTGGTTACAGAGTACATCTTGAACTACAAGTAACATTATGGGCCTAAGTCGGTAAGTCTTCTGGGCCTTCCCGTAGCCAGATTGGACTCTGTCTTTCTCCCTGGCTGGGCCGCCCGTGAAGCAAAGCTCTAACCCGAAGTGGGCCACCCTGGTCAGTGAGGAACTGTGAGGATACCCGGAAAGTATATCCCCAACAGGCATCTCAGACATGTCAATTGTCTTCTTGATCTCCTGGTACTCTTGGGCGTGTAGTACGGGTTTAGCAAAGGAGGCATTTCTGTCCTCGCATTCTCGTGCTTTCTTTGGGTCTCCCCTGATGGTGATCACACCCTTGGGACCTGGAATTTTCATCATATTGTAAATGTAACATGGACGAGCCATAAAAGCCCCGTAAGCCGGCCGTCCGAAGATAGCGTGGCATGCGCTCTTGAACGGGACCACTTTGAAAGAAGTGCTTCCGTCCAGTAGTTCTTTAGAGTTTCGAAAGTAACATCCAAAGTGATCTCTCCCCGGGAATTTGCTTGTCGTCCTGGGACAACTCCGTGAAACATCATAGAGCTGAGATTCAGCTGTTTTTCCAAGATCCTCATCTGATGTAGCATTTCGGCGCAGAGGATGTTGATACTACTGCCTCCATCCATGAGGGTCTTGGAGAAACCATAGCCGTCAATAAGTGGATTGATGACTAGAGCGTACTTTCCTCGCCTGTGTAACTTAGGCAGATGATCAACATGGTCAAAGGTGATTGTCACTTCCGACCAGTCCAAAAACTGAGGGATAGCCGGAATAGTTGCGTTGAGCTCATGCAAAATTGCCTTCTTAACCTTAGCTGGTTTAGACCCAAGGAAAGTGACGTAAGTGTCTTTCTTTGTTGGAAAGTTCTTCTTTCGACCCGTCTTGGGATTTGAAGGTTCTGCTTCCTCCATGTTGGAATCTTCCTTGGTCTCTTTTTCTTTCTCGGAATTTTTCTTTCCTTTTCTTTGCTTGGCCTTGTAGCCAGCAGATTTGTCTTTCTTGATGTTGTCATTGCAACGACACTCAGCATTTGTGTGGGGCGAGCCCTTGTTGGCATCTAAGTGATGCACACAGATTGTTAGCAATGTCGGCCCAAGAGTAGGTTTTGCCTGGTTGCTGGTCTCTTCTACCTTGGACTCTAGATGTCCCACGACCACGTCCGCGGCCATCTCCACGCCCTCCTCGTCCTCCAGACCCGAAAGTAGCGTTAACTACTGTTGTTTCCGCATTGGGCTTTTCTTCTGAGGTGTTCTTGCACTTCTGAGTTTGTTGCCTCGGCTGTTTTGCCAACTGTGGTATAGCCAGGTGTTCAGTAGTCCTTCTGCATCATCATCGACATCTGCATACTTTCTTTCCATCTCTATCATCTCTCCTAGTTCGGTGACCTTGTCGCACTTCAAGCGGTGACATAGTAAACCAATTGGGAGTCCTGCAATGAAAGCTTCAATCGCAGTTTGATCGTTTACTCCTTCACAGGAGTTCTTGGTGTCGATCCATCGTCCGAGATAATCTCGGCAAGTTTCTCCGGCTTTCTGGGTGCAACGCTCTAGGTTTCCTGCCGTACAAGGCCTCCGATTTGTGCCTTCGAAATTCTGAAAGAACGCGCTCTGCATGTCATACCAGTTGTGAATGGTGTTTTCCGGAAGTTCATTGAGCCAGGATCATGCCATCTTCCTCAACATAAGTGGGAGATACCGGGTCGCGACCAAGCTATTTCCACCTTTGGCAATGCAGCAAGCTTGGAAAAATCCTGAAGCCAATTGTCTGGCTGGGCCACACCGTCGTAGGGTTGGATGTGTCTTGAGATAGCAAATCCTTCCGAGAAGTTTGTTTGTCGAATGCACGGTCCGAAGCATTTTGGACCCACATAAATATTGTCAGCCTCGTAGCACCACACCTCTATGTTAGAGTTGATCCGGTGCCTCACGTCACTTGGTGACAAAGAACGCCGTCTTGGTTGTTCACTATGGCTGCGGTGCCTTGGAGCTAGACTTCTGCTTCTGCCACCACCTCCTCCGCCATGACGCCTCCTTGGCTCCCTTGAGAGCCGTTATGATGGTTGCTTGGTGGAGAGGGTGGTGCAGGTGGATTGTTTCCGGCTGAGCACCAACCTCCGTCCGAAGCATCATTATTCCGGTTCCAAGGAGGGTCTTGATTACGATGAGCCCCCTGCCGGCTTGACTCAACACGGTGTCTGTCATTCCTTCATCCATCATTTCCACCATTGTGATGAGGTTCGGCTGGACAATTTGTATTTCTAGGAGGTGGCATCGTTTGTCGGTCTTCCTCCCGACGTCGTCCTTCTCCGTCTTCCCTGTGATTATTCCACTATCGCCGGGGAGGCAACCTTGGAACCAGTGCTACCACTGTGTCTCACTCTGCGGCCAGAGCAACATTACTCCAGTCACGTGCAGCTCTATGCCATTGCCCTAAAGATCCGGTTCTTGAGTAATTGTCCTCCCGATGGCCGGAATGCTGATTCTGTTCCGGGTCACATCCGGGCCTTATGTCATGCCAAGCCGTATCTGTGCGACATTAGTCGGATTTGGAGACCATTTTTCCGCTCTCGGATTTTGTGGCCTTCTGCTGGTCCAGACCCTTGGTAAGTAGCTTTACACCCAACTGGATTTGATTTGGGTTTGGATTGTTTGCCAGGATATCTCGGGCTGTAGCAGTGTTTTCCACTGGTGTTCCATAAACCATATCTCCCTTGCTATCGAGCCGAGGTTCTCCCTTGACGGCGTCATATTCCTCAAAGAGGGTCTTATGGACTTCTGAATTGTTGTTAGCCCGCACAAGGCCGTTGCAGGTCTTCTGGTGCTGTAGGAAGTTGAACTGTCCTGTAGCCGTAATGCACTTTTTCTCCTTGAGGATATTGGTGTCTTCATCGAGGAGTACTTGGCAATGTGTTTCTAGGGCTTGGGCCCTATCTTCCAATTTTGCAGGTGTAATATCTGCAGCAGTAGGGATTGGCGTAGTCAGCACGTCTCTGATGAGTTTATAGGCACCAGGGGTAACCACGTATCCATCCACCGGAGTGTCTTTTGGCTCATGTAGGATTAGAGGTCCATCCGAGTCTTCCTCATATTCTTCGGCGATTACCTCCTCAGCCAGAGGGTCATTTGCTAGAGTCTTCTTCTTCTTGTTCTTTGCCTTCTTGGCAGCGCCAGTATCAAAGAAGGCTTTGGGTCCGTTTCCTAGAGTCAAGCTCTAATCAGTACTTTTGGACATCTGGACATTGGGATTGGCTCCGAGATCCATATCATCCTATGCTTTGGGACAGTTCTCTCCGGATCCTTCGTCCATGGCTTCTCCTTCTTCCGTGGCTTTGGAGTTGAACTCCTCTTCATATTCCTCGGAGAACTTCTAGAAATCCATCAACGTCATCGAATCATCCAAAGATGCTGGTATGTCGGTGTTTGTTCCGATCACCTACAGGACTGAGTCTTCGTTGTCTCCAGCATCAGCAGAGCTGGATCTGGATCTAACATATCCTACAAAGTGTGATGCATGCGTCCCGAGGTAGTTGCGGCTTTCCTCGTGGGCTTCCTCGAAACGCCTAATGGTCTCGAGAATCTCATCCACGCTGGTGTCATGCAGCATTGTACGCCTCAACACGTGCCTCATGAATGGTTGCTCTGTTCTGGCGTAGGCAGAGCCGGAACTAGAGTTGTTGTTCATTTGTTCCTCCTAGATTTCGATCTCAGTGGGAAGATCAATCTAGATTCTGCCTCGCTGAGGAGATCCACTCCAGATTCGATGTTCATAGTAAGATCTACTTTAGGCTCAGCTTTCTCAACTATCTTCGTGTTAGGTGCGGGCTGGGTGGGATTAGTGTTTTCCGGGATTCGGAACTCTGTCGCCTCCGTGGACAAAGTGGACCTAGAAGCTTCTTCTGCCTCTATCATCATTGCTGGGGTGGGTGGGGAAGGTTCAACGAAACCGATGTAAACATCAATCTCACCGGAAGACATGATGGTGTAGGTAGTCACGACCTCCCTAGCTGGAATCCAGGTCTCATCGAGAACGATGAGAGGGGCATCATTGGCATAGAGGATGCGACTCATGGAGATTGTCTCGCCAATTCCAATTCTTGCAAATTCTGCTCAAAACGTAGATCCGAAGCTCACTTGCCCCACGGTGGGCGCCAACTGTCGTCGGATTGAGGAAAAGTACACCATGAGGGGGTCCTCGAGGCGTGTGGAATAGAGGAGTGTGAGACGTACGGTGTTCCGGGATGGTGAGCACACAAGTTTACCTAGCTTTGAATCCACCGGCTTTGGACGGACCCTACTCCTGCTAGCAATCCAGTAATACGACAGAGCCAGAATATGGGTTACAAGGGTTTCGCCTGTGCAAGTTGAGATTGTAGACTATTGTGGGGTGCCCTAAAGGCATGTTCCTAGGACGGCTTAAATATCGGGCCTAGGGTTTACAGGAGAGACCTATCCAGCTACGACTAAAAGTCGGTTACACAGTACATCTTGAACTACAAGTAACACTATAGGCCTATGTCGGTAAGTCTTCTAGGCGTTCCCGTAGCCGGACTTCACTCTGTCTCTTCTCCCTGACTGGGCCGCCCGTGAAGCAAAGCTCTAACCCGAAGTGGGACACCCTAGTTAGTGAGGCATAGTGAGGATACCCGGAAAGTATATCCCCAACAGGATGCACAGAAGACGATGTGGCTCGGCATCGCCCGTGTTCGTGACGCAAGGGCGGGGACATTGGGCAATCAGTTCTCCACGATCCAGTTCAAGGACGGCGAGTCTATCGATGACTTCGCCATCCGCATCACTAGGATGGTCAGCTAGCTGGCCTTCCTATGGCAAGGTCATCCCAGAAGGGGACACCGTGCGCAAGATCCTCTCCGTCCTTCCACGGCGGTACGATTAGATCGTACTTTCGATTGAGACACTGGTCGATCTGGACACGCTCTCGATCGAGGAACTGATCGAGCGCATCGCTACTGTTGCAAAAGTGAGTTGAGTGACTACACCATATGTGAGATTGTGTGCTTCCACTTTGAGGACATGAGTGATACACCTAGTGAGTTGAGAGTGGTAGTTGATAGGTCAAGTGAGGCCATTTCAATTTCTAACAACTTACCCTCTACCTCTAGTGTGTTTCTTTATGATGTGCTAGGTACCTTGGAGCATGAGCCGCCAAGCTTGGAGACGATGGTGCCTACAATTGACAAGATGTACATGGTGGATGAAGATGATGCCATCCCCATTTATGATGAAGAAGTCGCCCACATGAGGCCGTTACTACCACAACACCCACTTCACATGAGAGGTACGACCAAGGTAACAATATGGGTGTTGATGATGCCATGCTCCCACTAGTGGACATGATGAATTGTGAGGATATGCATGCTATGGACACTACTTATGACATTTCATATGCTTCATTCATGTTCTCATGTGATACTTTGCCTTTGCATAATGTTGATCATGTGGAATTATTTGAGTGCGATGATATTGCCATCGATATGACATGCTACAAATCCTTCTACTATCCTACAATTGTTGCGACAAACTTGATGAACAATTGCTCTTTCCCTATGTTTGTCGCCAACCATACCCGTACCTTGGAAATGCTTGATCATGCATGTTCTTCATTTTCTCCCATGGTTGATTGCAATGATGATCATATGTTTCATATTGAGATCGCCCCCATAGCTTTCTCAAATTTTGGAGATTTTGATACTTGCCATGTTAAGCATGTTCCCTCCTTTTGCTCGCATAATCACCATTCTTTCTATAATATCTTGCTTTACGCTAATGGTGATATGCACAAGAGAAGATACCTCATGATGGATGATGTATTCATTTACCATGCACATACGTTGTTTCTTTTCTCTATGATGTGTGTAGGTACCCACATTCCAATGTTAACCTCGATTGAGCACGAGTTGACAAAATGATCCCTAGAGAGCATCCATCAAGATATAAAGGGTACATCTCCTTCCTTACAAGATGATGATAAGATATTGTCGAGGTCGACTCTTTTTCAAGAGGGGGGAGATGATGTAGCCCAACACATGGAAACTACCATTGGTCCACATCATGCTACGGCAACCATGCCAATCAAGGTGAACTCCTTCCATCTCTTGCCTTTCTTCGGTTATCATGTGAATGAGATCCTACTTGAGATGAATTCCCATTGTATGACTAGGCCCATGACCATGATGCCAAGAGGAGGAAGCAAGGATGCACAAGGAGCCAAGACCCACAAGCATGAAGCCTGGAAGAGAAGACGCAAGAAGCTTCTGGAAGCAGACCAGAGTCTTCGGTCTACCACACCGGAGTCTCCGGCCCACCTCCGGACCGACCCCTGAACTAAAGCTCGGGACATTCTGCATGCCCCTTCGGAGACCAGACCAGAGTCTCCGGACCGAGCATCGTGGGCCTGCGCGCCTCAAGCTGGGCTTGGCCCATGTAACGCCCCAAAGTCCGCCTTTTATGCGTAAAGTACCCCTAGCTCGTGGTTGGCCTATATATATGCCCCCACCCCTCCTTAGAACCCTAGAATGGAATGGATGATGAATTAAGGCATGTGCCTAACCCTGGATGGGATCCCCCTCTCTATAGTTAATCTAAGAGTTGTACAAGGCCTTGGAGTCGGTGCCCTTCTCCAAGTTGTCAAGACCCTCTTCTAGTTCATGGTCTCTCCCACATACGGATTCTAGTAGTGCTAGGTCTCTCCCCTTTGGGATTCTACTTGGTTGCTACTCTCTCCCTATGTGTGATTCTATCAAGAGCTAGCCGATCTCTCTCATGGGATTCTACCTTTGGTATCTCCCTTGAGATTCTATTGGGTTGGTGGTTCGGGCCAACGAGAGCAAACCGGAATTGTATCGGGTGTGGTGTCGTTTGTATCGATTTCCTCCTTGCGTGTTCATCGTGTTCTTCGCTCCCTCCCCCAAATCCCCTTGAATCTATGAAGATCGGGCCACTCCAAGGGTAAATCCACAAGGAGACCCATAACACTTTTCGGAGGACCTCTAGTTGATATTTTCTCTCTCCCCCTCTCTCTCTCTCTCGTGACCGTGGTCCCAATTTTGGACTACGCGAGCGAGAGAAATCTTCACCGCGGAGCGCTGTCGCGCTGCTGGATTCGGATCCGGGAGCTCTAGTTCCGCAAATGCTGCTGGATCGGGGAAGCGGGAGTCATCGTCAGGCACCGGACGTGTGTAACTCCCCGCAAGGTGTCGCACTTGAGGCACTCAAGTCGTTGGAACCAAAGGAGCGCGAGGACTTCATCACGACCTTAAGGTCGGCTTCGGCTTGTCTACATCAACCACGCTCTCCTGAGCGTTGACAACACTTTTCGGTCTTCAAGGGTAAGTTTGCGAAAAGCCCCTCCCGTTACTGTATTACTAACAGATAGGTCCTGGTAGCTTCAGGGGTTCAGGGGCGTAGAGTAAAATTTATTGTTTTCATGCGCGGAACCCCAACAATGGTATCAGAGCTAGATCTATGCGTAGTAATACTAGTACGGGTAGAACACACGAGATGTAGCGTGTGGGTGTTGATCTTTTAGTTGTTACCCTCCCACGTGTACTTGTGTATACACAATAATGCTTGATGAAGCGGCCCCAACTGACTTTACGCGTTCATTCGCGAGACTGGTCCACGCTTGACATACGGCTTGTACCGTATAAAGTGGCTTAGGGGGTGTCTGTCTCTCTCGCATTAGTTGGTGTGCCATTTGCAACGGAGGGTCCCTAAAGGGGTATAGTAGAGACAACTACTTGATCAGCGTTGTGCTGAAAGTTCATAGGTAAGAATGGTTCTTGTGTGAAAGCCCATTCAGCCACGTAAAACATGCAAAGATAAAGTAGAGGCGTCTAACTTTTATTTGCAGGGGGCGTTGCTTTGTGATATGGTTGTGGAAAAGGTAAAGTGATTACCTTTTGTTACGTAGTAGTAGATAGTCACAGAGGTGACGAACTACCACACCGGAATGACACTGGTACCCTGGTGTCTATGGCGCCGGAACCCTGGTGCCAGAACCCGGTGACGGCGGATGGAGATCACGACGTGAAGGACCATATCACATAGCATTTACATTCAATGTTATTGTTTGTATGTCTTATTGTGTGCTAGTATTAGATACTTTACGGTAGCCTAATAAGATGATCCCTGTTAAAATTACCAACGATTGTGTTCCCCCTTAGTGTGCACCACCAAGAAAGTTCTTCGGTATGAGGCGATCCAGGGTTACAGGCCTTTGTGTCAGACATATCTACGTTCGCATACAGTGGGTGTAAGCCATGTTGCACAATGAATACACTAAGGTTGAGTTGGCGAGCCTAGCATGCCACAGAAGCGTGGCCTCGGAACACGGATGGTTGAAAGATCGAGCACAAGTCGCATGAATGATGTGACCGACTTTTAGCGTCCACCTTTGAACCCACATCAATGGCCGTGTTCAATCAGGGGAGATGTGGCTTATAGGGGTCGTGTTATCACTAGGAACCCTTTTGGGGATAGGTGTTTCTCAGTGGAGTTATTATTAACTCATTTAATTATAAACTTAGTCTAAATTCCTTTTGCAATTATAAATGTAGATGGGACCTTTCGTGTTGAAGATTGATTGGTTAGAAGGAGAGAAGCTCAGATTAGAGGGATCAAACTTCTCCATATGGGTTGCACATCTCCATGTTCTCCGCAGCGAGAACGACGTGGTCGACTACATACTCGACGGGATGGATTTGGATCAGCCCACTGACCTAGAGACCCCAGAGGAGCGGAAAGACCGCTATCTCCGTCGGGATATGGCCTCCTATATTTTAGTTGTAATGCGTTTCGGAATGTTGGACGAGCTGTGGCCTTTCGTGGGTGATGTCAACCCTCGTTCAGTGATGCTACAGCTTAGGACACATTTCGTGGAGCAGACACGTGATACATTGCAAATGTATCTATAATTTTTGATGTTTCATGCTTGGTTTTATCCACTTTCTTGTGTTTTGTCCACACTTTGGAGTACTTTTCATATGATTTCTTAGACTAACCTATTAACAAGAGCCACACTGTCAGCTGCCTGTTTTCTGCTGTTTTTGGTTCTAAGAAAGTCAAACAATGAATATTCTCGAAATTGGACGGGACAAAAGCCAAAGTGCCTATTTTTTCGGAAGTCATCAGATGCCAGAATATGAGACAGAGAAGGGCTGGGGGCCGGCCACACCACCTGGCTATGCGGCCAGGCCTGGCCCGCACTAGGGGGTGGTCTAGCGGACCCCAGCACCCCCTCGGCCTCTCCTTCGACCTATATATTGCCCTCGGGACAAAAACCCTAAGGACCGGATCAAAAATCCACGAAAGAGTCTGTAGCCGCCGTCATCTCCATCCCTCGATCGAGAGGGATCTGAAGCTCTTCCCGGCACCCTGCCAGAGAGGGGAATTCACCCTGGAGGCCTTCTTCATCATCATGCAAGCCTCCGGTGTGATGCATGAGTAGTTCATCTCTGGACTACGGATCCATGTAGTAGCTAGATGGCTGGTTCTCCTCCTTTATGCTTTCATGTCTAGATCTTGTGAGCTCCGTTCATGATCAAGATCATCTATTTTTAATTCTGCATGTTGTGTTTGCGGGGATCCGATGGATATTGAGATGCTATTTCAGATTGATTATTGATTCTATCATGTCTTTGTTATTTGTGATCTTGCATGCTTTCCGTTGTTAGTAGCTATCTTGGCCAAGTAGATGCTAGCAACTCCAAGAGTTAGTATTTATGCTCGATAGTGGGTTCATGCCTCTGGTAATCTGGGGAACTGATAGAAATCTCTAAAGTACTAGTTGTGTTGTTGCTACTAGGGAGAAAACAACAATCCTTTGTTCATAGAACAATCATATTGTTTACTTTACACGCAATTCGTAAAGCAATAATCTGTTGCTTGCAACTTAATACTGGAGGGGGTTCGGATGATAACCTGAAGGTGGATTATTTGTCATAGATGCAGTTGGATGGCGGTCTTTGTATAATGTTCTAATGCCCAATCAAGTTCCAAAGGAGTCAAGATGATTAGTATATGCATGTATTGCTTTCTCGATGTTTGTCAATTGCCCCGCTGTAATTTGTTCACCCGGCATGTTATCTATCTTAAGGAGAGCCACCTCTAGTGAACTATGGATCCCGGTCCTTTTTTACACACAATCTACAAACTGTTTACTGCTTTGTACTTTCTGCAAACTTTTACTTCCTTCCATTCGATACGTTTAATCCTTTGTTTTTAGCAAAACCGGTGACATTGGTAACCCCATCGCAAGTTGGGGACAAAGTTCTGTGGTTGTGTTGTGCAGGTCTCCACGTTGCTACTAGCACCGGTAGTGCGCCCTGTCAAGGCTCAGCTAGCAACACCTTTGGGGTGTTTCCTTGCTCCTACTGGTTCGATTAAACCTTGGTTTCATAACTGAGGGAAACTTGTTGCTGTGCTCATCATACCTTCCTCTTGGGGTTCCCCAACGAGCTCTACATCAACACCAAGCCATCAACACGCATTTTGGAGCATGAGATGACCGGAGACTTCCTATCCATTAAGATGGAGGAGAACTCATCACTGGACGACCACTTGGAGCACATGCATGATGTGTACATGAGGCCTGCATACTGCCTGGATAGCTGGATGACGGGCTCTTTCGCAAACAGTGTTGTGCTGTGGTCGCTACCACCAAGCTACCAAGCACAAGTCAGGACTTGCGTAATGAGGGGCGATGCAGAATCAATGGAGTTCCATCGGTTCATGACACATCTCAGGAATGTGTTTGTTGAACCATATGTCGCTCAGGTCATCAATGACAAAGGTATATATTTGATATACAGTTTTATAAATGTTATAATCTTGCAAACACATTTGTAGTGTTAAGTATATCTGATACTTGTTCTGTTTTGCTGAAAACAGGTCCTTCTGCATGAGAGGTGCTTGCTGGAGAGGAGGTGACGTTGCGTGTTTATGGCGAGCATGATGATGACGGCCGGCGACACTCTCCCTCGACATTTATCACTTAGTTTATATTTTAGGATGATTATTGTAATCAAGAGATTGTGAACTTCTTTAGTGTGTCTCACATTTCGTGAGATGGTTATTCATATGAGTTTGTAAAAAATAGTTGTTCCACTTTTATGAATGATTTCTATTCGTCTTCATACCTTGTTTGATTACTTGTGAATTATCCTTGTTGTTTGAAACTAATTGATAATGCATGAACATTTGTAAAACATTAAAATGCCTTGTTTAAAATACCCAACTTAATGATATGTTCATTAATGAATGAAAAACCATTGTTTAAATTCAAAGTTATAATGATAATATGTGAAGTCATTCGATTTCTTGTCACATATAAATCATGCCTAAGTTCGGAAAAATAACTTGAACACCGTGTATTACTTGAATACAAAGTGTTTAAAGAATTATTAAAAGTAAATACATATTCGATGTATTGGATTTTAATAAAAATGGTAATTATCATTATATGATTGTTTAAATGTGTAAAGTAGTTTACCAAAGGAAACATGAATATGAAATTATTTGATATGATCAAAATGTTTCATCGACAAAGGGTATAAGTATAAAAGAGAATCTAATTACTATGATTTGATCAATACTAATTGAATTCATCTTTAAAAGAATGGCATACAAGAAATTGTGAAATGCAAAGCATTTTGAAACGTCAAAATGCAAAGCATCACAATGTGATATTAGATATCAAAGCGGGTTAAATAGAAGGCACCAAATAAATCGTTGTAGTGTAGATGTAGAGACCATTAGTTAGAAATAGTTAGCACTCAATTAGAATGTAGTGAACCATTTGAATTCGTGATAGGTTTGGGGTTATTCTATATAACCAAACAATAGCGAATAAGTCCTTGTAGAGTATTCATTAGAAACTTTGAATACGAAACCCATAGCTGAAACCAAAAGGAAAGCAAGATTCGTGTTGCTTGGATTTTGGTACATTCTTGAGAAAACTCACTTTTAGTGATGTTTCTCGATTTTGGAGTAAATGGAAGATAGTGAAAAACACGATGAGGATTCAAAACCTTGCATCAGAATGTTGAGAAGCGCAACGGAAAACATTCGTGAACGATTCTCTTCACAAAAGGAAAGAATCAATGATATTGATCATTGTGTTTTCCTCCACTAGTGTTTTCACTACATGAATTATGATTCAAAATGTAAACCATGTCTAGTATGGAAACATTTGTGAATCATTTGTCATGATTCTTGGAATATGACATACCTACGAACTGCTAAGGAAATAATGGTAAACTAGAATTATGAGAAATCCGAGAAGCGAAATTCCCTTGAGATTAGAAAGCAATTAGTTGCTCAATCTCACAAGTAAAAGGGGTTACTTGAATTTTCCCAAATGACTGCAAAGCCATAGTGGAAAAGGGGGTGAATGACAAAAGCACAATTTGTCAAGCATTGGATAAATTCAAATGAATTTATTCAAATGTGCTAAATGTCTAGTGGATTTAAAACTAGTAGAAGTACTAGTATCTTATAGTAAAACTCCAAGTTTGATATTTGATCAAAGGATTTTGAAGTTATTCAAAATAGTGAGTGGATATGAAATTTGCATGAAATTGAGTGGGAGCTATAAAAGTCTTCCTGAAATAATATGTGATTGACATATTTTCGAGTGGGAGCTTATAGGAGTAATTCTTAAGTATGTTAAGAATGAAAGCGCAAATTCTTATGAATAATGATTTATAAGATGTAGAAGTTTATAATAACTATATTGTGATATTACGTAGTATTCCTTAAGAGATTCTGAAAAGGTTTTTAGAATAGAAGTTAATTAAAGGAACTAGTCCTTAATGACTCAAATTAGGAATAGTATTAAGTTTGACATCAATGGTTGATAGAAAGAAAAGGATGATCATCGTCCACTATGTTGAGACATAGGTTCTATCTTAGAAAAACCATGATGATGACTTAACGTAATATATGATCCAAATAAGGAACGTTTGAAAGTGATTAAGTTCGAATCACAGAACGTTGAGCTAAGTTTGTCCACAGCATCTAGTCGAGAACTGTGGATATATTTTCCAGATCCATAAAGGATGACATATCTTAGAGCATAAAGTGTTATGTTAAAAGGGAATATGTTGGAAACTCCTGTAGATACCGATTAAAGTCAAGTAGGAAGCGAGGTGAACAAAGACATCGAAAGTTGCACAGAGTGCACTAGTGTTTCGATGAATGCATTTATAATAATAGATAAGGGTACCATCTAATGTGTTGTATAATGTTATGGCGGGGCTACTTCGCTTTTAACGTAGAATGATGTGTCCCAGGGCACAGTGCCCATGAGAAAGCCCTCGAGGTTGATCTAACGTCACTGTAGGCTCCTGGAATCATGCCTCGTTCTGCTGCCATAACGACGATGCATACACAAAGATGTTATCATGTGATGATAAAGTATTAATGTCAATCAAGGTGACATTAGTAACTTGCAAAGGATTTGGGACTGTAAAGTACAGGCCCAAGACTCAACCTCTTCCATGAGCAAGCATGTTCGGGGTACCGGATATATGGTGCCAATGATTGAGAACAAATGTAGCTAGTGTATTTGTACTCTAGTGCAAGTGGGAGACTGTTGGAAATATGCCCTAGAGTCAAATAGTAGTAAGGACTATTATCATATTTCATATAGTTTATGATTAAGTTTTATATCATGCTATAACTGTATTGAGTGGAAACATCAATAGACGTGTGATATACAAACAACCAGGGGTTCCCAGTGAACCGCTAATCACTGGTTCATTGGTCAACAGATGATCCTGTTTCCTGATCATGTGGCATTTATGCCAGTTGGAAATGAGGTCATCTCATTCTGAGGCTATATCAATCACTGTCTCCCGAGAGTGCTTTGATAGCATCAAGCGCCACTTGGTAATAAAGTGGTTATAAAGGTGTGTTCAGGTACTCGGAGGAACCCGTTGAGGCAATATATGTCAAGAGCGGGATTTGTCCGTCCATGTGACGGGAAGATACTCAAGGGCCCACTCGGAGAAGTTATATCCAATAGCTACGCAACGTGTGATTTGATCACAGGGATATCACTTGTCGGAACGAGTCAAGTAGCATTGTTCAGTAACAAGATTGAACACGACATGGTGATGTCACTGATCAGATCTTGGGCAATGCAAGTATTGAGTGACAAAGGGAATAAGACACGACTGTCCTAGTTCAAACGACGAAAGATTGATACATTGCAAATGTATCTATAATTTTTGATGTTCCATGCTTGGTTTTATCCACTTTCTTGTGTTTTGTTCCAACTTTGGAGTACGTTTCATATGATTTCTTGGACTAACCTATTAACAAGAGCCAAAGTGCCAACTGCCTGTTTTCTGCTGTTTTTGGTTCCAGGAAAGTCAGAAAATGAATATTCTCGGAATTGGACGGGACAAAAGCCAAAGTGCCCATTTTTCCGGAAGTCATCAGATGCCAGAATACGAGACGGAGAAGGTCTGGGGGCCGGCCACACCACCTGGCCACGGGGCCAGGCCTGGCCCGCGCCAGGGGGTGGTCTGGCCGACCCCAGCACCCCCTCGGCCTCTCCTTCCACCTATAAGATGCCCTCGGGACGAAAACCCTACGTGCCCGATCAGAATTCCACGAAAGAGTCTGTAGCCGCCGTCATCTCCATCCCTAGATCGGGAGGGATCTGAAGCTCTTCCTGGCACCCTGCCGGAGAGGGGAATGCACCCTGGAGGCCTTCTTCATAACCATGCATGCCTCTGGTGTGATGCGTGAGTAGTTCATCCTTGGACTACGGATCCATGTAGTAGCTAGATGGCTGGTTGTCCTCCTTTGTACTTTCATGTCTAGATCTTGTGATCTCCGTTCGTGATCAAGATCATCTATTTGTAATTCTACATGTTGTGTTTGCGAGGATCCGATGGATATTGAGATGCTATTTCAGATTGATTATTGATTCTATCATGTCTTTGTTATTTGTGATCTTGCATGCTTTCCGTTGTTAGTACCTATCTTGGCCAAGTAGATGCTAGCAACTCCAAGAGTTAGTATTTAGGCTCGATAGTGGGTTCATGCATCTGGTAATCTGGGGAAGTGACAGAAATCTCTAAGGTACTAGATGTGCTGTTGCTACTAGGGAGAAATCAACAATCCTTTGTTCATAGAACAATCGTATTGTTTACTTCACGCAGTTCGTAAAGCAATAATCTGTTGCTTGCAACTTAATACTGGAGGGGGTTCGGATGATAACCTGAAGGTGGATTATTAGTCATAGATGTAGTTGGATGGCGGTCTATGTATAATGTTGTAATGCCCAATAAAGTTCCAAAGGAGTCAAGATGATTAGCATATGCATGTATTGCTTTCTCGATGTTTGTCAATTTCCCGCTATAATTTGTTCACCGAGCATGTTATCTATCTTAAGGAGAGCCACCTCTTGTGAACTATGGATCCCGGACCTTTTCTTTACATACAATTGATGACCCACAAGTATAGGGGGTGTATCGCAGTATTTTCGAGGGAAGTGAAACCCAATTTATTGATTCGACACAAGGGGAACCAAAGAATATTTATAGGCCTTAACAACTGAGTTGTCAATTCAGCTGCACCTGGAAACAATCTTGCTCACAGCAGTTTATCAGTAGCAACAGTTTTGTAGTAGGAATAGTAAAGTAACAGCAATAGTAAATAAAAGACACTAGTAACAAAAGCAATAAACAGTGGGATTCGAGTGCGGTAGGCATACGGATGGATGGACGGGCATTGCATGGACAAGACAATTCACATAGCAATCAGAACATAGGGCAATTGCAGATAAATAAGATAAAGCATCCAAGTACTAGACAATCCTAGGCATGTGTTCCATATATAGTCATACGTGCTCGCAATGAGAACTTGCACAACATCTTTTGTCCTGCCAGCCCGTTTGCAGCGGGGCTTCTAGGGAACTACTGGCAATTAAGGTGCTCCTTTTAATAGAGCACCGGAGCAAAGCATTAACACTCCGTGAACACATGTGACCCTCACATCAAAGCCTTTCCCTTCTGGTTATCCCGATTTCTGTCACTTCGGGGCCATAGGTTCCGGACAACAACGTGTGTATACAACTTGTAGATAAGACCAGAAACAATACTATCATAATGAATCAATAATAAGTTTAGATCTGAAATCATGGCACTCGGGCCCTAGTGACAAGCATTAAGAACAAAAAGTCGCAACAAAGTCATAAAGCACTAATAAAAGATACTAGGCACCATGCCCTAACAAATCTGATGCCGTTACATGAACGATCTCATCCAATCCCTACCATCCCCATAGCCTACAGCGGGGGATTACTCACTCATAGATGGGGGAAACATGGATGGTCGATGAAGATGATGGTGGAGATCGATGGAGATAGCTCCGGGGGCACTTCCCCGTCCCGGCAGGGTGCCAGAACAGAGACTTTCTATCCCCCGAATCTCCCCTTCTGTGGCGGCGGCACAGCGGAACTTCTTCTAGAATAACGTCGACCCCCCCCCCCCAAGTTTCTAGGTCAGAAGGCTTCTTATAGGCGAAGAGGGGGACCGAGGGGGTGCCTGGGCCACCACACCATGCCCTGGCGCGGCCAAGTCCAGCTCGTGCCTGGGGGTGGTGTGGCCAGGCCCTGGCCCTCCTCCGTCTCGTATTCTGGCTCCGTGAGTCTTCTGGAAAAATAGGCACTTTGGCTTTTGTCCCGTCCAATTCTGAGAATATTCATTTTCTGACTTTCCTAGAACCAAAAACAGCAGAAAACAGGCAGTTGGCACTGTGGCTCTTGTTAATAGGTTAGTCCAAGAAATCATATGAAAAGTACTCCAAAGTGTAGACAAAACACAAGAAAGTGGATAAAACCAAGCATGGAGCATCAAAAATTATAGATACATTTGCAATGTATCAACATCCCCAAGCTTAACTCCTGCTCGTCCTCGAGTAGGTATGTGATAAAAGGAAAGAATAATTTTTGAGGTGACATGCACCATCAAAGATTTGATCAAAGTATTTGTAAAACATTCAAAGCTAGGATCATAGTGCTTCAATTATAACATGAAAGACAAAGTTCTAGTAATAAGACAAAGAAACTATGACGCAACATGAAAAGGCACAAACAAAAGATTAATGAATAACAATGCTTTGCAAGACGTTTGTTTGTTTCACATAAAGAAAACATAGCATAGTGGCATTCAGCTTGTCCCTCAAAGAGTAGCAAACCTAAATACACAGGACACCTTCAAAGTTTACAAGAGTGACTAGATATAAATAGTTTAAAACAAGCAATATCAAGGTATGCATCAATCAACAAGTCTTGGGACAATGCACATAGAACTAAGAATGGCCACTATGCTCTCAAGAAAGTGCTCAAAGAATGTGTGGAGACTCAACAAGGAAATGAAAAAGGTTTTGAAAAGTTTGAAAGGCTTCCAAATGCTGAAAGTATAGTACTCATTAGATTTGAGCTCTCATTGCCCCTATCATAAGCATCTTTAGTGTGGTTAAGGTTAAAGTGATACAACTAAGAGGATATGCTTGACAAGTTATAAATCAAAGTCTCATGCCCCTTACTTACGAAGACTGATCCTCATGCTACTCAACTTCAGTCACGAGTAAGCTCTTGTCATTTTAAGTATATACATATCATAGAGAACCGCCAACGGGGTACCCCTTGCACATGATACATGAGCTATCCCACAATCAAAATGACAAGGCAAGCAGACAATGAGCATCTCAGCGATCTTTTTATTTACTATGTGCATAGATTTTTATTGAGGATGCTTCATAGAATGCTCATTATGGTTATGCTGCAAGTTTCCACCATGATTAGGCATGGCTTAGGCTAGCGGCCCAGGCGTTTCTCTAACATACATACAAACTCCATGATCTTACAAGTTTCACTCTTATTTCACGCCGCCGGGATCCATAAGCAAAAGAACATGATATCAACGAGGTACTAAGTACAAATGCAATGTTGAAAGCGTTCCCCATGATACATGGTTCTGCTAACTTCAACTTATAAAGCGCAAGCATATACGCAACAAAGAAGGACGTAGTGGTTCAGGTTTATTAAATGCAAGAAAGTAAAGTGTGCCATCAAGTTCGTGAGAGCTTTACTAACTAACTTTCTCATAACAAGCAAACATTTTATTCGGAAGAAAACAAGGCATATTGAATATGCACAGAAGTAGAAAATGATGCTAATAGGTAGGTATGGTGGACACTTTGGCAATATTTGGTTTTAGGGAGTTGGAAACATGAGTAAAACATACTCAGTGAAAGTGAAGGCTAGCAATAGTAAGGGAGCGACAAACGAGAGAGCAATAATGGCCATAATCATGTAGAGCAACAAAACATCATTGATCAAAGCATAAAGTAATACTACAAGTTGAAAACTAAAGGATCATAAAGGCTTATGGTGACGTGAGATAGTCATAACATGGTGTGAGCATGTGCCAAGTCAACCCAAATAAAGCATCAAAGGAGAATACCACTATACTATGCTTTAATATGCTAAAACAACGCATGATTCATCCAAGGCACATTAAGCAATCTCAATTGTTTATAACAAGTCATGCTACAACAAAGAATACTAAGCATAAAGCCAAAACAATATCAAGCATGGCATGACAAAGCATAGGCACAGTCAAAAACAAACTCTCTTTACCACTTAAGCATTAGCTTTTCCTACTCTTTTCCAATTCAAACCAAACCATTTGAAAACCAATTCATAAAAGAGGAGGTCCAACCAATTTATTCATAAAACTAAGAAAACCACGCAAACTAAAAACCAAAATGAAAAACGAAAAAGAAGACGCTCCAAGAACAACACAACTGTGCATGAAACAAATAAAAATGAAGTGGTTGGAAGAAACCTGAGATTTTTATTGATGAAGAAGGGGATGCCTTGGGAATCCCCAAGCTTTGATGCTTGTACTTCTTGGATATTTATTGGGGTGACACGCGTGGCATCCCCAAGCTTAAGATTTAGTCCATCCTTCATCTCGTTACTCATTCCTTCCATACACCTGAAATTTTTCCTTCATACAAAACTTCACACAATCTCATTAGCAACATTAGTGCACTTAAGATAAATAAGTCTCAAGGTTCAGTTCTAACACCAAATAAACTTCAATTAGAACACTATCTACTGTAGAACTTCCCTCAAAAATCTCAATTCCCCAAAAGAACTCAAGAAGGAACTAAAGCAAATGCAGAAAATGGCAGAAATCTGTCAAAACATACCAGCAGGTAAAGATGAATTTTTTCGAAGACCTTCTGTTGCTCAAATCAAAAAGTGTTGAACTAACTAAAGTTATATAACAACCTGGGGCAGAAGCATAACAAATTAAAGCTCAATCCGACATACAGAGATCTCTCACGATATTTTATGGTGAAGCATAGAAATCTGTTTCGGGATAGCAACTTTCCCAATCAGCACTTCACTCTCATTAGAGGTTACTCTTGGCACAAAAAGCAAATAAAAAGGATAAGGAGCGGTTATTACTGAGGTAATAACTTCCAAGACTCATCTAAAACTTTTGGGTCATCTCCCAATAAGTACTTTTCTTTAATACCTTTAAGTTAGGCATAAGCAAAAACTAGAATGGATAGAATAGAAGTAAACAGAAATAATCATAGTGAAAACATTGTTTTGTTCAATGAAATCCTTTTGTTAACAAGGTTGACCAGGTCTTGCTACCAAAAAAATTCCATATGAGACAAAACTTTGTATTCCACTAATGATTATGTTACCTCAACCTTGATAGCAATGGTCCCAATCATAATAGTTTCAAAAAAAATTCTCTTGGTATGGGACAATATATTTCTCCAACTTGAATACCCTCAACATGTTCAATCGAATTCAAACCATAAATCCTTTCAATCTTCTTAGGAAATAGACAATGTGTTCCTTGTCATTAACATTAAAGGTCACCTTCCCTTGATTATAATTAATAACAGCTCCTGCAGTATTTAAGAAAAGGTCTCCCAAGAATAATAGACATATTATCATATTCAGGAATAAAAGTTTGAGAGGATGCTCTCATAAGGAATATGAGTTGAAGTAAAAGAGAGCATCAAGGAGCAAATTCAAAACACATTTAAGTCTAACCCACTTCCTATGCATAGAAATCGTGTAAGCAAATAACAAAGTGACAGGCATAGGAAGATAAAACAAGAGTAACTTCAAAACTTTCAGCACATAGAGAGGTGTTTCAATACCATGAAAACTTCCACAACCATATTTTCCTCTCTCATAATAATTTTTAGTAGCCTCATGAAGAAACTCAACAATATAACTATCACATAAAGCATGATCTTCATGATCTACAAGCACTAGAGCTTTATTATAAACATTTTCAAGGGAAACATCAGGAACATAACATTCATTCTCCTTTAGTAAGCAAGGGGGACAATCAAATAATGTAAGGGATAAAGAGTTACTCTCATTAGAAGGTAGGCATGGGTAGCTAATCCATTCTTCCTCCTTTTGTTCATCACTCTCCTCCTCTTTTTCATCTAATGAGATTTCAGGTTCATCAATTTCTTCGTCCATAGGATCCTGCAAGGCATTAGTCTCTTCCATTCGTGGAAAGCATCTATTAAAATATTCAAGAATATAGCCATTTTCATCCTTGTAATTATCAAAGCAAAATTTAAGTATACCATACACCTCATATTTGTAAGGTGAATCATCAATATTTTCAAGCAAACTAGCAAGTTCAAAAGCACCCTTCCAAGAAATAAATTCTTCAATTTGTTCCACATCATAAAAGTCATAAATTCCAAGATATGGTATCATTATCACTATACTCACATTGAAAAGGGAGGTCTTTATACCTCTTTTTGCAACAAGACTCATCACAACAATAAGTAACATTATAAGTAGAGCACACGTTCCTAGCAATGGTATACAATCTATCAATTTGTGCCCATAAGTGTTTCCCATTTTGTGACAAGCGGTGTTCCCTATAATAATATTTTTGATCTTCCGTGAACCCACCTTGCCAATAAGCTTCAGTTTCAAAGAAACCAACCATTGACAACAAGCATGATAAAGCAAGACAATAACAGACCAACGAAAATAACAACTAGAGTAGGAACTAATTTGTTTGTATTTTTTTTGATAAAGAAACAAGCAAACAAGGAGAAAGATAAACTTAGCTTGAACAATAGTGATTCCAAGTGAACTTGATAAATAAAGCTATGCTCCCCGGCAACGACGCTAGAAAATAGTCTTGATGACCCACAAGTATAGGGGGTGTATCGCAGTATTTTCGAGGGAAGTGAAACCCAATTTATTGATTCGACACAAGGGGAGCCAAAGAATATTTATAAGCCTTAACAACTGAGTTGTCAATTCAGCTGCACCTGGAAACAATCTTGCTCACAGCAGTTTATCAGTAGCAACAGTTTTGTAGTAGGAATAGTAAAGTAACAGCAGTAGTAAAGCAAACACAATAGTAACAAAAGCAGTAAACTGTGGGATTCGAGTGCGATAGGCATAGGGATGGATGGACGGGCATTGCATGGACAAGACAATTCACATAGCAATCAGAACATAGGGCAATTGCAGATAAATAAGATAAAGCATCCAAGTACTAGACAATCCTAGGCATGTGTTCCATATATAGTCATACGTGCTCGCAATGAGAACTTGCACAACATCTTTTGTCCTGCCAACCCGTTTGCAGCGGGGCCTCTAGGGAACTACTAGCAATTAAGGTGCTCCTTTTAATAGAGCACCGGAGCAAAGCATTAACACTCCGTGAACACATGTGATCCTCACATCAAAGCCATTCCCTTTTGGTTATCCCGATTTCTATCACTTCGGGGCCATAGGTTCCGGACAACAACGTGTGTATACAACTTGTAGATAAGACCAAAAACAATACTATCATAATGAATCAATAACATGTTCAGATCTGAAATCATGGCACTCGGGCCCTAGTGATAAGCATTAAGCACAACAAGTCGCAACAAAGTCATAAAGCACTAATAAAAGATACTAGGCACCATGCCCTAACAATCCGATGCCATTGCATGAACGATCTCATCCAATCCCTACCATCCCCATAACCTACAGCGGGGGATTACTCACTCATAGATGGGGGAAACATGGATGGTCGATGGAGATGATGGTGGAGATCGATGGAGATGGCTCCAGGGGCACTTCCCCGTCCCGACAGGGTGCCAGAACAGAGACTTTCTGTCCCCTGAATCTCCCCTTCGGTGGTGGCGGCACTGCGGAACTTCTTCTGGAAAAACGTGGAACCCCCCGAAGTTTTTAGGTCAGAAGGGTTCTTATAGGCGAAGAGGGGGACCGAGGGGGTGCCTGGGCCACCACACCATGCCCTGGCGCAGCCAAGCCTAGCTCGCGCCTGGGGGTGCCTAGGGCCACCACACCATGCCCTGGCGGGGCCAAGCCCTGGCGCGGAAAACTAAGTAAATCTTGAGTCCATCAACGCCTCAGGCTAGTTGCGTGAAGACCCGCGATCCCTACGCACCTTTCGGGCTTTGGATTCTGCACATAAGACGTGCAACCAACAAGCTGGGTCAATAATTTGAATGCATTGGCAAATTACACCAAGGAAGGAATACGACTATCTCTACATGCAAGGCTAAGTTCAGGCTTTGGGGTTCTTTTGCATAAGGCCAATTTTTCGCTAAGTAAGAAGGAAGGAGGAAGAGTTTATCCTACTTTGTAAACATTGTTTAAGTAATATAGGGTCAAGTGAAACACGAGGATATTACTCACCAAGTGTCCAATCAACCTAGCACTTGGATATTACGCACCAAGTCCCCAAAATCCCACCCAATGGCGATATTACTCACGCCTTAGGGTTTATAACACTTTAGGTATGGAAAAGAGAGAGGAAGATCTTTCAGAGGCTCCATCCTTCAGATTCTCAAATTTTTCTTTTCCGTGAACTCGGCTGATCGATTAGATTGCAATACTCTCGAGAGGTTGTGCACTTTCCCCACAATCCACGATCAAGTTTTTTTACAGACCAGACCATGGCGAAGCCTTTCCTTAGTAGGCCCTCTACCAGCTGGATCCAACCATGCCAAGAACCTCCAAATGTTGGTACCCCGGTGAGGTTTCCCACTAAGTACTAAGCCAAGACAGAGCCCATATGTATTGTGGTTGCACTGGAAGCTTCTGAATTCTGAAACATGGCAGACTTCTTTGATTCCTGGGTGGCCGTCCTCCACCAAAATATCCACTCGTTGACCCGACAACCATTCTGCCCAGAAAAAAACTTAGTTTTATTTTGAAAGGGGTTTCGAGAACAAAAGTTCGCTCGAGAGAGCTCTCATACTTTGAAATTTTTGAGTCTTTCGACCCCTCCTAACGGTACTTAGTATATATATATAGCATAGCAAGCAATACTTAGCAAAAACAGGGGAACCTAATAGGACGGAGAAATCCTAAATATAGAACTATCATGGCATACTATAAAATCATCGCACTTGCAAAATATTTCCAAGTAGATCTACCAAAACAATCCTACACATGCACACTACTATTTTGAAGAGCAAAACATGCATAGTATTCAAAAATGGGACAATAATATGTACAAGTGGTGTAACTTGCCTTGATCCGAGCAGCACTCTACACAACTGTACTCCTCAGCGCACTCCGAGCAATCTAACGAAACACAAACATAGATCCAATCACAATTTGCACAAAACAATGTCACGAAGGTGAATATGCATGCATGCAACATGGTAATATGGAAGGATGGATTCAAATTCGACCAAGGGTTTCATTCAGGGGTGTTGTTGTGTTGGGGATGTCACTAATATCGATTCCCCACAGATTTTGAGTATTTTGGGTTAATACCTAAATAAACAAGCTCAGAAATAGATCCACACCTCCAAAATACCTCGAAGCAGATCTGAACACTCTAAGCAAGTTATAACAATTTTCCACAGAAGGTCTCGTAGATACAAAGCCAACGCAACAAGAATCAACTAAAACGGATCTACGGATATTTTTCTAGAATTAAAATACTCTAATCTAAACTTTAAATCCTACTTCAATATTTATGCCGTAAAACAGCAATAATATTGTAGGTCTGTGTTCTACTCAATTTTACAAATCCAACGGTATATTATATGCATTTTTTGGCCAAGTATTCGAATTACTATGAATTTTACAAGATTAAAATATTTTTTGCCTATTTAAAAGTATTTACAGGTGGGCGGCCACGCAAGTGACAAATGACCGCGCGGGATTGGCCCAGCTAGCACGCGCTGCTGATGAGGCTGGCTGACATGGGCGTGCCACGCGGTGTGACGCGGTTGGGCGATACCGCTTCGCTGGGACAGGCTGATCTACACCGCCGGATCGCGATCTAACGGACGGGGACGGAGGAAACTCACCGCGGCGGCGAGAACTTGACGATGAGGACGATGAATGGCGGCGGTGTGTCGATGGCGATGCTCGGCGGCGTCCTAGCGAGCTCCCAGCTCTGCGAAGCAGACAATGACATGGCCCTCCTCCTCGCGGTCCCTCTGGTACAGACGGCTTCGGGCTTCCCTTCCTCGGTTCGCGGTGGCGCTCCGCCGACGTCCTCTGTCTCCGGCAGAGCTCCGGCGTGCAATCCACGTCGCTTGACTGCGCTATAGAGAGAGAAAAGGCAGGTGGGAGACACAGGTGTTAGAGGCGGTTCTGATTTTGGAAGAAAAGGAGGGAGAGGAGCGTGATTTCGACGAGGGAGAAACCTCCCGAGGCGGAACTCAGGCGGCGAGTTCGATCTTGGCGCAGGCGGCTCTAGGGTTTGCTATTTTTTTGGGAAAAGGGCCGGGGCTCGATGGGGAGGCTTATATGAGGCATTTTGCATGCGGGAGGGGTCGAACTAGCCTCAGAATCGACAGATTCTATTAGGATCGCGTCGGTCAGTAGTTGTTGGGGATGAACACAGAGAGGTCGGGGATGACAGGTGGGGCCGCGGCGTCTGTGAGAGGCGAGGGAAGCGGGATGAGTGGCTGGCGGCGCTTGCTGGGCCGGCCTGTGCGGCTGCTGCTGCGCTGTGCCTAGCGCGCGGTAGATAGGAGTGGGGCGGCTCGGCTGGCCCGGTTAGGCTAGGCTCCCCTTTTTTTTTAGTTTAAATCTTTTTATTTTCGGTTATCCTATTTGTCTTATAACTTTTGCAAATGGACTCCGAATTAAGTGAGACCGGTCTCTAAAATTTTGTAAGAAGGAGAAGATTAGTATGGGGTTATCAAATAACACTTTTGCAAGGGTTTAGGAGGATTGATTTTGTTTAACCCCTTTATTTGTCTTTATACGACTATAGGGTTTAGGGAAAAATATTTGATGCAGCTTCTTATTTTGTGATGCCATGATGCAATGATATGATGCATGCTACTAGTTACATCTGCAATCGTAAAAACTGGGATGTTACAAACCAACCCCCCCTTAATAAGAATCTCGTCCCCGAGATTCAGGTTGGTTAGCAAATAGGTGTGGGTGTTCTTTCTTCAGGTCTTCTTCACGTTACCACGTGGCCTCTTCCTCGGAATGGTGATTCCATTGAACTTTGCAAAACCTGATAGTCTTGGTACGAGTAATTCTCTGAGATGTTTCCAGAATCCTGGTGGGTTTTTCCTCATAGGTGAGATCGTTTTCCAGTTGAACCTCGTTCAACAGAACCGTATCCTTTAGTGTTGTTTCAGCCATTTCCGGGTGACACTTCTTTAGTTGTGACACATGGAAAACATCATGAACAGTCAACACTTCGGGCAATTCCAACTGATAGGAAACCTCCCCTCTACGACCCAAGATCTTGTAGGGCCCTATGAATCGGGGTGCTAACTTACACTTGATTCCAAATCTCTTAACTCCTCGTAGTGGTGAAACTCGGAGATATGCACGGTCTCCCACTTCATAAGTTACATCCCTGCGCTTGGAATCAACATAACTCTTTTGCCTGGATTGGGCTACTTTTAACCTGTCTTGAATCTGTCTTACTTTTTCTTCGGCATCCTTGATCAGTTCAGGTCCAAACAAACTACGTTCTCCAACTCCACTCCATAGCAGCGAAGTTCTACACTTTCTGCCATATAGAACTTCAGATGGAGCCATCTTGATACTAGTTTGGTAACTGTTATTGTATGAGAATTCCGCATATGGCAAATTATCATCCCAACTAGACCCATAGTCTAGCGCACAGGCTCTTAACATGTCCTCCAAGTTCTGATTAACTCTTTCCGTTTGTCCATCTGTTTGCGGGTGGAAAGCAGTACTAAACTCTAGTCGTGTCCCTAGAGACTCGTGTAGCTGTCGCCAAAACTTCGAGGTGAATTGGGTACCCCTATCAAAGACAATCCCCTTGGGTACACCATGAAGACTTAAGATCCTTGACATATGAATCTTGGCAAATTTAGCACTTGTATAGGTGGTCCTTACAGGAATAAAGTGGGCCACCTTTGTGAAGTGATCGACCACTACCCAGATGGAGTCATACCCAGAACGAGTCCGGGGTAGTCCTATGATAAAATCCATGCCTATCTTGTCCCACATCCAATCGGGCATAGGTAATGTCTGTAGCAGCCCTGCTGGTTTTTGATGTTCGGCCTTGACTCTGTTGCACACGTCACACAAGGAGATGTATTCAGCAATTTATATTTTCAAGTTATTCCACCAGAATCTATCCTTCACATCCATGTACATCTTCGTATTACCAGGATGAATTGAGTACGGCGAATCGTGAGCTTCCTGAAGAATTAACTTCCTAAAGAATTAACTTCCTGATATCGGGATCATCGGGAACGCACAAACGCTTCTCATACCAAAGTGTTCCTTGTTCATCCGTATGAAACCAATGCTTTACCCTTGCTTATATTAGCTCTTATCTCTTCCAACTCTTTGTCCCCCTTCCGGGCCTCTTTGATTTGATCCAGAAGCATTGGCACTATCTCCATAGTCGCTAAGTAACCCTCCAGAACTATTTCCAACCTGAGGTCCTTGAACTGTTCACACAAATCTTTAGAAGTTCTCCCACGGTAACTCCATTTACATAGACCTTCCTACTTAGGGCGTCAGCCACAAGATTGGCCTTTCCAGGATGGTACTGCAGGTCCAAGTCATAGTCCTTGATGAGATAAAGCCATCTCCTTTGCCTCATATTTAATTCCTTTTGAGTGAAGATGTATTTAAGGCTTTTGTGATCCGTGAACACATCACAATGTTTTCCCATGAGGTAATGTCTCCATACCTTGACCGCATGCACAACTGATGCTAGTTCCAAATCGTGCATGGGGTAGTTATTCTCATGGTTCTTAAGTTGCCGAGAGGCGTAAGACACTACTTTTCCATCTTGCATTAGTACAGTACCAAGTCCTTGTCGAGAAGCATCACAATAGACTTGGAAATCTTTTTGGATGTCAGGGAGACACAAAACTGGTGATGTTACTAGGCGCTTCTTCAATTCTTGAAAACTTGCTTCACATGCCTCGGTCCATTGGAACTTCTTTTCTTTCTTCAACAATTCTGTCATAGGCTTTGCTATCTTGGAAAAAATTTCAATGAACCTTCGGTAATATCCTGCAAGGCCCAAGAAACTCCTGATGTCACCCACATTCTTAGGTGACTCCCATTATGTCACGGAAGCTACCTTACTTGGGTCCACGTCAACTCCTTTAGCTGACACAATATGACCAAGGAATCCCACTTCTTTTAACCAGAACTCACATTTGCTAAACTTGGCATACAACTTGTGTTCCCTTAACTTTTCCATAATTAGGCGCAAATGTCTCTCATGTTCCTTCTCTTCCTTGGAATATATAAGTATGTCATCAATGAATACCACAATAAACTTATCCAAGTATTCCATGAATACCTTGTTCATCATAGTCATGAAGTATGTTGGGGCATTGGTTAGGCCAAATGACATCACAGTGTACTCATACAATCCGTATCTTGTGGTGAAGGCTGTCTTGGGTACATCCTGTTCCCGGATCTTTAACTGGAAATAGCCTGATCAGAGATCAATCTTAGAGAACACAATAGCTCCCTTTAATTGGTCGAACATGTCGTTAATATTGGGTAGAGGGTACTTGTTCTTGATTGTCACTTCATTCAACGAACGGTATTCCACGACTAGTCTCTTGGTTTTATCCTTCTTCTCCACGAATAAGACAGGCGCTCCCCAAGACGACGCACTTGGTTGAATGAAGCCTTTGTCCAATTGCTCTCTAAGCTGTTTCTTAAGTTCCTTCAACTCATCAACATCCATCTTGTATGGTCTCTTTGCTATCGGTCCAGTGCCAGGCATCAAGTCAATGAGAAACTCGATGTCTCGGTCAAGAGGCATCCCTGGCAATTCTTCCAGAAACACATCTGGATACTCCTTCACAATTGGCACATCTCCAAGCTAACCCCCTTAAGAGAGTTCACCATACTCCCTTTGAGTGCAAAGGCCGATTTAAAGCGGATTCTCTTCTTATCCAGAGTTGTGAGGGTGATAGTCCTTTTGGCACAATCTATGACTCCCTCATATTCGGTCATCCAATTCATGGCCAAAATCATGTCTAAACCTTGTGACTCCAGAACGACTAGGCTGGTGGGAAAGATGTGTGCCCCGATCCTTAATTCTAACCCACGACATCCAGAGTTTGCCATTATTTCTCCTCCAGGAGAACTTACCCTTAGGGGAGTACTAATAGTCTCCGTAGGTATCTTGCCTCTATCCACAAATACCCTTAATATGAATGAATGTGATGCACCAGTATCAAAAAGAATAACTGCGGGGGTGGAGTTAAGCTTGAACTTACCAATCACAGAGTCAGGTGCCTCACGAGCATCCTCCACGGAGACATGATTCACTGTGGCTTTGACGAATGGGTTCGGCTTCTTCCTATTTCCATTACCATTGCCATTTCCATGGTTGTGTCCGTTGCTGTTCCCATTCTTCATCTTTTCGGGGCAAGTAGTTGCATAATGCCCTGTCTTGTTACACTTGAAGCATGTCACCTCACTTAGATCCTTCCCATTGCCATTTCCATTGCGGTGTTTATGGCCATTGTGGTTATGTCCTCCTTGATGATGACCATTGTGGTTATGGCTATTGTGGTTGTGGGGTGGTGGTGACGAAGTGCGTTGCTTCTGATATGGGGCTGAGTTGTGCTTATGTGAGGTGGATTTTCTCTTTCGGTTCTCTATACTCCTTTGTTTTGCTTCAACCACAAATGCCCTATCCAGAAGTTCCTGATAGTTATCAAACTTCAGAGCCACAAGCTGAATGGATATCTCATCATTAAGTCCCCTTAGGAACTCCTCCTGTCTCTTGGCATCAGTGGAAACATCATCAGGTGCATAACGTGCCAGCTTGCTGAAAAGGTCCCCATACTCGGAGACAGAGCGGTGCAGTTGTTTCAAGTCGCAGAACTCACGTCTCTTTAGTGACATGACACCCGTGGCTACGTGATGAGTACGAAAGGCTGCCTCAAACTGGTTCCAAGTGATAGCTTAAATATCAGGGTGGGTGACCTGGTAATTATCCCACCATTCAGCCGCTGGTCCCTCAAGTTGGTGCGCGGCAAAGCGCACCCTGCCAGCTCCAACAACTTGGAAGGTGTCTAACTTCTTATTGGTGGTGCGGAGCCAGTCATCTGCCATAATTGGCTCTAAACTACTTGAGAAAATAGGAGGGTTCAACCTCAAGAACCGAGTCAGGCGATCCTGTTGGGGCGGTGGAGGTGGTGGAGGCGGCGGGTTATTGTTGTTGTTTTTCATGTTTTGAGTGAGGAGTTGGATTAGTTGATTCTAGGAGTTCAGAAGTTGTGCTATCTCTGGGGGCATGTTGTTGTTGTTGTTCCCACGTCTCACCATCTGTGGGGTTTGGGAAACAAGTTAAGAAATAGATAGAAAGCCTAAGGAATAAACCCTACCCTTATGTAAACATGAGAAAAGCACATGAGAAAAAGCAAGGCACACATAGCACATAGTTTAACACAACTCAACCAAGTTTAACTAAACCAAAATAATTTTGGTAATCATTACAATCACGAACAGTGTTTGACTATAGAAATAAAGGTGGTCCAACTATCTACTCTACTCATCATCCACTTCCTCATCCTCAATAATGAAGCCTTCCTTCTCCAACAGTGACTTGTATAACTCCATGTCCTTCGTCATGGCTTCAAGCTTCCCCTGAAGTTCCTTCACCTCCTGCGGCTCCGGTGTAGCAGCTTCGAGCCTCTCTTGAAGTTCCTTCACCTCTTGCAACTCCTGGGTAGCAGCTTCGAGCTTCTCTTGAAGTTCCTTCTTCTCCTTCTGCAGCTTATTGATCAAGCTTGACCCCATAGTCATGGGCGTGATCTTCTCCTCCAAGCTCCTCTTGGCTGCTCGCAAGTCCTTCAACATGGTGGCAAAGTTCTTGAACTCCATCTCGTTTTTTGCAAGCACAAGACTTTGTTCCCTAATCCTCTTGTTCTTATCCTGCACCCTCTTCTCTTGATTAGAAAATTTCTTGTCTTGGGCGGTGAGCTCCCCTCCTAGGGACTTGATCTTCTCTTCAAGCTCTTCGATCTTCTCGTCCTTCTCCTTGACTAGGGCGCATAGCTCATCATTCCTCATGATCTCAAGGCAGCTCCCCTTCTCAAGATCGTTGATGTGGGACTCCAAGTCTTGATATTGGATCCTTCGAAGCTTGCATGTTTTCCTTTCCTCCGAGGTTAACTCGATTGGAACTCCCTTCTCATCACGTCTTCCAAAGTGTTTGATGTAGTGGCCTTCAACCTCTTCATGGTGGCGTCCAAAAAGGCGTCCAATGAGATCCTGCATGCCGATGCTAAGTCCTTTCTCCTTGGAGTCGCTGGTGACGTTGAGTACAATGGCCTCTGTCTTGGGTTCAGACTCGCTGCGCCCCGGTTGGATGACTTCAATCGCCCAGCATCCTTCCTTGCGCACCTTCCTCAACTCGCTCCCCTTGATTGACGGCATGGGCAACTGCAACGTCTTGATGATGTCCAGAAGGCATTCCCCAAAGCGCAGGCACTTGATGTCTTCGGCGGTGTCGTAGTAGAAGGCCGTCATCTTTAGGTTAGGAGAAAGAAAATTAGGCACAAAGTGATAAGGAAGAGAATTACTAGAAGAGCATAAATAACTTAGAAGAATATGGAAAGCAAAAACACACAATGGTAAAGGTGGTTTCCAATCCTAGGGGTCACGTCCTACAGGAAACTTTGTGCTCTGATACCATCTGTTGTGACCTCGGATCGTTAAGGATCCTAAGTCCCTGTGAATACCATGCTAGTCCCTGGATCAATAGCTAGCACGTCATAGTCGATGAATATCATGTAAAACACAAGTCATTATTACACGAATAATCCAGAGTATAATTATTACAACTTTCATAGCTTATAGCTAGCTCAAATAAAACATCGGAAAACTAAGTAAATCTTGAGTCCATCAATGCCTCAGGCTAGTTGCGTGAAGACCCGTGATCCCTACGCACCTTTCAGTCTTCGGATTCTGCACATAAGACGTGCAGCCAACAAGTTGGGTCAATACTTTGAATGTATTGGCAAATTACACCAAGGAAGGAATAATACTATCTCTACATGCAAGGCTATGTGCAGGCTTTGGGGTTCTTTTGCATAAGGCCAATTTTTCGCTAAGTAAGAACAAAGGAGGAAGAGTTTATCCTACTTTGTAAACATTGTTTAAGTAATATAGGGTCGAGTGGAACATGAGGATATTACTCACCAAGTGTCCAATCAACCTAGCACTTGGATATTATGCACCAAGTCCCCAAAATCCCACCCAATGGCGATATTACTCACGCCTTGGGGTTTATAAAACTTTAGGTGTGGAAAAGAGAGAGGAAGATCTTTCAGATGCTCCATCCTTCAGATGCTCAAATTGTTATTTTCCGTGAAGTCGGCTGATCGATCAGATTGCAATACTCTCGAGAGGTTGTGCACTTTCCCCACAATCCACGATCAAGTCCTTTTACAGACCAGACCATGGCGAAGCCTTCCCTTAGTAGCCCCTCTACCAGCTGGATCCAACCGTGCCAAGAACCTCCAAATGTTGGTACCCCGATGAGGTTTCCCACTAAGTACTAAGCCAAGACAGAGCCCATATGTATTGTGGTTGCACTAGAAGCTTCTGAATTCTGAAACATGGCAGACTTCTTTGATTCCTGGGCGGCCGTCCTCCACCAAAATATCCACTCGTTGACCCGACAACCATTCTGCCTAGAAAAAACTTAGTTTTATTTTGAAAGGGGTTTTGAGAAGAAAAGTTCACTCGAGAGAGCTCTCATACTTTGAAAATTTTGAGTCTTTCGAACCCTCCCAACGGTACTTAGTATATATATAGCATAGCAAGCAATACTTAGCAAAAACAGGGGAACCTAATAGGACGGAGAAATCCTAAGTATAGAACTATCATGGCATACTATAAAATCATCGCACTTGCAAAATATTTCCAAGTAGATCTACCAAAACAATCCTACACATGCACACCACTATTCTGAAGAGCAAAACATGCATAGTATTCAAAACTGGGACAATAATATGTACAAGTGGTGTAACTTGCCTTGATCCGAGAAGCACTCTACACAACAGTACTCCTCAGCGCACTCCGAGCAATCTAATGAAACACAAACATAGATCCAATCACAATTTGCACAAAACAATGTCACAAAGGTGAATATGCATGCATGCAACATGGTAATATGCAATGATGGATTCAAATTCGACCAAGGGTTTTATTCTGGGGTGTTGTTGAGTTGGGGATGTCACTAGTATCGATTCCCCATAGATTTTAAGTATTTTGGGTTAATACCTAAATAAACAAGCTCAGAAATAGATCTACACCTCCAAAATACCTCGAAGCATATCTGAACACTTTAAGCAAGTTATAACAATTTTCCACAGAAGGTCTCGTAGATACAAAGCCAACGCAACAAGAATCAACTAAAACGGATCTACGGATATTTTTGTAGAATTAAAATACTCTAATCTAAACTTTAAATCCTACTGCAAAATTGCTGCAGTAAGAGAGCAATAATATTGTAGATCTGTGTTCTACTCAATTTTACGAATCCAACAGTATATTATTCGCATTTATTGGCCAAGTATTCGAATTATTATGAATTTTACAAGATTAAAGTATTTTCTGCCTATTTAAAAGTATTTACAGGTCGGCAGCCATGCAAGCGACAAATGGCCGCGCGGGATTGGCCCAGCTAGCACGCGCTGCTGACGCGGCGGGCTGACGTGAGCGTGCCACTTGGCGTGACGCGGTTGGGCGATACCGCTTTGCTGGGACAGGCTGATCTACCCCGCCGGATCGCGATCTAACAGACGGGGACGGAGGAAACTCACCGCGGCGGCGAGAACTTGACGATGACGACGATGAACGGCGGCGGTGCGTCGGTGGCGATGCTCGGCGGCGTCCTAGCGAGCTCCCAGCTGTGCGAAGCAGACGACGACGTGGCCCACCTCCTCGCGGTCCCTCTGGTACAGACGGCGTCGGGCTTCCCTTCCTCGGTTCACGGTGGCGCTCCGCCGACGTCCTCTATCTCCGGCAGAGCTCCGACGTGCAATCCCCATCGCTTGACTGCGCTGTAGAGAGGGAAAAGGCAGGTGGGAGACGCAGGTGTTAGAGGCGGTTCCGATTTTGGAAGAAAAGGAGGGAGAGGAGCTTGATTTCGACGAGGGAGCAACCTCCCGAGGCGGAACCCCGGCGGCGAGTTCGATCTTGGCTTAGGCGGCTCTAGGGTTTGCGTTTTTTTGGGAAAAGGGTCGGGGCTCGATGGGAAGGCTTATATGAGGGATTTTGCATGCGGGAGTGGTCAAACTAGCCTCAGAATCGACGGATTCTGTTGGGATCGCGTCGGTCAGTAGGAGTTGGGGATGAACACGGAGAGCTCGGGGATGAAAGGTGGGGCCGCGACATCAGTGAGAGGCGAGGGAAGCAGGCTGAGTGGCTGGCGGCGCTTGCTAGGCCAGCATGTGCGGCTGCTGCTGATGTGCTGCGCCTGGCGCGTGGTAGATAGGAGTGGGCCGGCTCGGCTGGCCCGGTTCGGCTAGGCTCCCCTTTTTTTGTAGTTTAAATCTTTTTTATTTTCTGATTTCCTATTTGTCTTATAACTTTTGCAAACGGACTCCGAATTAAGTGAGACCGGTCTCTAAAATTTTGTAAAAAGGAGAAGATTAGTATGGCGTTATCAAATAACACTTTTGCAAGTGTTTAGGAGGATTGATTTTGTTTAACCCCTTTCTTTGTCTTTATACAACTATAGGGTTTGGGGAAAAAAATTTGATGCAGCTTCTTATTGTGTGATGCCATGATGCAATGATATGATGCATGCTACTAGTAACATCTGCAATCGTAAAAATTGGGATGTTACAAGCATTTTCCTGGCGCCGACACTGAGCCATCATGCATTTTTCTGGCGCCGTTGTCGGGGAGTCAATGACATCTTCACAAGGATTGAACTATTCTTCAAGGAACCTATTGGATTCTGCTGCTGGAGGTACCTTTATGACCATCACTTTGGGTGCTGCAACGAAACTTCTGGACAATATGATGGTTTATTCTGAATGGCATACTGATAGAGCTCCACAAGGTAGGAAGGTAAATTCTATCGAGGAAACCTCCTCCTTGAGTGATAAGATTGATATTATTGTGTATATGCTTGTGAATGGGAAAGCCCATATTGATCCAAATAATGTTCCTTCAGCTTCTTTGGTTGCTCAAGAAGAGCAAGTTGATGTGAACTTCATAAGAAACAACAACTTTGGCAATAATGCTTATAGGAGTAATTTTAGTAACAACAATTATAAGCCATATCCTCCCAACAATGGTAATTCTTATGGAAATACCTACAACAATAATAGGAGTGCTCCCTCTGAACTTGAAGTTATGCTTAAAGACTTTATTAGTAAACAAACTGCTTTCAATAAAACTATTGAGGAAAAACTCTCTAATGCTGAAAGAAATATAGCATCTTTGGCTGAAGCTCAATCTTCTTTGAATAAAATAGCTTCTAAACCTGAAAGTAATGATAATCCCTTTGCAGCTACTGATGCCATACAAGCAAGAATTGATGAAAATGTTAGACTATTAGCTGAATTACATGCTAAGTGGGAAAGAGAAGATGAAATTGCTAGAAACATTAGTGTTTCTACTATTACCACCACTAGTGTTGAGGTAGTAATAGTTCTACTACTTTAGATGATAAATTTGATGGTTGCAACATCTCTGAAGTTATTAAGTTCCTACAAAAGCTTGCTCAAAGTCCTAATGCTAGTGCTATGAACATGGGCTTTACAAAACACATTACTGATGCTCTCATAAAGATTAAAGAAGAAAAGATAAAAAATAAATCTTCTATTCCTATAAAACAAGAAGATGGTTGGGAACCCATCATTAATATGAAAGTGAATGACTTTGATTTCAAATCTTTATGTGATCTTGATAGTAGTGTTTCTATTATGCCGAGAAGGATTTATGCTATGCTTGATTTGCCTCCACTTGAAGATTGTTATTTGAATGTACCACTTGATGATAATTCTAAAAAGAAACTCATGGGGAGTCTTAATGATGTCCTTATTATGGTTAACAATGCCTATGTCCCCGTTGTTTTCTATGTTTTGGATGTTGAATGCAATGCCTATTACTTTGGTTAACAATGCCTATTACTTTGGGAAGACCTTTTCTTAGAACTGTTGGTGCCATCATTGATATGAAAGAAGACACCATTAAATATCAACTCCCACTCAAGAAAGGTATAGAACACTTACCTAAGAAGAGAGGGAATTATTTCTTTTGCTTCTCCTATTAAAACAAAATTTGGTCTTAATGCTTATTCATTTGAGAACACTTGATTCTTTTTCTTTGCTTCTTATGCCTAACTTAAAGGCGTTAAAGAAAAGTACTTATTGGGAGATAACCCAAAAGTTTTAGATGAGTCTTGCAAGTTATTACCTCTGTAATAACCTCTCCTTATCCTTTTTATTTTCTTTTTGTGCCAAGAGTAACCTCTAATAAGAGAGAAGTAATGATTGAGAAAGTTGTTGTCCCGAAACAGATTTCTGTGCTTCACCGTAAAAATTCGTGTAAAATCTCTGAACGTTTTTTTGAGGCGTGAATGTTTGTGATTCTTCCCCAGGTTGTTATCTAACTTTTGTTAGTTTAACACTTTTTGATTTGAGCAACAGAAGGTGTTCGAAAAAATTCATCTTTACCTGCTGGTCTGTTTTGACAGATTTCTGCCATTTTCTGCATTTGCTTCTTGTTGGTTCCTTTATGAGTTCTTTTGAGGAATTGAGATTTTTGAGGGAAGTAATACAGTAGATATTGTTCTAATGGAAGTTTATTTGGTGTTAGAACTGAACCTTAAGACTCATTTATCTTGAGTGCACTAATGTTGCTAATAAAGATTGTGTGAAGTTTTGTATGAAGGAAAAATTTCAGGTGTATGGAAGGAATGAGTAATGAGATGAAGGATGGACTAAAGCTCAAGCTTGGGGATTCCACGCGTGTCACCCCAAGAAATATCCATGAACTACAAGCATCAAAGATTGGGGATACCCAAGGCATCCCCTTCTTCATCAATAAAAATCCCAGGTTTCTTCCAAACGCTTCATTTTTATTGTTTCATGCACAGTTGTGTTGTTCTTGGAGCGTCTTCTTTTTCGTTTTCGTTTTGGTTTTTAGTTTTCTTTGGTTTGCTTAGTTTTGTGAATAAATTGGTTGGACCCCCTCTTTCATACATTTTCTTGCAAATAGTTTGGTTTGGTTTGGAAAGAAGTAGGAAAGTTCATGCTTATGTGGTAAAAAGAGCTCGTTTTTGACTGTGGCCTATGCTTTGTCATGCCATGCTTGATATTGTTTTGGATATATGCTTAGTATTCTTTTCTGTAGCATGACTTTTTATAAACAATTGAGATTGCTTAATGTGCCTTGGATGAATCATGCGTTGTTTTAGCATATTAAAGCATAGTATAGTGGTATTCTCCTTTGATGCTTTATTTGGGTTGACTTGGCACATGCTCACACCATGTTATGACTATCTCAAGTCACCATAGCCTTTATGATCCTTTAGTTTTCAACTTGTAGTATCACTGTATGCTTTAATCAATGATGTTTTGTCGCTCTGCATGATTATGGCTATTATTGCTCTCTTAGTTTGTCGCTCCCACTTTGTTGCTAGCCTCCACAACAAGTTATGAGTTCCACTCATGCATCCAAATCCTTAAACCAAGGTATTCCAAAGAGTCCACCATACCGACCTACTAGCTTATGCTATTCCAAGTATATTCATGCTTTTGTTTACCTTCCAAATTAAACTTGTTATGAGAAAACTAGTGATTAAAGTTATCACGAACTTGATGGCACACTTTACTTTTCTTGCCCTTAATAAACTTGAACCATTGTGTCGTCTATGTTGTATATGCTTGCACTTATTTGTTTGTAAGTAGAAAAACCATGCTTTCATGGATAACGCATTCAACATTGCACTTGGTACTTGTACCTAGTTGATATCATGCTCTTTTGTATATGGATGTCGTCGGTGTGAAATGAAAGGGAGCTTGTAAGTCCATGGAGTTATGTATATGTGTTAGAGAAACGCCTGGTCCGCTGCTCTAATCCATGCTGACATGGTGGAAACCTGCAGCGTAATCATAATGAGCTGTCTATGAAGCATTCTTCTTATAAAGAAAGAGTCCTATATTGAGAAAAAAGAGAAAATATAAAAAAAGAGATTAAGAAAAGAGGAAAGACAGAAAAAAGCACCATATTCCCATGGTAAATAAGAAGATTGCTGAGATGCTCGTTGTCTGCTTGCCTTGTCATTTTGATATGGGGATTCTTCCATATCATCAGGCAAGGGGTACCCCGTTGGCGGTTCTCTATGATACACATGTACTTACAATGACAAGAACTTACCGGTGACTAAACTTGAGTAGCATGAGGAGCGGCCCTCGTATAAAAGGGACGTGAGGTTTCTAACTTATACTTCGTCAACCATGTACACCAGAGTTTGATCACTTTAACCTTAATCACTTCAAGATGCTTATGATAGGGGCAATGAGAGCTGAAAGCTATAAGTACCATAATTTTTGGAAGCTCTTTATGAGACTTGAATCCCTACTTCCTTTTACGAAGGCCTTTCTTCCACCATTATATTGAGTCTCCACCTTCTACCTTTATGCACCTACTTTGAGAGCATAGTGGCCATTCTTAGTTCTATGCGCATTGTCCCAAGACTAGTTGATTGATGCATAACTTGATATTACTTATTTTAAACTATTTGTATCTAGTCACTCTTATGAACTTTGAAGGTGTCATATGCATTTATATTTGCTACTCTATTGAGGGATAAGCTAAATACTATTATGCTATGTTTTCTTTATGCGAAACAAACAAACGTCTTGCAAAGCATTGTTATTCAATAATCTTTTGTCTGTACCTTTTCATGTTGCATCATAGTTTCATTGTCTTATTGCTAGAACTTTGTATTTCATGTTATGATTGAAGTACTATGATCCCAGCTTTGAATGTTTTACAAATACTTTGATCAAGTCTTTGATGGTGCATGCCACCTCAAAAGTTATTCTTTCTTTTTATCACTTACCTACTCGAGGACGAGCAGGAGTTAAGCTTGGGGATGTTGACACATTGCAAATGTATCTATAATTTTTGATGTTCCATGCTTGGTTTTATCCACTTTCTTGTGTTTTGTTACAACTTTGGAGTACTTTTCATATGATTTCTTGGACTAACCTATTAACAAGAGCCATAGTGCTAGCTGCCTGTTTTCTGCTATTTTTGGTTCCAGGAAAGTCAGAAAATGAATATTCTCGGAATTGGACGGGACAAAAGCCAAAGTGCCTATTTTTCCGAAAGTCATCAGATGCCAGAATACGAGACTGAGAAGGTTTGGGGGCCGGCCACACCACCTGGCCGCGCGGCCAAGCCTGGCCCGCGCCAGGGGGTGGTCTGGCCGACCCTAGCACCCCCTCGGCCTCTCCTTCCACCTATAAGATGCCCTCGGGATGAAAACCCTAAGTGTCCGATCAAAATCCACGAAAGAGTCTGTAGCCACTGTCATCTCCATCACTAGATCGGGAGGGATCTGAAGCTCTTGACGGCACCCTGCCAGAGAGGGGAATTCACCGTGGAGGCCTTCTTCATCACCATGCAAGCCTCCGGTGTGATGCGTGAGTAGTTCATCCTTGGACAACGGATCCATGTAGTAGCTAGATGGATGGTTCTCCTCCTTTGTGCTTTCATGTCTAGATCTTGTGAGCTTTGTTCATGATCAAGATCATCTATTTGTAATCCTGCATGTTGCGTTTGCGGGGATCCGATGGATATTGAGATGCTATTTTAGATTGATTATTGATTCTATCATGTCTTTGCTATTTCAGAGGCATGCTTTCCCTTGTTAGTAGATATCTTAGCCAAGTAGATGCTAGCAACTCCAAGAGTTAGTATTTATGCTCGATAGTGGGTTCATGCCTCTAGTAATCTAGGGAAGTGACAGAATTCTCTAAGGTACTAGATGTGTTGTTGCTACTAGGGAGAAAACATCAATCCTTTGTTCATAGAACAATCATATTGTTTACTTTACACGCAGTTCGTAAAGCAATAATCTGTTGCTTGCAACTTAATACTGGAGGGGGTTCGGATGAGAACCTGAAGGTGGATTATTAGTCATAGATGCAGTTGGATGGCGGTCTATGTATAATGTTGTAATGCCCAATCAAGTGCCAAAGGAGTCAAGATGATTAGTATATGCATGTATTGCTTTCTCGATGTTTGTCAATTGCCCCGCTGTAATTTGTTCACCCAACATGTTATCTATCTTAAGGACAGCTCCCTCTAGTGAACTATGGATCCCGGTACTTTTCTTTACATACAATCTATAAACTGTTACTATTTTGTGTTTACTTTCTACAAACTTTTACTTCTTTCCATTTGATACATTTAATCCTTTGTTTTCCACAAAACACGGTGAGATTGACAAACTCATCGCAAGTTGGGGACAAAGTTATGTGGTTGTGTTGTGCAGGTCTCCACGTTGCTACTAGCACCGATAGTGCGCCCTGCCAAGGCTCAGCTAGCAACACCTTTGGGGTGTTTCCTTGCTCCTATTGGTTCGATTAAACCGTGGTTTCTTAACTAAGGGAAACTTGCTGCTGTGCTCATCATACCTTCATCTTGGGGTTCCCAACGAGCTCTACATCAACATCGCACTAGCATTTTACTGGCGCCGACACTGAGCCATCAAAGATCTTCGTGGAACGCATAGGGGTCACATGGCCATCCAGGTCCCTCTATCGATCATTAGTGCGGGAGTGTCCCGACCATGTCTGGAGTGTTCCCGAACCATGGGGTATCACTCTTAAGGGCTTGATGATGCTTAGAGAGTATATATAGGATCGGTGGAATCACCGAAGAATAGTAGAGAGAAAACCAGAAGGGTTTCGGTAAGTCCGGAGGATGTCCAGAGTGGAGGTGGAAGTGTTCCACAACCATGGAGGTTGAATAATATGTGAATGAATGTTAAATATTGATTTAATCATTTATTCATAATTATTTAATAAAGATAAAAATCAATTTAAATGGTCAAAGGCTTAATGGGCCAATTCCCGGAGGGGAGAGGGCCCATTAGGGAAAGGAGAGAGGGAGAAGGGGCCAAGGGGGTGGCCGGCGCCCTAGTGGGCCATCCCCCCCCCCACGGGGCCCATGGGGGTGGCCGGCGGTGCCACCCCTCCCCCTCCTCTCCTTTAGTCCCACCCCGGAACTTTGAGGGAGGTAGTACCTCCCCTCCCCCTATATATAGTGGGGGTATTTGGCCAAATAAAATACACCAATAATCAATAAAGGTCTTCTCACTTTTGGGAGGACCTCTAGTTGATATTTTCTCTCTCCCCCTCTCTCTCGTGACCGTGGTCCCAAGTTTGGACTGCGCGAGCGAGAGACATCTTCACCGCGGAGCGCCGTCGCGCTGCGGGATTCGGATCCGGAGCTCTACTTCCACAAATGCTGCTAGATCGGGGAAGCGGGAGTCATCGTCAAGCACCGGACGTGTGTAACTCCCCACGAGGTGTCGCACTTGAGGAACTCAAGTCGTTGGAGCCAAAGGAGCACGAGGACTTCATCACAACCTTGAGGTCGGCTTCAGCTCGTCTACATCAACCATGCTCCCCTGAGCGTTGACAACTCTTTTCGGTCTTTAAGGGTAAGTTCGCAAAAAGCCCCTCCCGTTACTGTATTACTAATAGATAGGTCCTGGCAGATTCAGGGGTTCAGGGGCGTAGAGTAAAATTTATTGTTTTCATGCGCGGAACCCCAACAGCTACACTCTCGACAACGACCTGGATGGGGGCATGGGCGATCTGCTCCTGATAGAGTCAAAGTGGCGTGCACGCACAAAGAGCCGTGGAGGAAATCACTCCGGTGGTGCCAGCTCGAGCCTGTGCGGCTCGAGCGGATCTAGCAGTGGGGACCGCCGCAGTGACAAGGGTCACGACCCATAGTTATGGTGGCTCAGGCGGTGCCTCACACGACGATGTGTGTAGGTACTACAGCAAGAAACACCACTGGGCCCGTGATTGCAGGAAGAAGAAACGGGAAGAGGCTCACCTCACCTGTGACAGCGGACGTGACAGTGGCCATGACAATCCCGATCCTGTGCTCCTGATGGTCGTGGTCACCACGATGTCGCTGTCGCTAGAGCATTTCAGCGGCTAGGTCTTCCTCCATGAGACTCGAGTTGAAGCCAACCTTGGATCGGAGACAGACCCATGAGACAGCCGATGGTACCTGGACACCGGCGCGTTCAACCACATGTCTGGCGATCGAACTGCGTTCGCGGAGCTAGACGAGAGGATCACTAGGAGCATCAAGTTTGGCGATGGATCGGCTGTGGGCATCCGAGGCTGCGTGACTGTGATGTTCACAGTCTGCTCCAGGGATCAACGCGCTCTCATTGATGTCTACTATATACCATGGTTAAATAAAAGCATCATCAGCCTTGGTCAGCTAGACGAGAACGGCTGCGACAAATAGATTCATGTCGGCATCATGACTCTCTTCGACCAGCGCAGGAATATCCTCGCTCAACTACGATGTAGTGCACATCAGTTGTATGTTGTCAAATTGGTGATCTCGGCTCTTGTCTGTTTGGCAGCGAGGCGTGGCGGTGGCACGCCCATTTCGACCACCAGCATTTTAAATCACTCCAGCACATGGCACGGGAGAACATGGTGCATGGGTTGCCCGAGGTGGAGCACGTGGAGCAGCTGTGCGATGCCTGCCTCGCTGTCAAGCAGCATCGCGTGCCATTTCCCTAGAATACCCTACACCATGCCAAGGAAAACCTCGAGCTCGTCCACGTAGACCTCTACGGGCCCATCATGTCAGCGACACCATGAGGGAGGAAGTACTTTCTCCTCCTGGTGGATGACACAAGCCGGTTCATGTGTCTAACCTTGCTGTCATCCAAGGACAACGACATATGCCACTAAGAGGTTCAAGGTGGCGGTCGAGCTAGAATGTGATCACCCTCTCCGAACCTTTTGCACAGATCTGAGGGGGAGAATTCACTTCAGCTTCTCTAGGGGAGTTCTTCGTAGCACACATCATCCAGCATCACCTGACAGCACCATACTCGCCACAGCAAAATGGTGTTGTCGAGCTGCGCAATCAAACCATCATGGGCATGGCTTGAAGTATGCTCAAGGCAAAGAAAATGTTGAATCGGTTCTGGGGTGAGGCCATCACTACCGCTATGTACATGCTGAACAGCTCCTAGACCAGGAACCTTGATGGCATGACAATGTACCAGGCCTGGCACGAGCATGCACCACATGTCCAACACCTGCGCGTCTTTGAGTGCATCGGCCTGTAGGGTTCCATAGCAGAAAACAAAAAATTTCTAACTAAGTGAACACTAATACCAGGATCTATACTATGTAGACATAAGCAATGGAAAGAGAGAGACATTATTGATACCCTTGAAGACCAAGCACACCTTATGTAGGAAGGCGTATGTTGATGAAGCCGAGTAGCTCCAAGCACCCCAAGTGTGGTGCCTCCGTAGTAGTACACACATCCGATGTAGGCGATGTCTCCCGGTATCTGACCCAGCCGATCTGCGGAAGAAGAAGATGTTAGATCAAATATCACACGATGGTAGTGTGAAGGTGGAGAACTCAAAACCCTAGAGGTCCACTCCAATATTATAGAGAAGTCCTCAATGGAAATGAGAGAGAGAGAATAGGAGAATGGCATGATTCCAAAGGGGAGGGGGAGACCCCTATATATAGTGGGAGGGGAAGGTGCACCACCCAAGGGCATGCAGTGTGGGAGTAATGCCCACATCCGCCAGCCACCTAGGGTCAGCCGCTAGCCCTAGGTGGGCCCCACATGGGCTGCCCACCAAGCCTTGGCCGGCTGGCCCCCTTCCCAAGGCGCCTTGCCCCTTTGGGAATCCCCTCCGGGTGAGGCCCAATAGCAATGGACTGCCTATAAAAATAAAATAAAAATATATATTTTAATATTAATTCTCCAATTAACATAAAACACATATATTATTATATTCCTTCACTCCGGAACACCTTCGGGACCCCTTCCGATCTACATCGGATGTTACCCAGAACTATTCTGGTTTCTCTTTCTCTATTTCTTCTATGATACCACATCTACCCTAAGCGTCCCCACCCTTAAGCATGACATCCTTCGGTTTAGAAACACTCCGGACATGATTGAGACATCTCTCACATCAATGATCAACAGAGGGACCTGGATGTCCATGTGACCCTTGTGCGTTTCACGAATCTTATCGCTCAAACTGTGAAAAGTTGTTTCCATTCCCTTTGTCATTTGATACCTAGTTGATCCGAGACTTGATCTTTGGTATCCCCATACCTTAGTTCGGTCTCGTTACCGATGAACTTGTTTACTCGTTCCCATGTCGTTGCATACCGTGACCAAGTCACACGCTTGCAAGCTTTGTTAATGCAACATCACCGAGATGGCCGCATGTATCTATTCGTTACATGGATTGACAAATCCTAGTGTTGATATGTACTCCTCCATGCATCCCTTTGGAAAACCTGAGTGGCACCTTTTTGATCACCCTATGATGAGATGATGCTTGATACCATCAAAGCTTCCTCCAGAACAGTGATTTGCATTACCTCACAGTCTAAGGATCATGTTGCGAGGTTTTCTGTGTTTATCAATAATGGTGAACTTTGTAACTAGATATCATTAAGATATATCTGTCGGATGTTTGTCTATAACATCATTCAATTAATGACATGACCTCATTATCAATAGGCATAAATGCCCATGATCTTGAAACCCAGATCATCCTCATGACCAATGAACTAGTTTGCTAGAGATAACTAGAGCCACAATTCGTTTACATACCACACGTGTATTAACGTTTCATATTAATACAATTATAGCACAGTATGAAACGTATTATGAACATATAAGAGGTATATCAAACAATACACTTTATTATTTGCCTCTAGGGCATATCTCCTTCAGTCTCCCACTTACACTAGAGTACAAATAAATCTAATTTACAATAGGAAGGAACCTAACACCAATGGCATCTCGGTGTTGTTCATGCTTGACTTGAAGCATAACTTTACTCAGAGGATCTGACACACTCAGATCCATGTGTACTTTGCCAATCTTGATTTCACCTTCTTTAATGTTCTGTCGGATGACGTGAAACCGAAGCTTGATGTGTTTAGCCGTGGAATGAGTCCTTGTTTCCTTTGCTTTTACAATAGCACCCGTGTTGTCAGAATAGATTGTCACGGGGTCTTGTGCACTTGGAATGAGTCCTAGTTCGATGATGAAATTCCTTAGCCAAACATCTTCATTTGCTGCATCAGCTAAAACAATGTATTTAGACTCCATTGAATACTGCGCCACCACTGGCTGCTTCTTGCTCTTCCAGCTTACCGCGCCACCATTCACTAGGAACACAAATCCTGTCAGAGAATTCGAGTCATCAAGATCTGAGTTCCAGCTCGCATCCATGTAACCGGTTACATTTAGAGCTTCACCACTTCCTCCATAGAATAGGAACACATCCTTCGTTCTTTTGAGATACTTCAGTATATTCTTAACAGCTGTCCAGTGATCTGATCCTGTATTATTTTGGTATCAGCACGTCACACTAAGAGCCAATGCCACATAAGGTTGAGTACTTAACATTGCATATATGATAGATCCTATGGCTGAATCATAGGGACATAAGACATCTTTTCTCTATCAGCATCCATTACCAAACATTGAGTCAAACTCAGTGTGCAATTCTTCATCATAGGCGCAAAACCCCTTTTGGCATCCTCCATTTTGAACCTTTTCAAAATCTTTTCAATGTAAGTACTTTGACTTAATGCAATTAGGCGTCTTGATCTATCTCTATAGATTTTGATGCCTAGTATGTATGCAGCTTCACCTAAGTCCTTCATGGAAAATTGACTCTTCAAATATGCTTTCATGCTTTTCATAAGATGCACATCGTTTCCCATGAGTAATATGTCATCCACATATACTACTAGAAAACCCAATGAGCTCCCACTCTCTTTCTGATGACCCACAAGTATAGGGGGTGTATCGCAGTATTTTCGAGGGAAGTGAAACCCAATTTATTGATTTGACACAAGGGGAGCCAACGAATATTTATCAGCCTTAACAACTGAGTTGTCAATTTAGCTGCACATGGAAACAATCTTGCTCACAGCAGTTTATCAGTAGCAACAGTTTTGTAGTAGGAATAGTAAAGTAACATCAGTAGCAAAACAAAGACAATAGTAACAAAAAGTAGTAAACAGTGGGATTCGAGTGCGGTAGGCATAGGGATGGATGGACGGGCGTTGCATGGACAAGACAATTCACATAGCAATCAGAACATAGGGCAATTGCAGATAAATAAGATAAAGCATCCATGTACTAGACAATCCTAGGCATGTGTTCCATATATAGTCATACGTGCTCGCAATGAGAACTTGCACAACATCTTTTGTCCTGCCAGCCCGTTTGCAGCGGGGCCTCTAGGGAACTACTGGCAATTAAGGTGCTCCTTTTAATAGAGCACCGGAGCAAAGCATTAACACTCCGTGAACACATGTGACCCTCACATCAAAGCCTTTCCCTTCTGGTTATCCCGATTTCTGTCACTTCGGGGCCATAGGTTCCGGACAACAACGTGTGTATACAACTTGTAGATAAGACCAGAAACAATACTATCATAATGAATCAATAATAAGTTTAGATCTGAAATCATGGCACCCGGGCCCTAGTGACAAGCATTAAGCACAAAAAGTCGCAACAAAGTCATAAAGCACTAATAAAATATACTAGGCACCATGCCCTAACAAATCTGATGCCGTTACATGAACGATCTCATCCAATCCCTACCATCCCCATAGCCTACAGCGGGGGATTACTCACTCATAGATGGGGGAAACATGGATAGTCGATGAAGATGATGGTGGAGATCGATGGAGATAGCTCCGGGGGCACTTCCCCGTCCCGGTAGGGTGCCAGAACAGAGACTTTCTATCCCCCGAATCTCCCCTTCTGTGGCGGCGGCACAGCGGAACTTTTTGTGGAAAAACGTCGAACCTCCCGAAGTTTTTACGTCAGAAGGCTTCTAATAGGCGAAGAGGGAGACCGAGGGGGTGCCTGGGGGGCCCTCACCACCCCCTAGCGTGGCCTGGCCTGGCCCGCGCCACCAGGTGGTGTGGCCACCGCCTGGCTCTTCCCCGTCTCGTATTCTGGCTCCTGGAGTCTTCTAGAAAAATAGGCACTTTGGCTTTTGTCCCGTCCAATTTTGAGAATATTCATTTTCTGACTTTCCTGGAACCAAATACTGCAGAAAACAGGCAGCTGGCACTGTGGCTCTTGTTAATAGGTTAGTCCAAGTAATCATATGAAAAGTACTCCAAAGTGTGGACAAAACACAAGAAAGTGGATAAAACCAAGCATGGAGCATCAAAAATTATTGATACATTTGCAATGTATCAACATCCCCAAGCTTAACTCATGCTCGTCCTCGAGTAGGTAAGTGATAAAAAGAAAGAATAATTTTTGAGGTGACATGCACCATCATAAACTTGATCAAAGCATTTGTAAAACATTCAAAGCTGGGATCATAGTACTTCAATCATAACATGAAAGACAAAGTTCTATCAATAAGACAAAGAAATGTTGTTGCAACATGAAAAGGCACAAACAAAAGATTCATGAATAACAATGCTTTGCAAGACGTTTGTTTGTTTCACATAAAGAAAACATAGCATAGTGGCATTCAGCTTGTCCCTCAAAGAGTAGCAAACATAAATGCATAGGACACCTTCAAAATTCATAAGAGTGACTAGATACAAATAGTTTAAAACAGGCAATATCAACGCATGCATCAGTTCACAAGTCTTGGGACAATGCACATAGAACTAAGAATAGCCACTATGCTCTCAAGAAGGTGCTCAAAGAATATGTGGAGACTCAACAAGTAGAAGAAAAGGTTTTGAATAGTTTGAAAGGCTTCCAAATGCTGAAACTATGGTACTCATTAGCTTTGAGCTCTCATTGCCCCTATCATAAGAATCTTTAATGTGGTTAAGGTGAAAGTGAGGTCCAATCTGAGTTATATGCTTGACAGACTATAAACTGAAAATCCCAAGTCCCTTGAGTACGAGGGTCGCTCCTCATGCTACTCAACTTTAGTTACCGGTAAGTTCTTGTCATCGTAAGTATGTGCGTATCATTGAGAACCGCCAACGGGGTACCCCTTGCCCGATGATACGGAAGAATCCCCATATAAAAATGACAAGGCAAGAAGACAATGAGTATCTCAGCAATCTTCTTATTTACCATGGGAAAATGGTGCTTTTTTCTCTCTTTCCTCTTTTCATAAAACTCTTTTTCTTTTTTCTTTTTCTCAATAGCTATCTCTCTTTTTTTATAAGAAGAATGCTTCATAGACAGCTCATTATGGTTACGCTGCAGGTTTCCACCATGTCAGCATGGATTAGACCAGCGGCCCAGGCGTTTCTCTAACACACATACATAACTCCATGGACTCAAGCTCCCCTTTTATTTCACACCGACGACATCCGCAAACAAAAGAGCAAGGTATCAACTGTTTATATATTTGCAAGTGTTGAAAGCGTTCCCCGTGACAACACGGTTCTGCTAATCCCCAATCTATAATTAGCAAGCATATAACTTTCATGGAGAGTTCACAATGGTTCAGGTTTATTAAGTGCAGGAAATAAAGTGTGCCATCAAGGTCGTGAGAGCTTTACTAACTAACTTTCTCATAACAAGCAAACATTTTATTCGGAAGAAAACAAGGCATATTGAATATGCACGGAAGTAGCAAATGATGCTAATAGGTAGGTATAGTGCACACTTTGGCAATATTTTGGTTTAAGGGAGTTGGAAACACGAGTAAAACATACTCAGTGTAAGTGAAGGCTAGCAGTAGTAAGGGAGCGACAAACGAGAGAGCAATAATGGCCATAATCATGCAGAGAGACAAAAAATCATTGATCAAAGCATAAAGTGATACTGCAAGTTGAAAACTAAAGGATCATAAAGGCTATGGTGACTTGAGATAGTCATAAAATGGTGTGAGCACGTGCCAAGTCAACCCAAATAAAGCATCAAAGGAGAATACCACAATACTACGCTTTAATATGCTAAAACAACGCATGATTCATCCAAGGCACATTAAGCAATCTCAATTGTTTATAACAAGCCATGCTACAACAAAGAATACGAAGCATAAAGCCAAAACAATATCAAGCATGGCATGATAGAGCATAGGCCACAGTCAAAAACAAGCTCTCTTTACCACTTAAGCATGAGCTTTCCTACTCTTTTCCAAACCAAACCAAACCATTTGAACACCAATGTATGAAAGAGGGGGGGTCCAACCAATTTATTAAGCAAACTAAGCAAACCAAGCAAACTAAAAAACAAAACAAAAACGAAAAAGAAGACGCTCCAAGAATAACACAACTGTGCATGAAACAATAAAAATGAAGTGTTTGGAAGAAACCTGCGATTTTTATTGATGAAGAAGGGGATGCCTTGCGCATCCCCAAGATTCGACGCTTGTACTTCTTGGATATTTCTTGGGGTGACATGCGTGGCATCCCCAAGCTTGAGCTTTAGTACATCCTTCATCTCATTACTCATTCCTTCCATACACCTGAAATTTTTCCTTCATACAAAACTTCACACAATCTCATTAGCAACATTAGTGCACTTAAGATAAATAAGTCTCAAGGTTCAGTTCTAACACCAAATAAACTTCCATTAGAACACTAGCTACTGTAGCACTTCCCTCAAAAATCTCAATTCCCCAAAGGAACTCAAGAAGGACCTAACAAGAAGCAAATGCAGAAAATGACAGAAATCTGTCAAAACAGAGTAGCAGGTAAAGACGAATTTTTTTAGGACCTTATGTTGCTCAAATGAAAAAGTGTTGAAGTAAAGAAAGTTAGATAACAACCCGGGTCAGAAGCACAAAAAATTACAGCTCAATCCGCTGTACAGATCGCTCTCAGAAATTTTTACAGTGAAGCACAGAATTCTGTTTTGGGACAGCAACTTTCCCAATCATTACTTCTCTCCCATTAGAGGTTACTCTTGGCACAAAAAGCAAATAAAAAGGATAAGGAGAGGTTATTACAGAGTTAATAACTTCCAATACTCAACTAAAACTCTTGGGTTATCTCCCAACAAGTACTTTTCTTTAACGCCTTGAAGTTAAGTATAAGAAGCAAAAACTAAAATGGATAGAATAGAAGTAAGCGGAGGTAATCATGGTGAAAACATTGTTTTGTTCAATGAAATCCTTTTGTTAACAAGGTTGATCAGGTATTGTTACCAAAAAAATTCCATATGATACAAAACTTTGTATCCCACTAATGATTATGTTACCTCAACCTTGATAGCAATGGTCCCAATCATAATAGTTTCAAAATTTTCCTCTTGGTATGGGACAATATATTTCTCCAACTTGAATGCCCTCAACATGTTCAATTGAATTCAAACCATAAGTCCTTTCAATCTTCTTGAGGAAATAGAAAATGTGTTCCTTGTCATTAATATTGAAGGTCACCTTCCCTTGATTATAATTAATAACAGCTCCTGTAGTATTTAGGAAAAGGTCTCCCAGGAATAATAGACATATTATCATATTCAGGCATAAAAGTTTGAGAGGATGCTCTCATAAGAAATATGATTTGAAGTAAAAGAGAGCATCAAGAAGCAAATTCAAAACACATTTAAGTCTAACCCACATCCTATGCATATGAATCGTGTAAGCAAATAAATTTGCAAAGATCAAAGTGATAGTCATAGGAAGATAAAACAAGGGTAACTTCAAAACTTTCAGCACATAGAGAGGTGTTTCAATACCATGAAAACTCCTACCACCATATTTTCCACTCTCAAAATAATTTTTAGTAGCCTCATGAATAAACTGAACAATATAACTATCACATAAAGCATGTTTTTCATGATCTATAAGCACTAGAGCCTTATCATAAACATTTTAAAAGGAAACCTCGTGAACATAACATTCATCCTCCTTTAGTAAGCATGGAGGCCAATCAAATAATGTAAGGGATAGAGAGTTACTCTCATTAGAAGGTAGGCATGGGTCGCTAATCCATTCTTCCTTCTTTTATTCATCACTCTTCTCCTCTTTTTCATCTAATGAGATTTCAGGTTCATCAGTTTCTTCTTCCATAGGAGCCTGCAAGGCATTAGTCTCTTCCATAGGGTCCTGCAAGGCATTAGTCTCTTCCATTTGTGCAAAGAATCTATTAAAATACTCAAGAATAGGGCCATTTTCATCCTTGTAATTATCAAAGAAAAATTTAAGTATACAATAAACCTCATACTTATAAGGTGAATCATCAATACTTTCAAGCAAATTAGCAAGTTCAAAAGCACCCTTCCAAGCAATAAATTCTTCAATTTGTTCCGCATCATAAAAGTCATAAATTCCTTTAGCATAGGAAGATATGGTATCATTATCATTATACTCACATTGAAAAGGGAGGTGTTTATACCTCTTTCTGCAACGAGACTCATCACAGTAATAAGTAACATTATAAGTAGAGCACACGTTTCTAGCAATGGTATACAATCTATCAATTTGTCCCCATAAGTGTTTCCCATTTTTTGACAAGAGGTGTTCCTTATAATAATATTTTTGATCTTCTGTGAATCCACCTTGCCAATAAGCTTCAGTTTCAAAGAAACCAACCATTGACAACAAGCATGATAAAGCAAGACAATAACAGACCAACGAAAATAACAACTAGAGTAGGAACTAATTTTTTTGTATTTTTGATAAAGAAACAAGCAAACAAGGAGAAATATAAACTTAGCTTGAATAATAGTGAATCCAAGTGAACTTGATAAATAAAGCTATGCTCCCCGGCAACGGCACCAGAAAATAGTCTTGATGACCCACAAGTATAGGGGGTGTATCGCAGTATTTTCGAGGGAAGTGAAACCCAATTTATTGATTCAACACAAGGGGAGCCAACGAATATTTATCAGCCTTAACAACTGAGTTGTCAATTCAGCTGCACCTGGAAACAATATTGCTCACAACAGTTTATGAGTAGCAACAGTTTTGTAGTAGGAATAGTAAAGTAACAACAATAGCAAAACAAAGACAATAGTAACAAAAAGCAGTAAACAGTGGGATTCGAGTGCGGTAGGCATAGGGATGGATGGACGGGCGTTGCATGGACAAGAAAATTCACATAGCAATCAGAACATAGGGCAATTGCAGTTAAATAAGATAAAGCATCCAAGTACTAGAAAATCCTAGGCATGTGTTCCATATATAGTCATACGTGCTCGCAATGAGAACTTGCACAACATCTTTTGTCCTGCCAGCCCGTTTGCAGCGGGGCCTCTAGGGAACTACTGGCAATTAAGGTGCTCCTTTTAATAGAGCATCGGAGCAAAGCATTAACACTCCGTGAACACATGTGATCCTCACGTCAAAGCCTTTCCCTTCTGGTTATCCCGATTTCTGTCACTTCGGGGCCATAGGTTCCGAACAACAATGTGTGTATACAACTTGTAGATAAGACCAGAAACAATACTATCATAATGAATAAATAATAAGTTCAGATCTGAAATCATGGCACTCGGGCCCTAGTGACAAGCATTAAGCACAACAAGTCGCAACAAAGTCATAAAACACTAATAAAAGATACTAGGCACCATGCCCTAACAAATCTGATGCCGTTACATGAACGATCTAATCCAATCCCTACCATCCCCATAGCCTAAAGTGGGGGATTACTCACTCATAGATGGGGGAAACATGGATAGTCGATGAAGATGATGGTGGAGATCGATGGAGATGGCTCCGGGGGCACTTTCCTGTCCCGATAGGGTGCCGGAAACGAGACTTTCAGTCCCCTGAATCTCCCCTTCGGTGGCGGCGGCACAGCGGAATTTTTCGTGGAGAAACGTCGACCCCCCCCCTGAAGTTTTTAGGTCAGAAGGCTTCTTATAGGCGAAGAGGGAGACCGAGGGGGTGCCTGGGGGGCCCACACCACCCCTGGCGCGGCATGGCCCGGCCCACGCCACCAGGTGGTGTGGCCACCTCCTGGCTCTTCTCCGTCTCGTATTCTAGCTCCTGGAGTCTTCTGGAAAATAGGCACTTTGGCTTTTGTCCCGTCCAATTCTGAGAATATTCATTTTCTGACTTTCCTGGAACCAAAAACAGCAGAAAACAGGCAGCTGGCACTGTGGCTCTTGTTAATAGGTTAGTCCAAGAAATCATATGAAAAGTACTCCAAAGTATGGACAAAACACAAGAAAGTGGATAAAACCAAGCATGGAGCATCAAAAATTATAGATACATTTGCAATGTATCACTTTCTTATAAACATAGAACTCTTTTTTATTTTGGATGAATCCAAAACTCTGGATCACTTGATCAAAACATTGGTTCCAACTCCGAGATGCTTGCTTCAATCCATAAATGGATCGCTAAAGTTTGCACACCTTTCCAGCATCCTTAGGATCAACAAAACCTTCCGGCTGCATCATATACAACTCTTCATCAATGTATCCATTTAGGAACGCGATTTTAAAATCCATCTGACATATTTCATAGTCGAAATGAGTAGCAAATGCTAGTAAAATCCGAATAGCCTTAAGCATCACTACGGGAGAGAAAGTCTCATTGTAGTCAACTCCTTTAATTTTTCGAAACCCCTTTGCGACAAGTCAAGTTTTGTGAATGGTCACATTACCATTTGCATCTGTCTTCTTCTTAAAGATCCATTTATTTTCCACAGCCTTGCGGCCTTCCGGAAGATCTACCAAAGTCCAAACTTGGTTTTCTTACATGGATCCTATTTTGGCTTTCATGGATTCTAGCCATTTCTTGGAATCATCACTATCCATAGCCTCTTCATAGTTTGCAGGTTATTCCTGTTCATCTAGTATGACAGACATCACAAGGCTACTATACCAATCAGGAGTGGTACGCACTCTTGTAGACTTGCGAACCGCAGGAGTTTCAATGTTGTTTGCTTGATCATTATCATTAGGTTCTTCTTCCATGTTGGAGAGAGGTTTCGGAACGGCTTCCGTTGCGCTACTCGGAATTTGGAGAGAAGGGTCAACAACTTCATCTAACTTAATTTTCCTTGCGCTAACTCCTTTAGCGAGAAACTCTTTCTCAAGAAAGGTGCCATTTTTTGCGACAAACGTTTTGCCTTCGGCTTGGTTATAGAAGTTATACCCAACTGTTTCCCTTGAGTATCCTACGAAGATACATTTTTCCGCCTTGGGTTCAAGTTTGTTAGGCTGTAGTTTCTTGACGTAAGCCTCACATCCCCAAACTTTCAGAAATGACAACATTGGCTTCTTACCATACCATATCTCATATGGGGTTGTCTCCATAGATTTGGATGGTGCTCGGTTTAAAATAAAAGCGGCGGTTTCTAACGCATATCCCCAAAACGACACAAACAAATCAGTTAAATACATCATGGAACGCACACTATCTAATAGAGTATGGTTACGTCATTCCGACACACCATTACACTATGGTGTTCCGGCTGGCGTAAGTTGTGGGATAGTCTCACAGTCCTTAAAGTGCATGTTAAACTCATAACTCAAATACTCGCCTCCCCGATCCGATCGAAGATGCTTGATTTTCTTGTTAAGTTGATTCTCTACTTCTTTCTGAAATTCCTTGAACTTTTCAAAGGTTTCAAATTTGTGCTTCACTAAGTAGATATATCCATATCTACTTAAGTTGTTAGGAAAGGTAACAAAATAACGATAACGATTGCGTGTTGAGACACTCATTGGTCCACATACATCCGTATATATGATTCCCAGTAGTTCTGCAGCTCTCTCCGTTATGCCAGAGAAGGGTGTCCTAGTCATCTTGCCCATGAGGCATGGCTCACATGTATCGAGGGATTCGAAATCCAACGATCCAAGAAGTCCATCTGAATGGAGATTTTTGATGCGCTTTAAGGCAATGTGACCAAGACGGAATGCCACATAAACATGGAATTATCATCATTATGCTTACAACGTTTAGCATCAACACTATGGATGTGATTATTGCAATCAATATCCAGTAAGAATAAACCATTACACACAGGCGCATGAACATAGAAAATATCATTCATATAAATAGAACAACCATTTGTTCCGGATTTAAACGAATAACTATCTTGCAACAACCAAGATCCATTCACAATATTCATACTCAATGCGGGTACATAGTAGCATTTATTCAAAACTAAAATCAATCCTGATGGTAGACATAGAGGTAAAGTGCCGATGGCCATCACTTCGACTCTCGAACTGTTGCCAACACACATCGTCACCTTGTCCTTCCTTAGGCGCCTCTTACTATGCAGTACCTGCTGAGAGTCACAAATGTGAGCAATAGAACCGGTATCAAATACCTAGGTGTTACTCCTGGCGCTTGTAAGGAACACATCAATAACACGTATATCACATATACCTTTGTCCTTGGTTGCTATCTTGCGGGCTTTCTTGTCTTCAAGGTCCTTGGGGCAGTTGCATTTCTAGTGCCCATCCCCTTTGCAGTAGTAGCTTGTGGTGCCAGGCTTAGGTCCAGGCTTCGCAGTCTTAGAGGTGTTGGCAAAGAACTTTCCATCCTTCTTAGGCTTCTTGCCCTTGCCTTTTCCCTTTGGCCCCGGCTTCTTAAAATTGGTGGTCTTATTAACCATGAACACCGTGTGCTCCTTCACAATCTCTACCTCAACAGTTTTGAGCATGGCGAACACTTCAACAAGGGTCTTAGTCATCCCTTGCATGTTGTAGTTCATTACAAAGCTCTTGTAGCTAGGTTCAGCGAGTGCAATACCCTATCAATCACGAGCTCCTCCAGGATTTTGCAATCCAGGGCATTCAAACACTTAACGTAGCTAAACATTTTGACTACGTGCTCACTAATACTGTTGTGCTCTTCCATCTTGGCAGAGAAGAAGAGCTCGGAAGCATCATACCTCTTTGCCCGAGCCTGTGGAACAAAGACAACCTTGAGATCTTCAATGATCTCAAAAGCACTCATCTTCTCAAAACGCTTTTGAAGCTCCGGCTCCATGGCATAGAGCATTCCAATTTGGATGAGGGAGAACTCATCCTCCTTGGACTGCTAAACATTCTTTTCATCCTAGGAGGCAGAAATCTTAACTAGAAGCTAAGCCTCGATGACATAAGTCAACTTGTAGGGGACTAGGAGGATCCTAAGATTGCGGAACCATGCGGTGAAGTTGGTTCCATTAGTTTTTAGCTTGTCCTTCTCGAGGAAAGTGCTAAGGTTGAAGGTGGGTGGGCGAGATATCTACAATGGATTTGCAAAGTGTTTAGACCATGTTCATAATAATGAGTTCAAGTTTTAAACTATACCACCATACTTAAAACAAAAGGAACTCCCACTCAAATGAACATCCCTCCATTCGTTTAGTGATCAGATGACCCCAATCCATTACTCCAGCCTGATCATCACGGCCGGCAAAGTAGTTTCAAAGGTGGACATTCCCTAATGTCGATCACATCAACCATGTGATTCATGCTCAACCTTTCGGTCTCTTTTATTCCGAGGCCATGTCTACACATGCTAGGCTCGCTAGTTCTAACTTGTGTGTATTCGCAGTGCAACATGGCTTACACCCACTGTGTGCGAACATAGATATGCCTGACACCCGATCGACACGGCTTGCCTCATACCGATGAACTTTCTTGGTGGTGTACACACAAGGGGAATACGATAACTAGAATGAAGTGAGGGATTATCTTACTATGCTACCATCGAATATATTATCATACTAGCATAATAAGTAATACTTGATAAAGTAAAGTTTCATGACATGGTTATAGCATCTTGATAACCATAAATAGCTTCAATGAAAGTTTCACAAATTTTTCATTGCCATGTATTAACACATGCCCCTATGCAACAGTAAAGATAGATGCCTCTATATTATCTATTGCAAGTTTTATGCGGCTTTACGGCTTTCGCAGTAGAACCCCTTCCCACCTACGAATGTGGAGTCACAGCATGATTCAAGGATTGCCGTTTTACTTCCCGTTTCAGGTCCCTCCAATGTTGATGCCATAACAACTACCATAGAGAGACAGACACCCTCCTAAGCCACTTTGATTGTGGACCAGTCTCGTGAATCCCCACGTGAGGTTGGTTGGGGTCCGCTTCATCAAACAATGCTGCGATATATTCAAGAACATAAAAGAGGGTAGCAACTCGAAAATCAATGCCCACATATTGCTATGTGTTCTATCCGTACGACATGTGTACCCATAGACTAGCTCTGATACCAATGTATGGTTCCATGGCAGAAAACAAAAAAATTCTAACAAAGTGAACACTAATACCAGGATCTATACTATGTAGACATATGCAATGGAAAGAGAGAGACGATATTCATACCCTTGAAGACCGAGGCACGCCTTACGCAGAAAGGTGTACGTTGATGAAGCCGAGCAGCTCCAAGCACCCCAAGTGTGGTGCCTCCAAAGTACTACACACGTCCGATGTAGGCGACGTCTCTCGGGCTCCAATATAGCCGAGTAGCAAAAGACAAAGATGGTGAATCAAAGATCACACGATTGTAGTGTGAAGGTGGAGAACTCAAAACCCTAGAGGTCCACTCTAATATTATAGAGAAGTTCTGAATGGAAATGAGATAGAGAGAATGGGAGAATGGGATGATTCCAAAGGGGAGGGGGAGACCCCTATATATAGTGGGAGGGAAGGTGCACCACCCAAGGGGCAGGCGGTGTGGGACTAATGCCCACACCCGCCGACCACCTAGGGGAAGCCACCCGGCCCAAGGTGGGCCCTACTTGGGCGGCCCACCAAGCCTTGACCAGCTGGCCCCTTCCCCAGGCGCCTTGCCCCTTAGGGCCTCCCCTCCGGGTGAGGCTCAATAGCAATGGGTTGCCTATAAAAATAAAATAAAAATATACGTTTTAATATTAATTCTCCAATTAACATAAAAAACATATATTATTATATTCCTTCAGTCCGGAACACCTTACGGACCCCTTTCAATCTACATTGGATGTTACCCGGAACTATTCCGGTTTCTCTTTCTCTATTTCTCCTACGATACCGCATCTACCCTAAGCGTGACATCCTTCAGTTCGGAAACACTCCAGACATGATTTATACATCCCTCACATCAATGATCAATAGAAGGACCTAGATCGCCATGTGACCCCCATGCATTTCATGAATCTTATCGCTCGAACCGTGAAACGTCGTTTCCCATTCCCTTTGTCATTTGATACCTAGTTCATCCGAGACTTGATCTTTGGTATCCCCATACCTTAGTTTGGTCTCGTTACCGATGAACTTGTTTATTCGTTCCCATGTTGTTGCATTCCATGACCAAGTCACACGCTTGCAAGCTTCGTTAATGCAATGTCACCAAGATGGCCACATGTATCAATCTGTTACATGGATTGACAAATCCTGGTATTGATATGTGCTCCTCTACGCGTCCCTTTGGAAAACCTGAGTGGCACCTTTTTGATCACCCTATAACAAGATGATGTTTGATACCATCAAAGCTATCACATCATTCAATTAATGACATGACCTCATTGTCAATTGGCATAAATTCTCATGATCTTGAGACCCAGATCATCCTCATGACCGATGAACTAGTTTGCGAGAGATAACTAGATACATGGTGAAAGGGAAACGGATGTCACCTAGAGGTGGGGGGGGGGGTGAATAGGCGTTTTAAAATTATTACGGTTTAGGCTATAATAAATGTAGAATAAAACTTAATGTTTAATTTACCAAGCCAAAACCTATATTCACTAGGTTCACTAAGAGCACCAAAAACCTATGCTAAGCAAGACAAGCAACAAGTAAATGCAGTAACACATAGAACACTTTAGGCAAGTGTTTGAACTATTGTAGAAAACCCACTTATATGCAAAGAAAGAGGAATGTTCCTTTGAAGAACAACAAATTGAATACCTAGGACACATAATCGGTGGAAAAGGAGTTTCTACCAACCCAAAGAAAGTTGAAGCAATTATCCAATGGCCATCTCCAGAAAATGTAAATAAATTAAGAAGATTTCTGGGACTTACTGGTTACTACCAGAGATCTATCAAAAATTGTGCTATCATCTGCAAACCCTTGTTTGAATCTCTCAAAAAGGATAATTTTTCCTCGACAGAACCACGGCAAGCTGCCTTTCAGGCAGTCAAACAACAAATGACATACCCTCCTGTCCTAGCATTACCTAATTTCTCACTAGCATTTACATTGGAAGAAGATGCACCTGACTCTAGGATTCGAGCAGTTCTGATGCAAAAAGGCAAGCCTATTTCATTTGTAAGAAGAGCAATTGGCCCAAAATCATCAGGCTTCTCCATCTATGACAAAGAGGCAATGGAAATCCAAGAAGCATTAAAAAAGTGGAAACACTATTTCTCTGCCTCTTCCATCATAATTAAGACAGATCAACAAAGCTTGAGATATATACATGATCAGAAATTAACTGAGGGCATCCAACACAAATTGCTAGTCAAATTACTGGGCTACAATTATGCTATGGAATACAAAAATGGAAAAGAGAACAAGGTGGCAGATGCCCTATCTAGGGTCAAACACAATGTGCTTTCACTTTTTAATAGTCTAGCAATTCCAACTTGGATAGCTGATGTAGTTAAATCCGACAGTGAAGATACCAAATGTAAAGACATACTAAAACAACTATCTGTCTCCCAAAAACATTGCCCAACTTTACACTTTCCAAAGGGATCATCATATACAAAGGGAATATTGTCATTGGAAGCACAACTGATCGGAGAAGAAGAATACTCTCCTCGCTGCATGATTCAGAATTGGGAGGCCACTCTGGAGAGAGAGCAATTTACCAGAGAATCAAAATCCTATTTCACTGGCAAGGGTTGAAACAACAAGGTATTGATTTTGTTAAACAATGTCCTATATGCCAAATAAACAAATCAGAAAACTGCAAGTACCCTAGACTACTACAGCCACTGCCCGTACCTGATTTTTCTTGGACACACATAAGCATGGACTTCATAGAGGGCATACCAGTTTCTGATAATAAAGACTTAATTATAGTGGTTGTGGATAGATTCACTATGTATGCACATTTCATAGCACTGAAACACCCAATTTTAGTGAAAATAGTGGCAAAGGCATTCACTGACCATGTTTTCAAGCTACATGGATTGCCATCAGTTATGGTCTCTAATCGAGATAGAATATTTACAAGCAATCTTTGGCAAGAACTGTTCAATTCCATGGGAGTGAAGCTACACTTCAACACCTCTTATCACCAAAGACTGATGGTCGGACTGAAAGGGTTAATCAGCGCTTGGAAAATTACCTCAGGAAAATGGCATTCTTGCAACCCAAAAAGTGGAGTCATTGGTTATCTCTATCTGAATGGTGGTACAACACAACATTTCACACATCCCTCAAAATGTCACCCAAGAATTATATGCTAGGACACTACCTCAACTAGCTGAGCTATTATTGCCATTAGAAGAAAACCCAACTACCTTAACCCCTAATGCAACAACAACAGAGATTGCAGCTCAGATCAAAGATAACTTACTGAAATCACAAGAAAGAATGAATCTACGTGCTGACAAGAACAAACAGGAAAGAGAACCGAAAGTGGGAGATATGGTTTATCTCAAACTACAACCTTACATGCACACTTCCCTCAGCATACACAGATGTCTTAAGCTCACTCAAAGTACTTTGGCCCCTTCCGAGTGCTGGAACGAATTGGCCAGACATCATACAAGTTACTTCTACCTGAGGGTTGTCAACTACATTCAACTTTCCATGTGAGTTAGCTAAAGAAGCATTTGGGACCCAAAGCTATCCCAACTCCACACCTCCCTCTACTGAATCCAGATGGCACAATATTGATAGTACTAGAATCCATCCTGGAACGCAAGCTGATACCAAGAGTTCACAGGTCAATATCCATACTAGTGGTTCGTTGGCTAATCAAATGGGAAAACCTACCACCAGAACAAGCCACTTGGGAGGATTCAACTTTCATACAGAAAGTATTCCCAGCCTTCTAGCCTCGAGGGCAAGTCTGAACTCAATGGAGGTGAATTGTCAAGACCCAGCTACAAATGGATAAGGAACATGTGTGCTGGCTACCACATTATCCATTCATTTAGCATCCAACGACATAGGAGGCCTCATACCTATTGGCGCCAACTCTAGGTAGTGGAATATGATGGCATCCACCCTGTTTCTCTACTTTTCCATTTCAACTACTCACTAGTTTATCCTTTACATGAATTTCCTATATTCAGCCACCAATCCACTAGGGTTTGAGGCCTATCACTTGTTAGGGTTTTTACCCCACCGCCACTATCGTGGTTTGGCTAAACAGCACCTCTGTAATTGCTTGTACTTTGCAATATAAATCTCTAAACCTCGGTGCTATTTGAGTGTTCCTCTGAATATTATGTCCTTAATTCTAGTGTGAGTGATATGGGTTTGTCAGCATGGTCCTGTCTGTGGTGAAGAGGAGAGCTTGAGAGGACGCCGAGCTCTTCTAGCCGCACGAGCTAGAGATCCTCCATTCTACACGTGCTCCCCACTTCCCTACTAGCTGCTTGTCCTGTGTGAGCTCACGCGAGCTCCTCATTCCTACACGTTCCCATGACCTACTTGTAGTAATGTCACAGTAAAAAATGAAACTACACGCGTGCTCCGCCGCCGCTGCTAGATACATGTCCTACGAGCTCGTGGGAGCTCCTCCTCGGCCAAGGCAGCACGTCGAGGTCGGTGACAAAACTCACTGAGGCGGCAGCCACTCCATCATAGGGCATCAGCCAGGGAAGCACGTGGATATGGCTAACCAAACACGTGGACGATGGAACATCGCGCCACCCGTAGGTAGGCCGTTGTGGTCAGAATCGACAAGAACCCGCAGCTAGGGACGAAGGAAAAGGAGGTCAGCAACCGCATGGAGCTCAAACATAGAGACCTCAAGGCTTCTCGTTGACAGAAGGTGACATAGGTATGATTACACGGGTCCTTATGGTTAGCTACCCTGGTAACGTAAAGGCTGACAGCCCACAAAGCCCAAGAAGAATCAAGGAAGTCCTAGGAAGCATCCGACGGAAGACCTAACTTGCCAGATAAGAAAAGAGTAGAAACCAACATTGTATTGGTGTTGTAATTGTAATATTGTAACCTATAAGTATACGTCCTCGGGACCTAGCCTATTATATATAGGCTAAGAGGAGCCAACTGAGAGGTACCGAAAAAGTCCCAAGTGATCTGTTGTCGATTTGATCATAAGAAATAAGATGACTTCGACTCCCTTGTTTGTCTGATCAGCCAATGAAATCCCCAGTGTTCTCTTTCTGATGAAAACCCTAAGTCCATAACCATGGGCATTGCCGAGGTTACCCCTCGTAAATTGGTGCTGTCTATGGGAAATCTGGACACTAGAGTCATAGATTCGCTAGCCCCCTCTCCATCAAGCAACAATCCAACAGTAGTGGCACCACACCCGTCCACCCTATCTCGATTCCCGTCGACTTCAATGGTGGATCTGATCTCACCATCGGAAGTTTTCACTTTCGCGTGGAGGAACCCGAAGAACCTACCCTATCGGCCCCAATTTTATCGGGTCTATCGGCCCCAACATCAGCACCCTCGGTGGAACCTGAAACCTTTGTCGAATCATCTAAAGGGGCCACACCCCAATCTGCGAACAGTGAGAAAAACTGCGGAAACTCCGTAGATCTGGAGGATCCGACCGATATATACGATGGTCTCTCCTTTGTGTTAGACACCCAGTTAACGCCACCGAGGAAAGTGGCAAAAGTATCGCCTTTGGAATCAGGATGGCTGGACTCTATCCAGAACAGAAAACACATGATTTCACTGGTTTCTCAAACAGTATCTCCTACGGATTAGACGAAGAGGAGAGCAGCTCATACATAATGCACCAACAAGTGTGCGTGATCCTTGGAGATACATCGATGCCACACGACTACAACATTACCCCATCCTTGATCCCAATGATATTTTATTGGATCACAATGCAGGAAACCACGGAGACAAAGGAGATCCATGATACATTGCAAATGTATCTATAATTTTTGATGTTCCATGCTTGGTTTTATCCACTTTCTTGTGTTTTGTCCACACTTTGGAGTACTTTTCATATGATTTCTTGGACTAACCTATTAACAAGAGCCACAGTGCTAGGTGCCTGTTTTCTGCTGTTTTTGGTTCTAGGAAAGTCAGAAAATGAATATTCTCAGAATTGGATGGGACAAAAGCCAAAGTGCCTATTTTTCCGGAAGTCGTCAGATGCCAGAATACGAGGCAGAGAGGGACCAGGGGCCACCACACCACCTGGCCATGCGGCCCAGCCTGGCCCGCGCCAGGGGATGGTCTAGCCGCCTCCGGCACCCCCTCGGCCTCCCCTTCCGCCTATAAGATGCCCTCGGGACGAAAACCCTAAGTGCCTAATCAAAAATCAACGAAAGATTCTGTAGTCGCTGTCATCTCCATCCCTAGATCGGGAGGGATCTGAAGCTCTTCCCGGCACCCTGCCGGAGAGGGGAATTCACCCTGGAGCACTAGTGGAAAACGGCCTCCAGTCCCGGCCCGTAAGGGGCATTAGTCCCGGTCCTGGTAACCGGGACTGGAGGGGCGGGACTAAAGGCCCACCCATTAGTCTCGGCCCTCTTACCAGCCGGGACCAATGGGCATCCACGTGGCTGTCTCTGCGGGCGCTGGGTGCCCCCCATTAGTCCCGGTTCGTATTACGAACCGGGACAAATGGTTCTCTGCCGCGGCAGAATTTTAGGCACTTTCTCTGCCGCGACAGAGAATTGAATTTGTATCTTTTTTCTTCATTTCAAAATAGTTTTCTATGCTACCACATACTGTACATGTTCGTGCATACGTAAGATACTTAAGATCAAGCATACAAATATATACATGATAGTTACACATGGAGATCACAATTATCGGGACTAGAGCCCGTCTATTCAATTACACGGTCGGGGATCATCGGCGCCTATTCACACTAAATTCTCCGTCGTCATCTATCATCTCGTTCATCAAGAATCCTGCCAGTTCTTCAGCAATTGCTACTACGCGTTGGTGTGGTAGGAGCTGATCCCGCATTTTCTCGAACTATATAAGAAAAGGAGATCAATATGACTATCAATCATGATAACAAAAAGTGACAGTAATAAAAATAATGTTATGAATATATTGCTTACATCGACTCTATAATCATTCAGCTCACTGGTAAACGTGCGAATGAAGTCGCAAACGTAGAATCCACATAGATTCGTCCCATGTGGCTGCCTCGCGCACTTTACGAGAATAGAATTCAATCAAAATAATAATCCAACATCATAATTGTATTGAAACTAGAAGTAAAGAGATGAGCGTACTACTTACCGAGACCGGCTTAAACGTCAGCTTCTCACTAAAGTCACCCGTAACCGCACCCTTGAACTGGTTCCAAACCCTACCCGGTAAAGAAAATGAATGAGTTATTTATTACGTGATATCTCAGGAAATCAACGAAAGAGACCGATGTAGCGCGAAAATTACCTCTAGAGCATGTCCTGCATGTCCCTAAACTATTCCAGGGGTCTCTTTAATGGGTCCATGACTTCAACTCTTCCCTTATCAAGTTGAATGTCCATGAGAATCCAGTGGAAACTGTACACGTTTATATATACATCAGTAACTCATCAATTACACTTAACATCGAGTAAGCAAAAGAGAATGTGTACAATAGAGTAAGACACTCACGCGAAATTGTAAGGAAACAGTATGTGGTCACATAAATTTTACTCCGTTAGAAACCTTAGAAGGTTTTCCTGTGTGTCCTCGGGTTTATCCTTTAGCGTCTGACAATGTATTTTATCTGGGTGAATGAACCCAACACTAAAGATTGACCTTATTTTACATTCCATGATCTTCATTCTGCATAATAATAGAGTACAAAAGGATATAATTAGGATAATTACATGCAATGAACTGAACAATTGAAAAAAATGAACAACTTATATATAGACAATGAATTCAACAACTTACAGACAATAGCAACTCATGAGACTTTTGTCGAGGGCGTCGAAAGTGTATAACTAGAAGAGTTCTGGAAACTCAACATGGACCTCTTCTTCTCGGAAGTAGTAGTCATGTGGGACTTCCGCCACAATCATTATTCTCTCCTCCTTTACGGCTTTCAAGTACCATTTATGTAAACTCCGCATTTGTGTTGGCAGTTGTTGGAACTGCTCAAAGCTGACCAGAGGCTTCCCTGGGACATATGTAAGGACTACCTGAGCCTTGGGTAACTTGTCATCCTGGGAACCTAGCAATTCCTCAATAGTCACATTCATAGCGGCTGCAAGCTTCTTAGCTTCTTCCATATCCTGCTGGGGAGTGTCATAGGATACCACCTTGAGGGGTGGGGTCGATTTTTTGGCCTGTTCCCCAAGCTGGGGGACGTCCTTTCTTTTCCCGGTTGCACTTTGACTTGATGATTTGCTCCCTCTTGCACTTCTACTTGATTTGCTCTTCTTCACTTCCTTCTGAAGTGTGCGTCGATAGTCATCTGGCTTATGGTGCAAGTCATATTGCGATTTTGTGTTCAGAAAAGAAAGTGCATACGCTTTTTGCTTCTCGGTGTATACCGGGGCGGGCTCGGGTTTCTTCTTTTTAAGCTGCGCAACACATTCGGCCTTTACGATCATGTCGGTTTCCTCGTCAGTATGATCGTTAGGTCTGATAAGAAGATTGTTATGAGGTACTCTTGGGAGGGGCGACATTTGTCGTTTTAGGCTCCTGCATCGTTTAGTACTAATCGGAGGCTGCGGCGGAGATCGAGATGGACTCGGGTTGTGGTGGTCGTATTCATGGGGTGGGCTTCTTGGAGGTGATGGAGGTGAAGGTGACATGCGACCACTCGGAGGCGGTGTTGGCTTTGGCGTCCAGCCTAGAAGCTTGATGTTGTTCTTGTCCCATAGAATGATACCACCCAGTACTTCTCCGAGTGTCCTCTCACCTTTAGGTCCAGGGATGTCAAGCTCCATTAAGTCCCAACCCATTGCGATTTCATCCACACCAACTTTAGCATAGCCAGCTGGAATCTCACGGCCATGCCAGCGTGCGCCAGGTGGACAAGGTAAAGCACATCCGACCGCCACCTTGATGGATAGGTTCTTCACCTTCTGATGGAGCTCACAAGATGCCTGCTCCTTGATTCCATCCACGGGGTAGCCGGGACCGCCATCTACCATATGTGCATCGTCAGAAGGGACCTCCGATTCAGCCACGATGCTTTTACGCTGAGATGGGACGACGGTAATATCGAGTACAGGATCTTGCAGGCGCGCTGCTCCTCGAAGTTCGTCAATCTGTTGCTGATGCATTCGAAGTGTTCCTAGTAACTCGGTGAACTTGTCTCCCTCCTCCTCCTTCCGTCGCCTCTTTGCTCTCTCTTGGCTCCTATAAGTATCTCTGTCTTTGGGAAACCCCATCTCCCACGTATAACTAGGGCCAAGGCCTCGTACACATCCTCCGCGTTTGTCATTCCCGATGACCTTTGTCAGCAAGTCTTTCTCTCTATCGGGACGGAACTTTGTTGTCCCCGCTTTAATCTCCTTCACCACTTTCTGCCATGTATCCCGGGGTATCCTAATCCCTTCACTGCAAATAAGGTCCCCTGTACTTTCGTCATACTCACTCCCATGCCCAAGGAACCAATTCCTTACCCTCAGATGCCATTCTTCGCGTATTGGTTCTAGAGTGATCCCTTTAGCAAGAAGCTCATGCTCTTTAGCATCCCACTTTGGCATGGCAGCCGCATAGCCCCTGGCCCCAGGTGATGGTGATATTTCTTCATCGCGGCATTTTTCTTGTTTTTTTCCGACATTTCCGTAGCAGGATGTGACTCCTTGTACTTCACAAATGCATCCCAGTTAGCCTGCTACTTCGTTAGATAACATTCAAATTTAGGAGTCTTGTTCGTCTTTTGATACTTTTGCCATAATGCTTTCTTCCAGTTCTTGAATAGTTCAGCCATCTTCGTAAGAGTCCGCTGCTTGACTTTCTTCCTCAATACAGCTGTGTCGGCATCATCCTCACATTCTGGCAGGGTGAAATGTGTCATGAGGTCATTCCAAAGACCCTCTTTGCACCTGTCGGCGACATACTCACCCTCTTTCGCCCCTTTGGTCTTATTCCACTCTCAAACGGTGATCGGGATGCGATCCCTAACCATAACTCCGCATTGTTGTTTAAATACAGTTTTAGCCTTTTCGGGTTCCACCGGTTCACCCCATGGTGATACCCGCGTAATTGTATAACGCGTAGATGCGTCCGAATTTTTGGTCGGGCCTCGTTTGGAATATTTTTTGCTCGATGTGGAGGCCTAAGAGAAGAAACATTCGTCCATTTATATATATATACAACTTAGTTAATGCATCTACTGATCACCAGACTTCATATATATACCTCGCCATCGGGTTCTCCACCACCGGAGCCGTTGGCTTCTCCTTGATCATTTCGGTTGACCTCCTCTCCCTCACTGGAGGGGTTCAGATAAATCGACGGAGATTCGGGTGGATCAACATGGGGGGTGTTGTTGATCATATCCTCGAGAATTTCTTCCTGTGCTAGGTCTCTCTGGATTGGATCCATAGTTTTCTACAAAATGCACACAATAACATTTTTCATTCAATATTGCTGCATAAAATAATACTAAACAATAATATGAACACGCAATTTGCTACAATAATACTAAACAATAGAAAAATTCTAGTGATGCCCTAACCCTAACCCTAACCCTAAGTCCGGGGGCCCACGAGCACTACCACCCTAACCCTAAGTCCGGTGGCCCGCGAGCACCACCACCCTAACCCTAAGTCTGGCTGCCCGCGAGCACTACCACCCTAACCCTAAGTGCGGGGGGCCGCGACCACTATAAAATTACACACAAAATTAAATAATATTACACTACAAAATAAAATTAACTATATACTACAAAATACTATTACAACTAAATATTACAACTACTACAATTAACTACTACAAAATACTACTACAATTAACTACTACAATTAACTATTACAATTACTACAAACAACTACTACAAACAACTACTACAAAATACTACTACAATTAACTATTACAATTACTACAAACAACTACTACAATTAACTACTAAATATTACAAAATACTATTACAATTAACTACTACAAAATAAAAAAAATGGAAAACAGAGAACTTTGGCCAGGGGCGCCGGCCTGGCCGCATCGCTCGCACCGCCGCCGGCGTGCACGGCTGTCGCCGGCCTGGCCTGCTCGCCCACAGTGGCCAGCAACGCCACGCCGTCGCGTAGCCGGCCGGATGGGGGAGCGAAGGGGAGGCGGGCCAGTGTACCTCTGCTGGCTGGGGGCGCACGTGAGGCGGCTGCAGTGGCGGCGGCGGTGGCGGCTGGAGTGAGTAGCGGCGGCGGTGGTTGGGGTGGTGGCGGCCAGAGAGCGAGTCGGGCAGCCTGCCGGCGTCGATTCGTCGTCCTCGCGCGCGTGGGTGTTCTCTGCGTGGGGAGAAGAAGGGGCGCGTGGGGAGAAGATATATAGGTGGGGGACCTTTAGTCCCGGCCGGTATAACGAACCGGGACTAAAGGGTCATTAGTCCCGGTGAGTTATACGGATCGGGACTAAAGGTCCCCCCCTTTAGTCCCGGTGCATGGCAGTTTTCGGCACCGCCCAAAGCGCGCGTGCCAACGCCACACCTTTAGTCCCAGTGTGTAGGACGCACCAGGACTAAAGGTCCTTTTTCAAATTTTTTCACCCCAGGGGCGCGCCTGTTTAAAAAAAATTCAATTAGCATATTTTTTAAACATTTGAATTTTACAGTTTTTGCATACTTATGAATTTGAGAAAAATTTCAACATGAAAAGTTCTTGAATTTGAATAAGTAATCCAAATCTATTTTCTGTTTTATAAAATAATTATTCTAACTAGTGAAACTAATAACCATTTTGCCATTTTCAATTTAAAAATGCATTAACTATTATATTTTGCATATTTTTGAATAATGATTCAAATCAATTTTCTGTTTTATAAAATAATTATTCTAACTAGTCAAACTATTAACCATTTTGCCATTTTCATGTGATTCCGACGCTCCGGTGGTCTTCCTCCGGTGAAACCCTAGACCAGGGGCCCCGGATCGTCTACCCCGCCTTATTTTTTCCCGCCCGTTTTCTTCCCGCCCGTTCACTTCCGGATTGTAGCCCCTTTAGGTTTTTGGTTTAGGGTTTTTGGTTTAGGGTTTAGGGTTTTTGGTTTAGGGTTTAGGGTTTTTAGTTTAGGGTTTAGGGTTTTTGGTTTAGTGTTTTTGGTTTAGGGTTTAGGGTTTAGGGTTCCCTCCTCTGACTTAGGGTTTAGGGTTCCCTCCTCTGACTTAGGGTTTAGGGTTCCCTTCTCTGACTTAGGGTTTAGACTCATATCTGCCGCCTCTCTCCACTCTATCCCATGGCTTCCACCATACCTCTAACCCCAGGGAGGCGGAGATGGAGTCTTTCACGGGCTAGTAGGAAAATATTTTCCGAGGCGGAACTTCTGAAGATGCCATAGGGCGTGTGCACCGAGGGCATCTTCGAGAAGTTCCGCCACGGGAGATTTCCCAACCCTTTCCTCCATCCATGGGGATGAAACTCTCCATCCATGCTGGCTTGGTCGTTGCCATAACACATCTAGACTCATATCTGCCGCTTCTCTCCACTCTATCCCATGGCTTATACCATACCTCTAACCCCAGAGGGGCGGAGATGGAGTCTTTCACGGGCTAGCAGGAAAATATTTTATGTCTCAAATAAAAAGTTTAATACATTACAAAGATTTATGTCTCAAATAAAAGGTTTAATACATTACATAGATTTATATCTCAAATAAAAGGTTTAATACATTATTACACATCACCAACATCTAGTGTTGTGGTTTTCTTATGCACCGTAGCCATGGAGAATCTTCATCATTTAACAGGATGCTTGGGTCAGTTTTCACTTTGAAGGGCGGAATTTCATGAAACTTATTGTGATCTTCTGACATGTCTGTCTTGTCATCCACTCCCACGATGTTTCTTTTCCCTGAAAGAACTATGTGGCGCTTTGGCTCATCATATTCTGTACTCTTTTGCTTATCTTTCCTTTTTCTCGGTTTGGTAGACATGTCCTTCACATAGAAAACCTGAGCCACATCGTTGGCTAGGACGAATGGTTCATCCATGTACGCAAGATTGTTGAGATCCACTATTGTCATGCCATACTTTTCGTCTACATGTACCCTGCCTCCTGTCAGCTTGACCCATTTGCACCGAAACAAAGGGACCTTAAAAGTAGGTCCATAGTCAAGTTCCCATATCTCCTCTATGTACCCATAATATGTGTCAATCTGCCCATTGTCATCTGTTGCATCAAAGCGGACACCACAGTTTTGGTTGGTGCTCTTTTTATCTTGGGCGATCGTGTAAAATGTATTTCCATTTATCTCGTACCCTTGGAAAGTACATATAGTCGAAGATGGTAACCTGGCCAATGAGTACAAATCATATCCAACAGTGCTGTTATTCATGAGATGTGTCGGCAACCAATTGCCAAAATTCTTCTCGTGTTCCCCTTTAATCAAGGTTTCAGGCTTCCCTAGGTTTTTGGAGCATAGAATATTCTTGTGTTTCTCGATATACGGAGCCACCACGGTGGAATTGTGTAGAACTGTGTAGTGTGCTTGAGTGAAAGAATGCCCGTCCCTACATACCATTGATTTCCTTCGTAGTGTGCCTTTTCCAGTCATCCTCCCCTCATACCGAGATTCAGGAACACCAATCAGCTTAAGGTCAGGAAGAAAGTCAACACAAAACTCAATGACCTCCTCTGTTCCATAGCCCTTGGAGATGCTTCCTTCTGTCCTAGCACGGTTATGAACATATTTCTTTAAGACTCCCATGAACCTCTCAAAGGGGAACATATTGTGTAGAAACACAGGACCGAGAATTCTAATCTCTTCGACTAGGTGAACTAGGAGGTGCGTCATAATATTGAAGAAGGATGGCGGGAACAACAACTCGAAGCTGACCAGACATTGGACCATATAAATCTGTAACCCTGATAGACTTTATCGATCGATTACCTTCTGAGAAATTGCATTGAGGAATGCACATACCTTCACAATGGCTAGTCGAACATTTTCTGGTAGAATTCCCCTCAATGCAACCGGAAGCAATTGCGTCATAAGCACATCGCAGTCATGAGACTTTAGGTTTTGAAATTTTTTCTCTTTCATATTTACTATTCCCTTTAGATTCGACGAGAAGCCAAATGGGACCTTGATACTGAAAAGGACTTCAAAAAAGATTTCCTTCTCTTCTTTGGTAAGAGCGTAGCTGGAAAGCCCTTGAAACTGCCCTAGATGCTTGCCGTCTCGTCCTTTATGATGTTGCTGGTCCTCCCGTGCTGCCGGGGTATCTTTTGACTTCCCGTACAAGCCCAGGAAGCCTAGAATATTCACGCAAAGATTCTTCGTCAGGTGCATCACGTCGATTGCAGAGCGGACGTCATGCACTTTCCAATAGGGTAGCTCCCAAAATATAGATTTCTTCTTCCACATGGGTGCGTGTCCGGTAATGGGGTCTTTCGGAACAGGTTGTCCTCCAGGACCCTTTCCAAAGATTACATCCAAATCCTTGACCATACCAAATACATCAGCACCACTACGGGGGACAAGCTTCGTCCGGCTTTTTGCCTTGCCATTGAAATGCTTGCCTTTCTTCTTTAAGGGATGACTGGGCGGAAGAAAACGACAATTGTACGGGTACACATTCTTTGTACATTTATCCAGATATATACTTTCAGTCTCATCTAAACAGTGCGTGCATGCATTGTATCCTTTGTTCGTCTGTCCTAAAATGTTACTAAGAGAAGGCCAGTCATTGATGGTTACGAACAGCAACGCTTGTAGGTCAAATTCCTGCTGTTTGTGCTCATCCCACACACGTACACCTGGTTTGGCCCACAACTGTAGAAGTTCATCAACTAATGGCCTTAGGTACACATCAATGTCGTTGCCGGGTTGCTTCGGGCCTTGGATGAGCACTGGCATCATAATGAGCTTCCACTTCGTGCACAACCAAGGAGGAAGGTTGTAGATACATAGATTCACGGGCCAGGTGCTGTGACTGCAGTTCTGCTCCCCAAAAGGATTCATGCCATTGATACTTAGACCAAACCATAAGTTCCTTGCGTCACCAGCAAAGTCCGGGAAGTCTCTCTCGATTTTTCTCCACTGCCGACCATCAGCAGGGTGCCTCAACATCCCGTCTTTCTTATGGTATTCCATGTGTCATCGCAACAACTTGTCATGCTCTTTATTTCTAAACAAACATTTCAACCGTGGTATTATAGGAGCATACCACATCACCTTGGCAGGAACCCTCTTCCTGGGTGGCTCGCCCTCAACATCACCAGGGTCATCTTTTCTGATCTTATACCACAATGTAGTGCATACTGGGCATTTATCCATATTCTCGTACTTCTCTCCGCGGTAGAGGATGCAGTCATTAGGGCATGCATGTATCTTCTGCACGTCTAATCCTAGAGGGCAGACAAGTTTCTTTGCTTCGTACGTACTGGAGGGCAATTGGTTATTTCTTGGAAGTAGCTTCTTCATTATTAGCAGCAACTTTTCAAATCCCGAGTCAGTCATATCGGTCTCTGCCTTCCACTTCAACAATTCCAGTGTGCTACCCAGCTTCTTCTGGCCATCTTCACAAGTTGGATACAGCAATGTGTTGTGGTCCTGTAACATCTGCTCGAACTACAACCTCTCCTTTTCTGTGTCGCAGTCTCGCCTTGCCTCACTAATGACCCGACCAAAATCATCAACGGGCTCATCTGGTTCCCGTTCTTCACCCTCTTCTTCTTCATTATCTTTAACTGCGGTATTATCGTATTCAGGGAACATAGATCGGTAGTTGTCATCATCGTTCTCTTCTTCATCGCCGTGTTCCATCATAACCCCTCTTTCTCCGTGCTTGGTCCAAACAATATAGCCGGACATGAAACCGGACCGAAGCAGGTGGCTCTGAATGACTCTTGAGGAAGTGTGAGCCTGCTCATTCCGACATTCAACACATAGACAACACATAAAACCATCCCACCGCTTGTTCGCCTCGGCCACAAGGCGAAAAGAACGCACACCTTCTCTGTAAGCGTCAGAGCGTCGGTCACCGTACATCGATGGGTGGCTCATCTGCATCATACAACCATGCATATATATATCAAACGCAATCACGATGCTTAAATTAGTACCGCGTAGTCAAAATGAGAAAATAGTTGCTAACCTTTTAGGACACTTCAAAACAAAGAGGAGAAACCTTAAGTGTCGCTCTGGCACCTCATATCATATTTTGTCTTGTGTGAACTCAAGTGGCATCGCTCTAACATGCATTTCACCGAATACCTCTAGTGCATATGAAGAAAAAAAGTTAGCACAAAGTTATACCCACCTCTCACATAGGAAAAAACAGGAGAGAGTGGAGGGCTGGGTGCATATATATAGGGCCAAGCCATTAGTCCCGGTTTGAGATACAAACCGGGACTAAAGGTTCTGCCAGGAGCACGCGCGTCGGCCCAGACCCATTTGTCCCGGTTTGTATCTCAAACTGGGACTAATGGTTCCTTACGGACTGGGACAAAGTGCCTCGGCCTCCTCGGGCCGTCTGGTTCAGACCATTAGTCCCGGCCCCAGCCACGGCTGGGACTAGTGGCCAGAACGAAAGGCCCATTTTCTACTAGTGGAGGCCTTCTTCATCACCACGCAAGCCTCCGGTGTGATGCGTGAGTAGTTCATCCTTGGACTACGGATCCATGTAGTAGCTAGATGGCTGGTTCTCCTCCTTTGTGCTTTCATGTCTAGATGGTGTGAGCTCCGTTCATGATCAAGATCATCTATTTGTAATTCTGCATGTTGTGTTTGCGGGGATCCGATGGATATTGAGATGCTATTTCAGATTGATTATTGATTCTATCATGTCTTTGTTATTTGTGATCTTGCATGCTTTCTGTTGTTAGTAGCTATCTTGTCCAAGTAGATGCTAGCAACTCCAAGAGTTAGTATTTATGCTCGATAGTGGGTTTATGCCTCTGGTAATCTAGGGAAGTGACAGAAATCTCTAAGGTACTAGATGTGTTGTTGCCACTAGGGAGAAAACAACAATCCTTTGTTCATAGAACAATCGTATTGTTTACTTTACACGCGGTTCGTAAAGCATAATTTGTTGCTTGCAACTTAATACTAGAGGGGGTTCGGATGATAACCTGAAGGTGGATTATTAGTCATAGATGTAGTTGGATGGGGGTTTATGTATAATATTGTAATGCGCAATCGAATCTCAAAGGAGTCAAGATGATTAGTATATGCATGTATTGCTTTCTCGATGTTTGTCAATTGCCCCGCTGTAATTTGTTCACCCAGCATGTTATCTATCTTAAGGAGAGCCACCTCTAGTGAACTATGGATCCCGGTCTTTTTTTTACATAGACTCTACAAACTTTTACTGCTTTGTGTTTACTTTCTGCAAACTATTACTTCTTTCCATTCGATACGCTTAATCCTTTGTTTTCCGCAAAACACGGTGAGATTGACAACCTCATCACAAGTTGGGGACAAAGTTCTGTGCTTGTTTTGTGCAGGTCTCCACGTTGCTACTAGCACTGGTAGTGCGCCCTGCCAAGGCTCACCTAGCAACACCTTTGGGGTGTTTCCTTGCTCCTACTGGTTCGATTAAACCTTGGTTTCATAACTGAGGGAAACTTGTTGTTGTGCTCATCATACCTTCCTCTTGGGGTCCCAACGAGCTCTACATCAACATCGCAGCAGCATTTTCCTGGCGCCGACACTGAGCCATCAAGCATTTTTCTGGCGTCGTTACCGGGGAGTCAAGGACATCTTCACAAGGGGAGTCCCTCATAACCAATCTCTTTACTTTGTTATTTTTGTTCTACTTAGTTTATTTTTGTTTTGTTTGCTTGTTTTTTATCAAAAACACAAAAAAATTAGTTTTACTAGTTTGCTTTCTTATTGGAAAACCTAAAAAAATGAGTAATCTTGAAAACACTAAGTTGTGTGACTTCACTAGCACCAACAACAATGATTTTATGAGCACACCTATTGCTCCACCTGTGCCTGAAGATACTTTCTTTGAGATAAAACCTACTTTGCTCAATCTTGTTATCAGAGAACAATTTTCTAGTATTGGTAATGAAGATGCAGCTGCCCATCTAAATAACTTTGTTGAACTTTGTGAGATGCAAAAGCATAGGGATATAGATGGGGATATTATTAAGCTGAAATTGTTTCCTTTCTCTTTGAGAGGAAAAGCTAAAGAATGGTTGAATTCCTTAACTAGGAATAGTATTGATTCTTGGACTAAGTGCAAAGATGCTTTCATTGGAAAATACTATCCTCCTGCTAAGATTATATCTATGAGAAGTGAAATAATGAAGTTTAAACAATCTGATAATGAACATGTTGCTCAAGCTTGGGAAAGAATGAAATCTTTGGTAAAGAATTGTCCCACTCATGGACTGACTGCTTGGATGATCGTCCAAACTTTTTATGCAGGATTGAACTATTCTTCAAGGAACCTATTTGATTCTGCTGCTGGAGGTACCTTTATGACCATCACTTTGGGTGCTGCAACAAAACTTCTGGACAATATGATGGTTAATTATTCTGAATGGCATACTCAGAGAGCTCCACAAGGTAGGAAGGTAAATTCTATTGAGGAAACCTCCTCCTTGAGTGATAAGATTGATATTATTATGTCTATGCTTGTTAATGGGAAAGCCCATATTGATCCAAATAATGTTCCTTTAGCCTCTTCGGTTGCTAAAGATGGGCAAGTTGATGTGAACTTCATAAGAAATAATAATTTTGGCAACAATGCTTATGGTAATAATAATTATAGGCCCTACCCTCCTAATGATACTTATGGCTATAATGGTAAACCTGGATTACCTAGTGAAGGAATAATTTTAGAAGTTGAAAGAGCCACTAAAAACTTCATGCAAATGCAATATGAGCAAAATAAACTATTCAGTAAAACTATGGAGGAACAATCTACCATTTTGAAGAAGATTAGCCATCAACTTGAGAGTCTAAATAGGGAAATTCCTAGTTTACAATTAAAACTCTCTAATGTTGAAAGAAATATATCATCTTCGTCTAAAGCTCAATCCTCTTTGATCAATAAAATGGCTGCTAAACCTGAAACTAATGATAATCCCTTTGCAGCTACTAATGCTATACAATAAAGAATTGATGAAAATGTTAGACTATTAGCTGAATTACATGCTAAGTGAGAAAGAGAAGATGAAATTGCTAGAAACATTAGTGTTTCTACTATCACCACCACTAGTGTTGAGGCTAGTAATAGTTCTACTACTCTAGATGATAAATTTGCTTTTGATTTTGATGGTTGCAATATCTCTGAAGTTATTAAGTTCCTACAAAAGCTTGCTAAAAGTCCTAATGCTAGTGCTATGAACATGGCCTTTACAAAACACATTACTAATGCTCTCATAAAGATTAAAGAAGAAAAGATGAAATATAAAGCTTCTATTCCTATAAAACAAGAAGATGGTTGGGAACCCATCATTAATATGAAAGTGAATGACATTGATTTCAAAGCTTTATGTGATCTTGATAGTAGTGTTTCTATTATGCCTAGAAGGATTTATAATATGCTTGATTTTCCTCCACTTGAAGATTGTTATTTGAATGTCCCACTTGATGATAATGCTAAAACGAAACTAACGGGGAGTCTTAATGATGTTCTTATTATGGTTAATAATTCCTATGTACCCGTTGATTTCTATGTTTTGGATGTTGAATACAATGCTTCTTGTCCTATTACTTTGGGAAGTCCTTTTCTTAGAACTGTTGGTGCCATTATTGATATGAAAGAAGGCACCATTAAATATCAACTCCCACTCAAGAAAGGTATAGAACACTTCCCTAAGAAGAGAGAGAAGATTTCTTTTGCTTCTCCTATGAAAACAAAATTTGGTCCTAATGCTTCTTCATTTGAGAACACTTGATTCTTTTTGTTGCTTCTTATGCCTAACTTAAAGGTGTTAAAGAAAAGTACTTATTGGGAGATAACCCAGAAGGTTTAGTGAGTCTTGGAAGTTATTACCTCCGTAATAACCTCTCCTTATCCTTTTTATTTGCTTTTTGTGCCAAGAGTAACCTCTAATGAGAGAGAAATAATGATTGGGAAAGTTGCTATACTGAAACAGATTTTTGTGCTTCACCGTAAAAAAATTCGTGTAAAATCTATGTACGTCTTTTTGAGGCGTGAATTTTTTTGCATCTGCCCCAGGTTGTTTTCTAACTTTCGTTAGTTAAAAATGTTTTATTTGAGCAACAGAATGTCTTCGAAAAAATTCATCTTTATGTGCTGGTCTGTTTTGACAGATTTCTGCCATTTTCTGCATTTGCTTCTTGTTGGTTCCTTTTTGAGTTCTTTTGGGGAATTGAGCTTTCTGAGGCAAGTGCTACAGTATCTAGTGTTCTAATGGAAGTTTATTTGGTGTTAGAACTAAACCTTAAGACTTATTTATCTTGAGTGCACTAATGTTGCTAATAAAGATTGTGTGAAGTTTTGTATGAAGGAAAAATTTCAGGTGTATGGAAGGAATGAGTAATGAGATGAAGGATGGACTAAATCTCAAGCTTGGGGATGCCACGCATGTGACCCCAAGAAATATCCAATAAGTACAAGCGTCCAATCTTGGGGATGCCCAAGGCATCCCCCTCTTCATCAATAAAAATCCCAGGTTTCTTCCAAACGCTTCATTTTTATTGTTTCATGCACAATTGTGTTGTTCTTGGAGCGTCTTCTTTTTCATTTTCTTTTTGGTTTTTCGTTTTCTTTGGTTTGTTTAGTTTTCTGAATAAATTGGTTGGACCACCTCTTTCATACATTGGTTTGCAAATAGTTTGGTTTGGTTTGGAAAAGAGTAGGAAAGTTCATGCTTATGTGGTAAAAAGAGCTCGTTTTGACTGTGGCCTATGCTTTGTCACGCCATGATTGATATTGTTTTGGCTTTATGCTTAGTATTCTTTGCTATAGCATGACTTGTTATAAACAATTGAGATTTCTTAATGTGCCTTGGATGAATCATGAGTTGTTTTATCATATTAAAGGACAGTATAGTTGTATTTCCTTTGATGCTTTATTTGGGTTGACTTGGCGCATGCTCACACCATGTTATGACTATCTCAAGTCACCATAGCCTTTATGATCCTTCAGTTTTCAACTTGTAGTATTACTTTATGCGTTGATCAATGATGTTTTGTCGCTCTGCATGATTATGGCCATTATTGCTCTCTTAGTTTGTCGCTCCCAGTCTTTTGCTAGCCTCCACAACCAAGTATGAGTTCCACTCATGCATCCAACTCCCTAAACCAAGTTATTCCAAAGAGTCAACCATACCTACCTATTAGCTTATGCTATTCCAAGTATATTCATGCTTTTGTTTACCTTCCAAATGAAACTTGTTATGAGAAAACTAGTGATTAAAGCTCTCACGAACTTGATGACACACTTTACTTTTCCTTGCCATTAATAAACTTAGTGCCCCCCATTAGTCCTGGTTCCTATTACAAAAACTAGTGCCCCCCATTAGTCCCGGTTCCTATTACGAACTGGGAAAAATGGTTCTTTACCGTGGCAGCATTTTAGGCACTTTCTCTGCGCAACAGAGAATTCATTTTGTATCCTTTTATTTATTTCTTTTTTCATTTCAAAATAGTTTTCTACGCTACCACATACCGCACACGTTTGTGCATATATAAGATAACTTGTATTAAGAGCCTGTCTATTCAATTGCACGGTCGAGGATCATCGGTAGCGCCTATTCACACTAAATTCTCCAGCGTCTTCTATCATCTCGTTCATCGACTCTATAATCCTAGTACACGTTGCTCTGGTAGGGGATCCTGCCAGTTCTTCAGTAATTCCTAGTACGCGTTGCTCTTGTAGGAGTTGATCCCCCATTCTCTTGAACTATATAAGAAAAGTGGATCAATATGAATATCAATCATGATAACAAAAAGTGACGGTAATAAAATAATATTGTGAATGTATTGCTTACATCGACTTTATAATCTTTGTGCTGAGTGGTAAACATGCGAATGAACTTGCAAACGTAGAATCCACATATATTCATCCTTGGTGACTGCCTCGCGCACTTTACGAGAATAGAATTCATTCAAAATAATAATCTAGCATCATAATTGTATTGAAACTACAAGTAAAGAGATGCACATACTACTTACCGAGACCGGCTTAAACGTCAGCTTCTCACTAAAGTCACCTGTAACCGCACTCTTGAACTGGTTCCAAACCCTGTCCGATAAAGAAAATGAATGAGTTATTTATTACGTGATATCTTAGGAAATCAATGAAAGAGACCGATGTAGCGCGAAAATTACCTCTGGAGCATATCCTGCACGTCCCTAAACTGTTCTAGGGGTCTCTTTAATGGGTCCATGACTTCAACTCTTCCGTTATCAAGTTGAATGTTTAGCAGAATCAAGTGGAAACTACACATGTTTATATATACATCAGTAACTCATCACTTACACTTAACATTGAGTAAGAAAAAAGTGAATGTGTACAATAGAGAAGACCCCTACTTGAAATTGTAAGGAAACAATATGTGGTCACAAAATTTTTGCTCCGTTAGAAACCTTAGAATGTTTTCCTCCGTCTCCTCGGGTTTATCCGTTAGCATCTTTACATGTATTTTATCTAGGTCAATGAACCCAAAACTAAAGAGTGACCTTCTTTTACAATCCTGGATCTTCATTCTGCATAATAATAGAGTACAAAAGGATATAATGAGGATAATTACATGCAATGAACTAAACAACTGAAAAACTGAATAACTTATATGTAGACAATGAATTCAACAACTTACAGCCAATAGAAACTCATGAGAGTTTTGTCGAGGGCGTCAAAATTGTATAACTAGAAGAGTTCTAGAAACTCAACATGGACCTCGTCGGCCCGGAAGTAGTAGTCATGTGGGACTTCCGCCACGATCATAATTTTGTCCTCCTTTACGGCTTTCAAGTACCATTTACATAAACTCTGCAATTGTGTTGGCAATTGTTGGAACTGCTCATCACTCACCAGAGGCATCCCTGGGACATATGTAGGGACTAAATGAGCCTTGGGTAACTTCTCATCCTGGGAACCTAGTAATTCCTCAGCAGTCACATTCATAGCGGCCGCAAGCTTTGCATCTTCTTCCATATCCTGCTGGGAATGTCATAGGATACCACCTTGAGGGGTGGGATCGATTTTTTGGCCTGTTTCCCGAGTTAGGGGACGTCCATTCTTTTCCCGGTTGCACTTTGACTTGATGATTTTCTCCCCCTTGCACTTCTACTTGATTTGCTCTTCTTCACTTCCTTCCAAAGTGTGTGTAGATAGTCATCAGGCTTATGGTGCAAGTCATATTGCGATTGTGTGTTTAGAAAACCAAGTGCATATTCTTTTTTCTTCTTGGTGTATACCGGGGTGGGCTCAGGTTTCTTCTTTTGAAGCTGCGCAACACATTCGGCATTTGCGATTGATGACCCACAAGTATAGGGGGTGTATCGCAGTATTTTCGAGGGAAGTGAAACTCAAATTATTGATTAGACACAAGGGGAGCCAAACAATATTTATAAGCCTTAACAACTGAGTTGTCAATTCAGCTGCACCTGGAAACAATCTTGCTCACAATAGTTTATCAGTAGCAACAGTTTTGTAGTAGGAATAGTAAAGTAACATCAGTAGCAAAACAAAGACACTAGTAACAAAAAGTAGTAAACAGTGGGATTCGAGTGCGGTAGGCATAGTGATGGATGGACGGGCGTTGCATGGACAAGACAATTCACATAGCAATCAGAACATAGAGCAATTGTAGATAAATAAGATAAATCATCCAAGTACTAGACAATCCTAAGCATGTGTTCCATATATAGTCATACGTGCTCGCAATGAGAACTTGCACAACATCTTTTGTCCTGCCAGCCCGTTTGAAGCGGGGACTCTAGGGAACTATTGGCAATTAAGGTGCTCCTTTTAATAGAGCACCGGAGCAAAGCATTAACACTCCATGAACACATGTGATCCTCACATCAAAGCCTTTCCCTTCTAGTTATCCCGATTTCTGTCACTTCGGGGCCATAGGTTCCGGACAACAACGTGTGTATACAACTTGTAGATAAGACCAAGAACAATACTATCATAATGAATCAATAATAAGTTCAGATCTGAAATCATGGCACTCGGGCCCTAGTGGCAAGCATTAAGCACAACAAGTCCCAAAAAAGTCATAAAGCACTAATAAAAGATACTAGGCACCATGCACTAACAATCTGATGTCATTACATGAACGATCTCATCCAATCCCTACCATCCCCATAGCCTACAACGGGGGATTACTCACTCACAGATGGAGGAAACATGGATGGTCGATGGAGACGATGGTGAAGATCGATGGAGATGGCTCCGGGGGCACTTCCCCGTCCCGGCAGGGTGCCGAAACAGAGGCTTTCTGTCCCCTGAATCTCCCCTTCGGTGGCGGCGGCGCAGCGGAAGTTTTGGTGGAAAAACGCCAAACCCCCCGGAGTTTTTAGGTTAGAAGGCTTCTTATAGGCGAAGAGGGAGACCGAGGGGTGCCTAGGGCCACCACACCATGCCCTGGCGCGGCCAGGCCCAGCCCGCGCCTGGGGGGGTGTGGCTAGCCCTTGGCCCTCCTCCGTCTCGTATTCTGGCTGCTGGAGTCTTCTGGAAAAATAGGCACTTTGGCTTTTGTCCCGTCCAATTCCGAGAATATTCATTTTCTGACTTTCCTAGAACCAAAAACAGCAGAAAACAGACAGCTGGCACTGTGGCTCTTGTTAATAGGTTAGTCCAAGAATCATATGAAAAGTACTGCAAAGTGTGGACAAAACAGAAGAAACTGGATAAAACCAAGCATGGAGCATCAAAAATTATAGATACATTTGCAGTGTATCAACATCCCCAAGCTTAACTCCTGCTCGTCCTCGAGTAGGTAAGTGATAAAAAGAAATAATTTTTGAGGTGACATGCACCATCAAAGACTTGACCAAAGTATTTGTAAACATTCAAAGCTAGGATTATAGTACTTCAATCATAACATGAAAGACAAAGTTCTAGCAATAAGACAAAGAAACTATGATGCAACATGAAAAGGCACAAACAAAAGATTCATGAATAACAATGCTTTGCAAGATGTTTGTTTGTTTCACATAAAGAAAACATAGCATAGTGGCATTCAACTTGTCCCTCAAAGAGTAGTAAACATAAATGCATAGGACACCTTTAAATTTCACAAGAGTGACTAGATACAAATAGTTTAAAATAAGCAATATCAAGGTATGCATCAATCAACAAGTCTTGGGACAATGCACATAGAACTAAGAATGGCCACTATGCTCTCAAGGAAGTGCTCATAGAATGTGTGGAGACTCAACAAGGAAATGAAAAGGTTTTGAATAGTTTGAAAGGCTTCCAAATGCTGAAAGTATGGTACTCATTAGCTTTGAGATCTCATTGCCCCTATCATAAGCATCTTTAATGTGGTTAAGGTGAAAGTGAGGTCCAATCTGAGTTATATGCTTGACAGACTATAAACTAGAAATCCCAAGTCCCTTGAGTACGAGGGCCGCTCCTCATGCTACTCAACTTTAGTTACCGGTAAGTTCTTGTCATCGTAAGTATGTGCGTATCATTGAGAACCACCAACGGGGTACCCCTTGCCCGATGATATGGAAGAATCCCCATATCAAAATGACAAGGCAAGCAGACAATGAGTATCTCAGCAATCTTCTTATTTACCATGGGAAAATGGTGCTTTTTTTCTCTCTTTCCTCTTTTCATAAATCTTTTTGTTCTTTTTCTCAATAGTTATCTCTCTCTTTTTTATAAGAAGAATGCTTCATAGATATCATTATGGTTACGCTGCAGGTTTCCACCATGTCAGCATGGATTAGACCAGCGGCCCAGGCGTTTCTCTAACACACATACATAACTCCATGGACTTACAAGCTCCCCTTTTATTTCACACCGACGACATCCGCAAAAAAAAGAGCAAGGTATCAACTGGGTATATATTTACAAGTGTTGAAAGCGTTCCCCGTGACAGCACGGTTCTGCTAATCCCCAGCCTATAATTATCAAGCATAAAACTTTCATGGAGAGTTCACAATGGTTCAGGTTTATTAAGTGCAGGAAATAAAGTGTGCCATCAAGTTTGGGAGAGCTTTACTAACTAACTTTCTCAAAACAAGCAAACATTTTATTCGGAAGAAAACAAGGCATATTGAATATGAACGGAAGTAGCAAATGATGCTAATAGGTAGGTATGGTGGACACTTTGGAAATATTTGGTTTAGGGAGTTGGAAACTTGAGTAAAACATACTCAGTGCAAGTGAAAGCTAGCAATAGTAAGGGAGCGACAAACGAGAGAGCAATAATGGCCATAATCATACAAAGCGACAAAACATCATTGATCAAAGAATAAAGTGATACTACAAGTTGAGAACAAAAGGATCATAAAGGCTTATGGTGACTTGAGATAGTCATAACATGGTGTGAGCATGTGCCAAGTCAACCCAAATAAAGCATCAAAGGAGAATACCACTATACTATGCTTTAATATGCTAAAACAACGCATGATTCATCCAAGGCACATTAAGCAATGTCAATTGTTTATAAAAAGTCATGCTATAGCAAAGAATACTAAGAATAAAGACAAAACAATATCAAGCATGGCATGATAGAGCATAGGCCACTGTCAAAAACAAGCTCTCTTTACCACTTAAGCATGAGCTTTCCTACTCTTTTCCAAACAAACCCAAACCAAACTATTTGAACACCAATGCATGAAAGAGGGGGTCCAACCAACTTATTCAGAAAACTAAGAAAACCAAGCAAACTAAAAAAACAAAACAAAAACGAAAAAGAAGACGCTCCAAGAACAACACAATTGTGTATGAAACAATAAAAATGAAGCGTTCGGAAGAAACCTGAGATTTTTATTGATGAAGAAGGGGATGCCTTGGGAATCCCCAAGCTTTGACGCTTGTACTTCTTGGATATTTCTTGGGGTGACACGCGTGGCATCCCCAAGCTTGAGCTGTAGTCCATCCTTCATCTCATTACTCATTCCTTCCATACACCTGAAAATTTTCCTTAATACAAAACTTCACACAATCTCATTAGCAACATTAGTGCACTTAAGATAAATAAGTCTGAAGGTTCAGTTCTAACACCAAATAAACTTCCATTAGAACACTAGCTACTGTAGAACTTCCCTCAAAAAGCTCAATTCCCCAAAAGAACTCAAAAAAAATTAACAAGAAGCAAATGCAGAAAATGGCAGGAATTTATCAAAACAGACCAGCAGGTAAAGATGAATTTTTTCGAAGACCTTCTGTTGATCAAATCAAAAAGTGTTGAACTAACGAAAGTTAGATAACAACCTGGGGCCGATGCACAAAGAATTACAGCTTAATCCGACATACAGAGCTCTCTCACGAATATTTACGGTGAAGCATAGAAACCTGTTTCGGGACAACATCTTCCATTACTTCTCTCTCATTAGAGGTTACTCTTGGCACAAAAAGCAAATAAAAAGGATAAGGAGAGGTTATTACAGAGGTAATAACTTCCAAGACTCATCTAAAACTTTTGGGTTATCTCCCAATAAGTACTTTTCTTTAATGCCTTTAAGTTAGGCATAAACAAAAACTAGAATGGATAGAATAGAAGTAAACAGAAATAATCATGGTGAAAACATTGTTTTGTTCAATGAAATCCTTTTGTTAACAAGGTTGATCAGGTCTTGTTACCAAAACAATTCCATATGAGACAAAACTTTGTATCCCACTAATGATTATGTTACCTCAACCTTGATAGCAATGGTCCCAATCATAATAGTTTCAATTTTTTCTCTTCGTATGGGACAATATATTTCTCCAACTTGAATTCCCTCAACATGTTCAATTGAATTCAAACCATAAGTCCTTTCAATCTTTTGGAGGAAATAGACAATGTGTTCATTGAAGGTCACCTTCCCTTGATTACAATTAATAACAGCTCCTGCAGTATTTAAGAAAAGGTCTCACAAGAATAATAGACATATTATCATCTTCAGGCATAAAAGTTTGAGAGGATGCTCTCATAAGAAATATGAGTTGAAGTAAAAGAGAGAATCAAGGAGCAAATCGAAAACACATTTAAGTCTAACCCACTTCCTATGCATAGGAATCGTGTATGCAAATAAATTTGCACAGAACAAAGTGACAGGCATAGGAAGATAAAACAAGAGGAACTTCAAAACTTTCAGCACACAGAGAGGTGTTTCAATACCATGAAAACTTTTACAACCATATTTTCCTCTCTCATAATAATTTTCAGTAGCCTCATGAATAAACTCAACAATATAACTATCACATAAAGCATGCTTTTCATGATCTACAAGCACTAGAGCTTCATCATAAACATTATTAAGAGAAACCTCAGGAACATAACAATCATTCTCCTTTAGTAAGCAAGGGGGACAATCAAATAATGTAAGGGATAAAGAGTTACTCTCATTAGAAGGTAGGAATGGGTAGCTAATCCATTCTCCCCCCTTTTGTTCATCACCCTCCTCCTCTTTTTCATCTAGTGAGATTTCAGGTTCATCAATTTCTTCTTCCATAGGATCCTGCAAGGCATTAGTCTCTTCCATTTGTGGAAAGCATCTATTAAAATATTCAAGAATAAAGCAATTTTCATCCTTGTAATTATCAAAGCAAAATTTAAGTATACCATACACCTCATATTTGTAAGGTGAATCATCAATATTTTCAAGCAAACTAGCAAGTTCAAAAGCACCCTTCCAACAAATAAATTCTTCAATTTGTTCCGCATCATCAAAGTCATAAATTCCTTTAGCATAGGAAGATATGGTATTATTATCACTATACTCACATTGAAAAGGGAGGTGTTTATACCTCTTTCTGCAACAAGACTCATCACAGCAATAAGTAACATTATAAGTAGAGCACACGTTCCTAGCAATGGTATACAATCTATCAATTTGTTCCCATAAGTGTTTCCCTTTTTGTGACAAGCGGTGTTCCTTATAATAATATTTTTGATCTTCCGTGAACCCACTTTGCCAATAAGCTTCAGTTTCAAAGAAACCAACCATTGCCAACAAGCATGATAAAGCAAGACAATAACAGACCAACTAAAATAACAACTAGAGTAGGAACTAATTTTTTTTGTATTTTTGATAAAGAAACAAGCAAACAAGGAGAAAGATAAACTTAGCTTGAACAATAGTGATTCCAAGTGAACTTGATAAATAAAGCTATGCTCCCCGGCAACAGCGCCAGAATATAGTCTTGATGACCCACAAGTATAGGGGGTGTATCGCAGTATTTTCGAGGGAAGTGAAACCCAATTTATTGATTCGACACAAGGGGAGCCAAAGAATATTTATAAGCCTTAACAACTGAGTTGTCAATTCAGCTGCACCTAGAAACAATCTTGCTCACAGGAGTTTATCAGTAGCAACAGTTTTGTCATAGGAATAGTAAAGTAGCAGCAGTAGTAAAGCAAGGACAGTAGTAACAAAAGCAGTAACAGTGGGATTCGAGTGCGGTAGGCATATGGATGGATGGACGGGTGTTGCATGGACAAGACAATTCACATAGCAATCAGAACATAGGGCAATTGCAGATTAATAAGATAAAGCATCCAAGTACTAGACAATCCTAGGCATGTGTTCCATATATAGTCATACGTCCTCGCAATGAGAACTTGCACACCATCTTTTGTCCTGCCATCCCATTTGCAGCGGGGCCTGTAGGGAACTACTGGCAATTAAGGTGCTCCTTTTAATAGAGCACCGGAGCAAAGCATTAACACTCCGTGAACACATGTGATCCTCACATCAAAGCCTTTCCCTTCCGGTTATCCCGATTTCTGTCACTTCAGGGCCATAGGTTCCAGACAACAACGTGTGTATACAACTTGAAGGTAAGACCAAGAACAATACTATCATAATGAATCGATAATAAGTTTAGATCTGAAATCATGGCACTCGGGCCCTAGTGACAAGCATTAAGCACAACAAGTCGCAGCAAAGTCATAAAGCACTAATAAAAGATACTAGGTGATGGCTCAATGCACGGCGCCCAGAAAAGTGCTTGGTGCGTGGTGTTGATGTAGAGCTCGTTGGGAACCCCAAGAGGAAGGTATGATGAGCACAGCAGCAAGTTTCCCTCAGTTATGAAACCAAGTTTTAATCGAACCAGTAGGAGCAAGGAAACACCCCAAAGGTGTTACTAGCTGAGCTTTGGCAGGGCGCACTACCGGTGCTAGTAGCAACGTGGAGACCTGCACAACACAACCACAGAACTTTGTCCCCAACTTGCGATGAGGTTGTCAATCTCACCGTGTTTTGCAGAAAACAAAGGATTAAACGTATCGAATGGAAAGAAGTAAAAGTTTCTAGAAAGTAAACACAAAATAGTAAACAGTTGTAAATTGTATGTAAAGAAAGAGGACCGGGATCCATAGTTCACTAGAGGTGGCTCTCCTTAGATAGATAACATGCTAGGTGAACAAATTACAGCGGGGCAATTGACAAACACCGAGAAAGCAATACATGCATATACTAATCATCTTGACTCCTCTTAGACTTCATTGGGCATTACAACATAATACATAGACCGCCATCCAACTTCATCTATGACTAATAATCCACCTTCAGGTTATCATACGAACCCCCTCCAGTATTAAGTTGCAAGCAACAGATTATTGCTTTACGAACTGCGTGTAAAGTAAACAATACGATTGTTCTATTAACAAAGGATTGTTGTTTTCTCCCTAGTAGCAACAGCACATCTAGTGCCTTAGAGATTTCTGTCACTTCCCCATATTACTAGAGGCATGAACCCACTATCGAGCATAAATACTAACTCTTGGAGTTGCTAGCATCTACTTGGCCAAGATAGCTACTAACAACGGAAAGCATGCAAGATCTCAAATAAGAAAGACATGCTAGAATCAATAATCAATCCGAAATAGCATCTCAATATCCATCTGATCCCCGCAAAAACAACATGTATGGATTACAAATAGATGATCTTGATCATGAATGGAGTCTTAAGATCTAAACATGAAAGCACAAAGGAGGAGAAACTAGCCATCTAGCTACTACATGGATCCGTAGTCCAAGGATGAACTACTCACGCATCACACCGGAGGCTTGCATGGTGATGAAGAAAGCCTCTAGGGTGAATTCCCCTCTCCGGCAGGGTGCCGGGAAGAGCTTCAGATCCCTCCCGATCTAGGGATGGAGATGACGGCGGCTACAGACTCTTTCGTGGATTTTTGATCGGGTATTTACGGTTTTCGTCCCGAGGGCAACTTATAGTCGAAGGGGAGGCCGAGGGGGTGCCAGGGCTAGCCACACGATCCCCTGGCGCGGGCCTAGCCTGGCCGCGCGGCCAGGTGGTGTGGCCGGCCCCTGGCCCTTCTCCGTCTCGTATTCTGGCACTTGATCACTTCCATAAAAATAGGCACTTTGGCTTTTGTCCCGTCCAATTCCGAGAATATTCATTTTCTGACTTTCCTGGAACCAAAAACAGCAGAAAACAGGCAGCTGGCACTATGGCTCTTGTTAATAGGTTAGTCCGAGAAATCATATAAAAAGTACTCAAAAGTTGGAACAAAACACAAGAAAGTGGATAAAACCAAGCATGAAACATAAAAAATTATAGATACATTTGCAATGTATCACTAGGCACCATGCCCTAACAATCTGATGCCATTACATGAACGATCTCATCCAATGCCTACCATCCCCATAGCCTACAGCGGGGGATTACTCACTCATAGATGGAGGAAACATGGATGGTCGATGGAGATGATGGTGAAGATCGATGGAGATGGCTCTGGGGGCACTTCCCCGTCCCGGCTGGGTGCCGGAACAGAGACTATCTGTCCCCTGAATCTCCCCTTTGGTGGCGGCGGTGCAGCGGAACTTTTCTTGGAAAAAAGTCAAACCCCCCGGAGTTTTTAGGTCAGAAGGCTTCTTATAGGCGAAGAGGGAGACCGAGGGGGTGCCTAGGGCCACCACACCATGCCCCGGCACTGCCAGGCCCAGCCCGCGCCTGGGGGGGTGTGGCCAGCCCTTGGCCCTCCTCCGTCTCGTATTCTGGCTCCTGGAGTCTTCTGGGAAAATAGGCACTTTGGCTTTTATCCCGTCCAATTCCGAGAATATTCATTTTTTGACTTTCCTGGAACCAAAAACAGCAGAAAAAAGGCAGCTGGCACTTTGGCTCTTGTTAATAGGTTAGTCCAAGAAATCATATGAAAAGCACTCCAAAGTGTGGACAAAACACAAGAAAGTGGATAAAACCAAGCATGGAGCATCAAAAATTATAGATACATTTGCAATGTATCAGCGATCATTGCGTTTTCCTCTTTAGTACGATCGTAAGGTTTGATGGGAAGATTCTTATGAGGTACTCTTGGGAGGGGCGACATTTTTCATTTTGGGATGCTGTGTCGTTTAGTACTCATCGACGGAGCACACTTCCGTTTATTGTCCTTAGCGGGTGGTGAAGGCGGCTGACCCTGCAGCGGAGATCGAGATGGACCCGCGCTATGGTGGTCATAGTCATGGGATGGGATTCTTGGAGGTGATGGAGGTGAAGGTGACTAATGACCCACAAGTATAGGGGGTGTATCGTAGTATTTTCGATAAGTAAGAGTGTCGAACCCAATGAGGAGCAGAAGGTGCTGGCTAGTGGTACGGATCAGGAATTCTCTGCAAATACTTAGCAAACGGATTTTTAGGGGTTTTTGATAATGCAAGTAAATAAAGTACAAGTAAATAAAAGATAATAACAATAAATGCAACAAGTGGCCCCATCCTTTATTCAGCAAAGGACAAGCCGGTTGTATTACTTAAGATGACCAAACGTTCTCGAGGAGACACGGGAAGACAGTCAAGTGATTTCGCTTCATATAGTTGATTAACCTTCTTTAGCTTGCTAAGTATTGTGTGGGTGAACCTGTGCTAATGTAGCGACCTTCCCAGGACTAATATATACTTGTGATTATACCCCTTACAAACATCCGTAAGTACAAGAAAGTAATTAAGGTAGAAACCTAACCACAGCTTTAAACTCTAAGACCCTGACGTCCCTTGTGCAATGGTTTCCTAACGGGGGTTCAGGTTTCTGTCACTCCGGCAACCCCTGCGATTAGTAGCCAAATACACAATGCATTCCCCTAGGGCCATATAGGTGAAGTGTCATGTAGTCGACATTCACATGAAACCAATAGAAGAAGTACACCACAACTTAAATATCAAACCATTGAATCTTTCTCAACACAATTCCACTACTAACAACATGACTTCTCCCATGTCCTCAAGAACAAAACGAACTACTCACAAGACATCATATGGATCATGATCAGAGAAGGAATAATGATGTATTACAATCTGAGCATAAACAATAATTCAATGGTTCCACTCAATAGCATCAACTACAAAGAGTAATCAACACCGGGAAAATTTCCCCTAAGAACTATGCAAGATTCAACCCAATTGTTAAAGCGGTATGGAGATGGTGATGGTGGTGATGATGGTGATGATGATGATGATACCGATGATGTCCAGCCTGATGGTGGTGTTGATGGCGACGATCTCCCCTCTCCAGGAAGGAATTCCCCTGGCAGAGATCTGTCTGTCGGAGAGATCTTTCTCTCTTGGTGTTTTCTGCCCCGTAGAGGCGGCGAAATCTTTCTGTGGTCGCTCCCCGGGTATTAGGGTTCTGTGGAGATAATATACGCCAGAGGGGAGAGCTGGAGGTGTACCAGGGCGGCCACACCACCTGGTTGCGCGGCCCAGGGTGGCACGCGCCAGGGGGTGGCGTGGGCCCCCTTTGGCGCATCTCCACTCCTCCTTCTGGCAGTCTTCGTCTTCTGAAAAAATAGGATTTTCCATATATTTTCCCGGATTTTCTGATCTTCGCGAATTTGGCCTCCAAACAGCACCCTTTTCCATCAGAATCCTTACTGCAGCGGTCCATGCTCAAAAAGTCATCAACCATGCAAAAACAGATGAAATAGCATAAGTATCACCTCTTAATATGAAATATATCAATGAATGACAATAAATTATGATATAGAATAGTGATGCAAAATGGACGTATCAACTCCCCTAAGTTTAGACTTTGCTTGTCCCCAAGCGAAACTGAGCTCAATAAACATGGCCTCAGGTTTATGGAGTGAAGAGTCGATAAAAGAATACGGACATGAAGCACACATTCATCAATACATAGATCCTAATAGAAGACAACTCACTATTATATAACTTAACTTGCAATAAGTAAAGGAAACACAATAAAGATACATAAAGTGAATCATAATTGGTAATGGAAAACTAAGCTCTTGGTCGAAGAATAGTTGACAATTTGCTAGAGTTCACAAATAACTGATTTTCAATGATAGCTTTCAAAGTAGTAAACACCAAGATAAGAGCAATGTGCAAAACAAGGAACATAAGAAACATGATTGAATAAATCATCATATGAATGAATGAAACACAACAACTCAAAATACTTGCTAAGAGAGAAAGGAATAGGTTTACTGACTCAACTAAAAAGTAAAAGAAAGGCCCTTCGCAGAGGGAAGAAGGGATTTCAAGTTTCATAAAGAGCTCCCAAAAATTATGATACTTATTAGCTTTCAGCTCTCATTGCCCCTATCATAGGCATCTTTAGGTGATTAAGGTTAAAGTGATCAAATATGAGGATATGCTTGACAAGTTGTAAGTTGAAAATCTCATGTCCCTTGAATACGAGGGCCACTCCTCATGCTACTCAAGTTTAGTCACTGGTAAGTTCTTGTCATAGTAAGCACATGTGTATCATAGAGAACCGCCAACAGGGTACCCCTTGTCCGATGATACGGAAGAATCCCCATATCAAAATGACAAGGCAAGCAGACGACGAGCATCTCAGCAATCTTCTTATTTACCATGGGAATATGGTTTTTTTTCTCTCTTTCCTCTTTTATCATCTCTTTTTTCTTTTTTCTTTTTCTCAATCTCTATCATTTTTTGTAAGAAGAATGCTTCATAGATGCTCATTATGGTTACGCTGCAGGTTTCCACCATGACATCATGGATTAGACCGGCGGCCCAGGCGTTTCTCTAACACACATACATAACTCCACGGACTTACAAGCTCCCCTTTCATTTCACACCGACGACATCCATAGACAGAAGAACATGATATCAACTAGGTACAAAGTACCAGTGCAATGTTGAAAGCGTTCCACATGACAGCATGGTTCTGCTAATTCACAACTTACAAAGCGCAAGATCATACGCAATATAGATGGGCACAATGGTTCAAGTTTATTAAATGCAAGAAAGTAAAGTGTGCCATTAAGTTTGTGAGAGCTTTAATCACTAATTTTCACATAACAAGTTTAATTTGGAAGGTAGATGAAAACATGAATTTACTTGGAATAGCAATAGTGCTAGTAGGTAGGTATGGTGGACACAAATGGCATAGGTTTTGGTTTAAGGATTGGATGCACGAGAACAATTCCCTCTCAGTACAGGTTTTTGGCTAGCAAGGCTGGGTAGCAAGCATAAGAGTTGAAGGAAACAAACAAACATACAAGTGATAAAAACAAACATGCAATATTCCTTGGAAGCACAAAAGATCTTAACCAGAGAATACTAAACTTATGAGAAAATCAAGAAAGAAAGATGATGAAATTATATTTCTTTAAGAGTACTTTTGTCTTTTTCATTCAATCTCTCAAAAATAGTGTTGCTAATGACCAAGCCAGGTTTGCTAAAACCAACTAAATTAACTCAATGATCCCAATGTGATACCAATACTAACAACAAGATCAATCATATAACCATGAATTGAAAACTAATATAAGATATGCAAAAGAGTAAATGATAGAACTTCTCATTAATAATCCATAACGGCAACTCACACTAAGGGATACATATCTAACGAGAGAGGGGACACTTCAATATTGCAAACCATCCTACATGATAACTTCTCTATTCATGATATGACTCTACTAACAAGGTAAGAAGATAGAAGATAGTGATGTGATACCGCGGCACTCCCCCAAGCTTGGAACAAACCAAGGGGATGCCAAACCTGATGACGAATTACTCCTTTGGTGGTGGTGGTATTCTCTTGATGAGCTCTTTGATCAGTTTCCCCAAGTCCTCAATCTCGAAGGTGAGATTACGAATCAACTATGAGTTTTGCTCAATGCGGCTCATTATCATGTCGGGTTGCAAATTCTAGATCTTGCGATTCTTTCCCTACTCTTCCTCCTTGAAGTCTTCTTTTCCTGCATGGCTAGAACGAGGCAAATCCCAATTGGAGTGTAATTTCTCCTTGGGAATATTCTGGTGTTGACGCTTATGGATAAGGGTGTGAAAAGGATGCTTGGCGCGTGGAAGGAGTGATCGTGGAGCCAAATACTAACACGGAGTTTTCCCTCCAGTCGACATCTGTGCAGTCCTCCTGACCCTGAAAGATCTTCCCAACACTCCAATGCTTGCAATGGTAGTGCCCGTGTGCTTTGCCTCCTCTTCATCTTCACTCTTGATCTCCTTCTCCTGCCCGGGGTCTTGGAATCTTCCTCCATAGGCTCCTTTCCTTTAGCCTTGGCGGACACCATTGTGCTTCTAAGGTTTCAAGAATAGTTCCTGGCAGAAACAGATCAAAACGAAAACATGAGGAGAACACGATATACGAACATCGGGGGATCCGGGGGATTATATATTACAAAGTTTCACAACAAAAGGTAGGTACTAGGAGAAAACGGGTCGGAGACGGAGTCCGAGGTGGCCACACCACAGGGTGGTGTGAGCCACCCTGGCTTCATTTCCGTCCCTCTTTCGCTTCGTAACTTTCCTTGTTGGCTAAAAACTGCAAAAATATAACTGGATAGATCTTTCGCGGAACTTTTCTTACCAGAACTGTTACCTATTCGAAATGGACTCTGCAGGTGTCTGAATTTAGTATTTAGTAGATTCTTCCGGAGTCACCACTTGAATATCATCAATATCTTCATATTCATACACTTATTGCTTGAGTCATGAAAACTTTCACTTCCTTATTACACCATTATCTCCACTAACCTGGAAATTTCTTTCACACAAAACTTCACACAGTTCTCATTAGCAGCATTAGTATAAATGAAGTGATAAAACCTTTTGAGTCCAATTTCAACTGGAAACCATCAAAACATAAGCTAATGTAGCAACTCCTTCCGAAGATCCAAAAATAATTCAAAAAGGAAATCGATCAAAGAAGCAAATGCAAGAGTGGCAAAATCTGTCAAAACAGACCAGCAGGTAAAGATCAATTTTTTCTATAATCTTCTGTTGCCCAAATCAAAAAGTGCAAAACTAATGAAAGTTAAATAACAACCTGAGGCAGAAGCACTAAAACTTACAGCTCAATCCGACTCACAGAGATCTCTCCCGAAATTTTACGGTGAAGCACAAAAATCTGTTTAGGGAAAGCAACTTCCCCAAATCTTACTTCTCTCATTAGAGGTTGATCTTGACACAAAAACCAAACAAATAGGATAAGAAGAAGTTATTACCGAAGTATTAACTTCCAAAACTCAAATAAAAAAAAACAAACCGAAAACACAAATAAATTTGGTTGTCTCCCAAAAAGCTCTTTCTTTATAGCCATTAAGATGGGCATGATAATTTCAAAGATGCTCACATAGGATTATGAATTGAACTGAAAGAGAGCATTAAGAAGCAAAAATACACACGTTTAAGTATAACCCACTTCCTATGAAAGGGAAATTTGTAAACAAACAAGTTGTTGAAACCAGAGGCTGCTAGCATAGGAAGGCAAAAGAAGTGCAACATAACAACTTTCAGCATAAAACGAGGAAACTTGATATTATTGAGATACATAAGAACACTTTTTCCTTTCTCGTAATAACTTTCAATATCATGCATAAACTTAACAATATAACTATCACAAGGACCATCATAACAATGATCACTTATTCTAACAGAAAACACAGGAATACTAGTTCTTATAATACTATTTGTGAAACAATATTAGAGGTATCCTTACAAAGGATAGTATGTCCCTCTTCAACATATTTAGTGACAAAGTCTTTCACATTTGCTATTTTAGGTTCATCATCCATTTGTTTATCAGGTTCAACAGCTTTATTTGTACTTTCATTAACAATACTAGCTATCATAGAATGTTCCTTTATCATAACTGGGAAAGGCATTTTCTCAATGTAAGGTTCAGGCACAACATGATAACTAGTATAAACTTCAGTATTTCTTGCAGGAACATTCTTAGCAATATCTTTATAAGGTTCATGATACTTATTCCACTTCTTTTTAGGAACTTCTATATAGGAAGCAAAAACCTTAAAATAAGTTGCAATAGCTTGAGAGTCTAGACCATAAGAATTTTTAATATTTTGAAAATCATCAGTTCCCATAAAAGATTCAATGCATTCATAATCATAATTTATACCTGACTTTCTTCATTTGTCATTTTCCCATGCTTCAGCATTGTCTTGAATACGGTCCAGTAGATCCCATTTACCTTCTTCTTCCATGCGAGTGAATGATCCAGCACAAGAAGCATCCAATAAATCCTTATCGTGAAGAGAAAGCCTTGCATAAATGTTATTGATAATAATATTGTTAGGGAGCTCATGAATGGGACATTTGAGCATTAGTAACTTCAATCTCCCCCAAGCTTGAGCTGTACTCACTCCATCAAGAGGCCAAAAGTTGTATATTTGATTCCGATCGTTATGAATCTCACTAGGAGGATAAAACTTTGAATAAAAGAGAGGCACTATTTCCTCCCATTCAAGAGCTTGACAATTCTTCAGCAGCTTATACCATTCCTCAGCTCTTTCTTTCAGCGATAATGAGAATAACTTCTTCTTAACTTGATCGGTAGTAATACCTGCACACTTGAACAACCCGCATAATTCGTGTATAAAGAGCAAATGATCACCGGGATGGACAGTTCCATCCCCAACATAGTAGTTATCCATAACACGATCAATAATTCTCGTAGGTATTTTAAAAGTATCATTCTCAGTAGGTGGTGGTTCATCTACTACCTTAGCAGTGGTAGTAGCATTACGAAATAAGAAACTCAGCGAATTATCCATATTGAAAATAAAGCAACTAACAGAAATAAACAATACTCACAGTAGTGGTTTTCTTTACCAGTTCCACTCTCCAATAGCGCTTCACTCCCCGGCAACGCCGCCAGAAAATAGTCTTCATGACCCACAAGTATAGGGGGTGTATCGCAGTATTTTCGATAAGTAAGAGTGTCGAACCCAGCAAGAGCAGAAGGTGCTGGCTAGTGGTACGGATCAAGAATTCTCTGCAAATACTTAGCAAACGGATTTTTAGGATTTTTTGATAATGCAAGTAAATAAAGTACGAGTAAATAAAAGACAATAAGAATAAATGCAGCAAGTGGCCCAATCCTTTATTCAGCAAAGGACAAGCCGGTTGTATTTGTTAAGATGACCAAACGGTCTCGATGACACACGGGAAGACTGTCAAGTGCTTTCGCTTCATATAGTTGATTAATCTTATTTATCTTGCTAAGTGTTGTGTGGGTGAACCTGTGCTAATGTACCGACCTTCCTAGGACTAACACATACTTGTGATTATACCCCTTACAAACATCCGTAAGTACAAGAAAGTAATTAAGGTAGAAACCTAACCACAGCTTTAAACTCTAAGACCCTGACGTCCCTTGTGCAATGGTTTCCTAATGGGCGTTCAGGTTTCTGTCACTTCGGCAAACCCTACGATTAGTATCCAAATACACAATGCATTCCCCTAGGCCCATATAGGTGAAGTGTCATGTAGTCGACGTTCACATGACACCACTAGAAGAACTACACCACTTAAATATCAAACCATTGAATCTTTCTCAACACAATTCCAATACTAACAACATGACTTCTCCCATGTCCTCAAGAACAAAACGAACTACTCACAAGACATCATATGGATCATGATCAGAGATGGAATAATGATGTATAACAATCTGAACATAAACAATAATTCAATGGTTGCACTCAATAGCATCAACTACAAAGAGTAATCAACACCGGGAAAGTTCCCCCTATGAACTATGCAAGATTAACCCCAATTGTTACAACAATATGGAGATGGTGATGAGGGTGCTGATGGTGATGATGGGTGGTGATGATGATGATGATGATGACGATGATGATGATGATCTTGATGAAGTCCAGCTTGATGGTGGTGTTGATGGCGACGATCTACCCTCTCTAGGAAGAAATTCCCCCGGCAGAAATCTCTCGCCACCGCCGCCCTGCGGCCCCTCTCTGCCCGATCCGTCACCAACCTCCTTGTGAGCCCCGTCTCTGGCGCTCCCATGTCCTGCATCCTCCGCCAGGCCCCACGAGCCAGCAAGCACCACGCCGCCGCCTGTAGAAGCCACGCCTAGCTGCATCACCCGTCCTAGAGCGACGCCGTTCTCGGCCCCGGTACACGGCCGCCACCGGCCCTAGCGGTCGCCGCCCAGACCCCCTCCGCAAGCTCCTTTGGCAAACGTACCGGCCTGCAGCATCTCTGCCTCATCTCCAGCGGTGCGCCGCCGTACCTCTACAAGCATCGACATCGGTGGTCGCTCGTCCTTGAGCCCCTTGCGCCTCGGCCCCAGGATGCTGTCGTCGGCCTCCTCACCACCCCTCTCGCCGGCCTTCTCGCGGTAGACCGGGCCTTCCTCGCTGCATCCGGCCAGACCTCCGATTCCACGCGCCTCACCTCACAGATGCGCGTTGCTCCGGTTCTTCCCTACAGTGCATGCACCTGGTTCTGACCCGCCTAGAGTTGGCGCCGATGCCGCTGTACCCGCTACTCTGCTTGTTCTGCTACTTGTATCTTTGCTGTCTATGTTCGACCGTCTTATGCCAAGACTGATCCTAGCTGAAGTTCCGATGCCGGTGATTGAACCCGAACTCGAAGCACATAGAGTACCATAGGATCATCGATAACTTCTACATGGACACCAAAAGTCTCTGTCACGGAAAACCCCAAGGACTTTGATGTGGAACCACATGGTCTACTATGCAGCCCCGAAGACCGGTCCGAAACGCCAAGGTCTCCTCCCTGGAATGCCATACCTCCTTCCCAGAATTCGAAGCCCGAACCCCTGACCTGAAGACCGAACCTCGACGCGCCAAGTTCTTTCTCTCGGATACGAAGACCAATCCCCGTCGAACCTCGAGACCCCGGATCTGAACCCCAATGTGTGACCCCTACCTAACCCCGAGACCCAATGCTTGCATACATATTGCGGTTTGGGGGTATTCTTACGATTCACCTAAATTAAATATGGAGACCATTTGCGGGCTATTCTAGTCTTATAGTGGCTCCATTTAAATTTTTGTCGCAAACCGATGCCATGTTTTGCCTTGTTATTCATTTAAATTGCAGGGTACCTAAACAATATGAACCACTTAATTAATTGTCGGTACCCTGGTTCCCCTAAATATTGCCTAGTTGTATCGCATCTTTGCCATGACATGCATCATACATACATCATGCCGGATCTTTTGCCGTATTATTAAATAGTGCATCCGGTGCTTCTTTTAGTGTTTGCTTATTCACAGATTAGGCCGTTGAGTGGATGCGAGTATCGGCAAGTTCTTTGGATAATGTCTCTTCGGCTATGTTGTCCCAGGCGAGCAATCTCCCCCTTTCTACCTATTTTGCATTTATAGTCTTTACTTCCTCTTGTTGATCTATTGCTATCCGTGTTGTGATGCTTTAGTTTCCGTGCACCATTTATATTCCTTGCAGCCTGTATATTGCCTAGGAAACATCCTATTGCCTGTTGTTTGTTAGATAGTCGGCCTTGCGAGTCACAGATGCTTGCTCGGATGTTGTTGTGCGTCGTCGATGTTCCACAGTTGTTGGGTGGTTGGCATATGCTTAATGGTGGAGATGATCATGACTTTAATTACATCTTGATATTAAAATGCTAGGAATAGATGTAAGTAATGCAGAGGCGTCGGTGGGCAATAGCTAATATTTGGTTTTTAACAGCTCACTTGTGTCCCGTAGGCCGCGGGTACTTGATACCTGTTCCTTGACTATCGCACTATCCGCATGTGGGACCATCAATCCCCTTAGCCAGAGCTTGATTCATTTCTTATTTCTTTGGGCCATAAACTAGTTTGGGGCTTTATTACTATTATGTACTTATGCCATGCTTTACTGCTTTATTTACGATTGTGCGTGGAGCACCTGTACTGTTTTGGACCGTGACACGTTTTTGCTGTATCGACAAGCCCATTCAAACTTTCGGGTTCCCAGTTGTTTACCGCCGTCTACACAAACCATGGGTCCGTCTCGGAGCCGGCCAACTTCGTTGCGGGTAGCTTAGTGGGGTGTCCCCTGAAATGATTTATGAATCCTGTAAATGCTTTGTCGTGAGGCCTCGCTGGGTTTTGATTTGGTTTTTCCGAGGTTGACCGTGTGTGTGTTGCTATTTGTGCACCCTTGCTGGGAAAATCTTTCTGAAAGCCGTGTCCGTGGTTATGGATGACTTGGAGCACAGTATCTCGATCATAGACAACTATACCTAAAGTAGTGATATAAATTTGACTTTGACATGTCTAGTAATCAGTTTCACTACAATGGAATGAGCAAATAAAAGTGCCTACCACTGTCGGATTTGGGATATCTCTGGCTAATTGTATCTGACTAGTAAGTGTTGCAACTAGAATGCAATGAATAAAACTGCCAACCGTGTGAGTTCCTCGGTTTGACTTCCACGTTTGGTCTCGAGGGGGGAAATGCCAGGATGGGTATGATTGGTGTAAGTATCAGGTTGGTTCCGAATAGATCTTTCTTATCTCTCTCTAATAGCAGACAGTTGTATCAAGTCTCTATAGGTTATTAGTGCATGCTTCGTTGCCGCTTGAGTCCATAGTACCTATGTAGGCGAGAGCCGCCGAATTCTAGACTCGCCGTGTACTGGCCTCAGTACCGACCGCTCTTTTTTTTCATTTGCCCTTTGTCGGCACCCCTTTTGTTTTAGCAGGTATAAGATCGACGTCGTTGGCAGGGTTACCCTTCCGGCTTGGCCTGGGAGGGTTATGGACGCCATTGATTATTCTTCAAGGCTCTTAGCCCCATTTGCATCTTATCCGTACTCGGACGTTGTATCATTTTCAAGGTGATCTGGGTCTTCGCTTTGTATATCTATATTCTTGACTCATGGAGTCGTTTTATATATATATATGTTCTGTCGGTTCCATCATGGACTATTGTGTAATGTTATTACTTCGTTTTCCACCAGCATGCAAGTGCCTGGTGGGCATCTTTGAATCGTTTCTATGCGGGTTTGGCGGGAATCGCTAAAACTTGCATAGGGCCGATTCGAGGGTGTTACAAAGTGGTATCAGAGCTCAGAAGTTGCGATACCCCACTGGTCCACCCTGTAGGATAACCTAGCTAATGTACGTTGTAGAGTGTAAAACTATTTTGCAAAAATCTGTTGGATAGATCTGGTTTGTTCTGTATTTTACTCCTTACCCCTATGCTATTATTCTCTTACCTTTGCGTGTTTTGAATCTGCTATCTTGCCTTCTTCAAGTCCAGGAATTCTTGTGGTTGGGTTTCCGTCGTACCTTCAGGGTTTCGCTTCCATCCTCTTGTAACAGTGTTGCCATCTCTGGCCTTCATGCTATCCGAGGAAGTTTCCTCTGTGTACGTTTACAGTGGACCCAAAAATCCACTAATTTTTTTGTATCTTATTGTGGTTTTCAACGCGATGATATCTTCTACGCCAGATCCGATGAAGATCCCGGATCACCCCTTTGTTCCGAACACCGCTTGTCGAGATCTTCAGTCTAAATTCGAGAGTTGGTTGCATAATTCTTCTATTCATGTACGGAGTAATGCTTTGGGCGCGCGATGGACTGATCACCATCCGGCTACTCTTCTCATTCGCTCTTGTACATTGAATCGGTGGATCAAGAAAATTTACTCCTTCCATGGAAGTTAGAGGTGGCCTTCCCTTTTGAGACCTCTGCCTTCGTCCGTGTTTCTCCGGAGTGTTCTCTCAACGAACGTCAGTAACGACCCTTTGTTGGTGGTGTCGCTTATTTCAAGATGGAGCAACAACCCTTGTTAGTGGTGTCGCGAGGATCTAGACGAAGTGAGAAGATTTAGACCATCGTCCTTCTTTCCCGTACCATGAGGCGGATCTCGAGGGCGAGATCCATTGTTAGTGGTGTCGAATTGTAGCACCCCGCTAAAACCACTACTAGAAAATCGCGTGATATTTTTATTTCTGCATCATCATGACCGCATGCTCATGTCATCATGTCCCATTGCATTTGAACATCATCATCATTCATATGTTTGTTTAAAACTATTTTGCAAAAGCCTATTTTAGTTTTCCAGATATACCCCTCTTTATTCAAATAAAAACCCCGGTCTCTTCCAGATATTTTGTTTGTCTAAAAGATATTTATAAAAATGTTTTGTTTTAGAAATAAATAAAACTTATATTTATTTTGGGAGGCAGCTAGCTAGGCCCAAAGGCGCAGCCGGCCACCTCCAAAAGCTAGCTAACCCTAACCCCTCTCTCCTTACCTGCCACCGCCATCATACCTAGACACGACGCGCGCGCATCGCACACAAGCGCGCAGTGCACCGCAGCAACCCACCCGCATGCTGCCAGCAAAGCAGCACACGCGCGTACACGACGACGCTCCCACGCCCCACGTCCCTCACGCGTACCTGGCCCCACCCCAACGCTTCCCACCTACCACTAGCGACCGACACAGCCCACCCCATCGTACCGCATGCCAACCCCGCACCTGGCTGCTCCCCTGACCCCCCACGCGTCGAGGCCCAATCCCGCGACCCACCCCACCAACCTCGCTCCCTCTCGCGATTCCGCTCCCCATCGCACCTCGCCCGCAACCCTCGTCCCTCTCGCCACCGCTGCACCGCGGCCCCTCTCCGCCCGATCCGTCACCAACCTCCTCGTGAGCCTCGTCTCTGGCACTCCCGTGTCCTGCAACCTCCGCCAGGCCCTACAAGTCGGGCAGCACTGCGCCGCCGCCCGCAGGAGCCACGCCTGGCTGCATCCCCATCCCCGAGTGACGCCGTTCTCCTCCCCGGTACATGGCCGCCACAGGCCCCAGCGGTCGCCGCCCGGACCCCCTCTACAAGCTCCTTTGGGAAACGTACCGGCCTGTAGCATCTCTGCCTCGTCTCCAGAGGTGCGCTACCGTACCTCTACTAGCATCGACATCGGCGGCCGCTCGTCCTTGAGCCCCTTGCGCGTCGGCCCTAGGACGCCATTGTCGGCCTCCTCGCCGGCGTTCTCGCGGTAGCCCGGGCCTTCCTCGCCGCGTCCGGCCGCACCTCTGCCCCGAGGCCACGCCTCCGATTCCGCGCGCCTCACCTCACAGATGCGCGCTACTCCAGTTCCTCCCTGCAGCGCCTGCGCCTGGTTCTGACCGGCCTAGAGCTGGCGCTGATGCCGCTATACCCGCTGCTCTGCTTGTTATGTTCCTTGTATCTTCGCTGTCTATGTTTGACCGTCTTATGCCAACACTGATCCTAGCTGAAGTTCCGATGCCGATGATTGAACCCGAACTCGAAGCACATAGAGTACCATAGGATCATCGACAACTTCTTCTACATGGACACCGAATGTCTCTGTCACGGAAAACCCCAAGGACTTCGATGTGGAACCACAAGGTCTACTACGCAGCCCCGAAGACCGGTCCGAAATGCCATGGTCTCCTCCCTGGAACGTCATGACCTCCTTCCCATAATTCGAAGCCCGAAGCCCTGACCCGAAGATCGAACCTCGGCGCGCGAAGTTCTTTCTCTCGGATCCGAAGACCGATCCCCGTCGAACCCCGAGACCCTAGATATGAACCTCAATGTGTGACCCCTACCTAACCTGATCCTATTTTATAAATTGCCATATATCTTGTTACATATGAATTGAACATGCTTGCATACATATTGTGGTTTGGGGATGTTCTAACAATTCACCTAAATTAAATATGGAGACCATATGCGGGATATTCTAGTCTTATAGTGGCTCCATTTAAATTTGTGTATCAAACCGATGCCATGTTTTGCCTTGTTATTCATTTAAATTGCGAGGTACCTAAACAACATGAACCACTTAATTAATTGTCGGGACCCTGGTTCCGCTTAATATTTCCTAGTTGCATCGCATCTTTGCCATGACATGCATCATACATACATCATGCCGGATCTTTTGCCGTAGTATTAAATAGTGCATCCGGTGTTTCTTTTAGTGTTTGCTTCTTCACGGATTAGGCCGTTGAGTGGATGCGAGTATCGGCAAGCTCTTCTGATAATGTCTCTTCGGCTATGTTTTCCCAGGCGAGCAATCTCCCCCTTTCAACCTATTTTGCATTTATAGTCTTTACTTCCTCCTATTGATCTATTGCTATCCATGTTGCGATGCTTTAGTTTATGTGCACCATTTATATTCCTTGAAGCCTCTATATTGCCTTGGACACATCCTATTGCCTATTGTTTGATAGATAGTCAGCCTTGCGAGTCGCAGATGCTTGCTCAGATGTTGTTGTGCGTCGTCGATGTTCCACAGTTGTTGGGTGGTTGGCATATGCTTAATGGTGGATATGCTTAATGGTGGAGATGATCATGACTTTAATTGCAACTTGATATTAAAATGCTAGGAATAGATATAACTAATGTAGAGGCATTGGTGGGCAATAGCTAACATTTGGTTTTTAACCGCTCACTTGTGTCCCGTAGGCCCCGAGTACTTGATACCTGTTCCTTGACTATCGCACTATCCGCATGTGGGACCATGAATCCCCTTAGTCAGAGCTTAATTCATTTCTTATTTCTTGGGGCCATAAACTAGTTTGGGGTTTCATTACTATCATGTACGTATGCCATGCTTTACTGCTTTATTAACGATTGTGCGTGGAGCACCTCTACTATTTCGGATCGTGACACATTTTTGCTGTATCGACAAGCCCATTCAAAATTTCGGGTTCCCAGTTGTTTACCGCCGTCTACACAAACCCTAGGTCCGTCTCGGAGCCGGCAAACTTCGTTGCAGGTAGCTTAGTGGGGTGGCCCCCTGAAATGATTTATGAATCCTGTGAATGCTTTTTCGTGAGGCCTCGTTGGGTTTTGATTTGGTTTTTCCGAGGTTGATCGTGTGTGTGTTGCTATTTGTGCACCCCTGTAGGGTAAATCTTTCTAAAGGTCGTGTCCACGGTTATGGATGACTTGGAGCACAATATCTCGATCATAGACAACTATAACTAAATTAGTGATATAAATTTGACTTTGACATGTCTAGTAATTCGTTTCACTACAATGGAATGAGAAAATAAAAGTGCGAACCACTGCCGGATTTGGGATATCTCTGGCTAATTGCATCTGACTAGAAAGTGCTACAACTAGAATGGAATGAATAAAACTGCCAACCGTGTGAGTTGCTCGGTTTGACTTCCTTGTTTGATCTCGAGGGGGGAAATGCCAGGATGGGTATGATTGGTTTTAGTATCAGGTTGGTTCCAAATAGATCTTTCTTATCTGTCTCTAATAGCCGACAGTTGTATCGAGTCTCTATAGGGTTTTAGTGCATGCTTCGCTGCGGCTTCAGTCCACCATACCTATGTAGGCGAGAGCCGCCGAATTCTAGACTCACCGTGTACTGGCCTCAATACTGACCACTCTGTTTTTTCCTTTGCCTTTTCTAGGAACCCCTTCTGTTTTAGCAGGTATAAGATCGACGTCGTTAGCAGGGTTAACCTTCCGGCTTGGCCTGGGCAGTGTTATGGACGCCATTGATTATTCTTTAGGGCTCTTAGCCCCATTTGCATCTTATCCGTACTCGGACGTTGTATCATTTTCAAGGTGATTTGGGTCTTCGCTTTGTATATCTATATTCTTGACTCATGGAGTCGTTGTATATATATGTTCTATGTGTTCCATCATGGACTATTGTGTAATCTTATTACTTCGTTTTCCACCCGCACGCAAGTACCTGGTGGGCATCTTTGAATCGTTTCTGTGCGGGTTTGGTGGGAAACGCTAAAACCTGCATAGGGCTGATTCGAGGGTGTTATAGTGGAGCAGCCTAGGGTGGCCCGCACCAGGGGGTGGTGTGGGCCCCCTGTGGCCCATCTCCACTCCTCCTTCTGGCAGTCTTCATCTTCTGGAAAAATAGGATTTTCCATATATTTTCCCGGATTTTCTGATCTTCGCGAATTTTGCCTCGAAACAACACCCTTTTCCATCAGAATCCTGACTGCAGCGGTCCATGCTCCAAAAGTCATCAACCATGCAAATACAGATGAAATAGCATAAGTATCACCTCTTAATATGAAATATATCAATGAATAACAATACATTATGATATAGAATAGTGATGCAAAATGGACGTATCAGTGACATGCAACGACTCGGAGGCGGTGTTGGCCTTGGCGCTAAGGCTGGAAGCTCCATTGAGTCCCACCGAGTTGCAATTTCATCCACCCCGACTTTAGCATAGCCAGCTAGAATCTCACGGCCATGCCAGTGTGTGACAAGTGGACAAGGTAAAGCACATCCGACCGCCACCTTGATGGATAGGTTCTTCACCTTCTGATGGAGCTCACAAGATGTCTGCCCCTTCACTACTAGGGAATACCCTACCCGAGGTGCACCAGGAACCTTATCCGAGGCGCATATGGTATGCGACTCTAGTGCCGTACCTCTAGTATTTGTTACGCGAGGCGCATATCAGATGCGCCTCTAGTATTTGTTATGCGAGGCGCATATCATATGCGCCGTCTATACTTCATATACGCGAGGCGCATATACCCTATATGCGCCTCCTATACTTCACATATGCGCCTCGGATATATTTTCGAAATTCAAGTTTTACAGCAATTTTCAAATAACAGTTTATAGGTATTCAAATATAAAATACAGTCCATAATACAGTATAAACAACACAGAATTTTCCAGAAACATGAAATTGGCCAAAGCATAATAGAACCAGCATGAATACAAGTACATTACACATCAATCGCGACATACGAGTTCATACATCAACAAGTGCCAAGTTTTCACACAACACCAAGTGTTTGTGCCACAAGTTCACACCTCCAAGTACAAGTTCACAATCACATTACAACTCCGACGACAGAGCTCTATCTAGATGAAGTAGAGCACATAACCTACCATGAAGAGCAGCAAGGTTGTGATCACGAGAAATTTCCTCCACTTCTTCCTCACGTGCCTCCTTCACTTCCCTTCCGCCACCTCACTAGTCTTGTAGCCTTTATAGCTGTTGCCGAGAATTTGTTCACTTGCTTATGGCAGTCTTTGTACTCCTCGTACACACCTAGAATCTTGCCGACGTACACGGCATAACACTTCTTCGCCATCTCCTGTACACAAGATAGATGATATTATCTATGTAAGTGGAAAGCAATAACAGTTCACAAGATAAGATCATGCATATATGTATTGGTGCAACAAGATGTAAGAAATCACATTCTAATCATCGGCATTTTGAAGAAAGACAAAAAAAGCAAACCAAGAATGACTTGGATTAGTGCCTTATACTTAGGTTGGGCATGGAAATAACAATGCTCGCTATTTGATCTTGTGTGGCAAGTAGAGTATATGCCCAAATTACTACTCTACTTGGCACACCAGATCAAACAGCGGCACCGTCTTACACATGACACCACAACATGTTCTAATCATCGGCATTTCGAAGAAAGACCAAAAAAGCAAACCAAGAATTACTTGGACTCGTGCCTCATACTATTCGTATTGCCAAAGATAAAAGAAGAGAAATACTTCCACGATTCATATAGCATGGGCATGATATGTCCAGTGGGAAAGCAAAGAAAGGATTCGGTCTCCATGTCAACGACTCATTTCGTGTTTGTTGTGTCTAAAGGAGTAGTTGCCGTGGACCTAGAACCCTTTCCTTGGCTTGCCACTGAACATATTATGTTTTATGTATACGAATCTCGAAAATATTTGTCCTCTTTCGGCTTTGGGGCTATGAGATGAAATAGTTTATCATTTCATTGTATCGCTGAAAGGAAAGAAATCATTCCACGGTTCATATAACAATGTTGCCAAGGCTCTACGAATAGTGAAGTAATGTCTTTCCTTTCGACTTTGGGGCTACAATGAGATATTTGAAACTACATAATTCACCATTTAATTTAATTCACGCTATCTAATCTATTCGTATCACCAAAGACAAAAGAAGAGAATTACTTCCACGATTCATATAGCATGGGCATGATAAGTCCAGCGGTAAAGCAAGGAAAGGATTCGGTCTCCACGGCAACGACTCATTTCGAGTTTCGTGTGTGGAAAGGAGTCATTGACACGTGGATCCAGAATCCTTTCCTTGGCTTACCGTTGAACATATTATGTCTTATGTATATGAATCTCGAAAATATTTGTCCTCTTTCGACTTTGGGGCTATGATATGAAATAGTTTATCATTTCATTGTATTGCCAAAGACGAAAGGAAAGAAATCATTCCACGATTCATATAACAATTTCGCCAATGCTATACGAATAGTGAAGTAGTGTCTTTCCTTTCGACTTTGGGGCTACAATGAGATATTTGAAACTAAATACTTCACCATTTCATTTAATTCACGCTATCTAATCTATTCGGATCACCAACGACAAAATAAGAGAAATACTTCCACGATTCATGTAGCATGGGCATGATATGTCGAGCGGTAAACCAAAGAAAGGATTCGGTCTCCACGACAACGACTCATTTCAAGTTTGGTGTGTCGAAAGGAGTCATTGACACGTGGACCCAAAATCCTTTCCTTGGCTTACCGCTCAACATATTATGTCTTATGTATATGAACCTCAAAAATATTTGTCCTCTTTCGACTTTGGAGCTACGAAATGAAATAGTTCATCTTTTGATTGTATCGCCAAAGACGAAAGGAAATAAATCATTACATGATTCATATAACAATGTTGCCAATGCTCTACGAATAGTGAAGTAGTGTCTTTCCTTTCTACTTTGGGGCTACAATGAGATGTTTGAAACTACATAATTCACCATTTCATTTAATTGACGCTATCTAATCTATTCGCACCGCCAAAGACAAAAGAAGAGAAATGCTTCCACGATTCATATAGCATGGGCATGATATGTCCATAGGTAAACCAAGGAAAGGATTCGGTCTCCACGACAACGACTCATTTCAAGTTTGGTGTGTCGAAAGGAGTCGTTGCCGTGGACCTAGAATCCTTTCCTTGGCTTGCCTCTGAACATATTATGTCTTATGTATATGAATGTCGAAAATATTTGTCCTCTTTCGACTTTGGGGCTACGAGATGAAATAGTATTAACTTGGGCGACATTGTTACAAGTCTACTTGCCTCATACTCAGGTTCAGCACGGAAAATGAAAATGTCATTGATGGATCTGGTGCGGCAAGTAGAGTATATGCACAAACCTCTAGTCTACTTGGCACATCAGATCCAACAATGGCATGGTCACACACATGACGCCACAACACGTTTTAATCATCGACATTTCGAAGAATGAAAACAAAATCAAATCATAAGAAGTAGGGAGGCAATAACGAATGAAAAGAGACAAGCACTTAAAATAGTTCATAACACAAATAACTAGCTAGTGTCGGTCACAATCAAGTTCAACTGTTGATGAAATAGTTTAACAAAGTGATAAGAGGTTACAACACGAGTTCAGAACTAACGGCTAGCTACCTAGGTAATGAAATCATCAAGACTTCTTCAGATGTTGAGTCGGCTTTGGGGAGGGGGGCATTGGTGAAGCCCGACCGAGTTTTCGCCATCTACATGAACGTCCTGCGGTCACCCTACTGCGCTAAGCGTTCGTCTATCTCCCTGTTGGACGGTGTATAGCCGCCGTAGAAGGTGCCCCTGGATTTCATGACTCCCTGGTGCACGATTATCGTGATCTCCTCCTGGATGTCGAAGAAGTGTTGCCTGAGGTTGCGATCATGTATTATTGCAAGCCTTTCAGCCCACTTCACGAGGTCATATGGCAGCGGTTTACTCTCCATGTCATTGAAGAATGCCTTCATGTGGTAAATGGCGTAGAAGGCATCCTTCCCGTTGCTAGATGGCTGCTTGACGCAGGCGAACTTGGTGTTGTGGCGGAACACGTGCGCGCCGAACTTCACATGTGGTGTTGCTAGTTTGACGCCACCTGCTACGACGTAGCCGGTGAGAGCACCATCAAGAATTTTCTTGATATTGGTATAGTTTTTGGGATCGCACTATTTGAGTCGAGGTACACAGTTGTTGAGTGTTTCAAATTCAAGCATATGAGCATGCAGCCTGTTCGATCATCCTTCGTGATGGGATGGTAGGGAAGGAGAATCACATCCTTGTCCGAGTATGTTTGCAGGAAGGTTGAGAGGTAGTCGGTCACTAGCCCTACGTCCTCAGCATCTTTCAGGATGACATCACGCATGAAGTAGGGATCCACTATATGGATGCCCGGGATCACTACAAGGAATCTGGCATTATATGACCCTCTATTTTCGTCACAAAATCGTCACAATAGTGCGTTTATGACGATTCTGTGACGATTTTGAGATCGTCGAAAGCTAGGCGTCGCTAATGAACTATAACGACGATTTTGTTGAAATTGTCATAAGATACTATGACGATTTGAGATTGTCATAACCTCTATGACGTTCCAAAATCGTCATGTGCAACCAGCCCATGCCACGTGGACGATCAGACGTGGCAGCTCTTTGTGATGAAATGAAAACGTCTTAACGTGAATTCAGCCCGGTCCATACTGATTGTTATATGGGCCAGCCCATTAATTCGGTCCATTATGAATTATTATTCTGGTAAATTTTTTCGAGTTATTGGGCCAAACTTAGCATTTTTAGGGCTTTTTATTTTCGGGCTACTAGCCTTTTTTTGTCGGGCTTACATTTGGGCCATGGCCTTACCCAGTCTATTAGATTATAATTCAGTATTCTTTTTATGAAAAATAAATGTTCATTTATACTTTCTTCTGGGCCAAGGCCTTTTATGCCAGTCCAGATTACTTTGGGCTATTGCCATTTCACTACTTTGGGCTGTGGCCTGTTTACTAAGGCCACTATTTCATTCAGCCCAAACAAAATAGACAGGAAATCAAGATTTGAAATTTAAAAGCAACATTTCAATACATCATGTAGCATTTCAAACACTAAGTTAACATCATGTAGCATCAGGTATCATTTCAAATACTAGGGTAACATCAGGTTCACAGCCCACCATCATCATGTAGCATCAGGTTCAAAGTCACCATCATCAGGTAACATCAGGTTCACAGCCAAAACAACAACAAGATACTCAAATGACAGCAAGGTACTCAAATAACAGCAAGATGCTCATCGCTAAAAACACAGTACTAAGATACCCATTGACCAACAGCTACATCCCAGTAATTTTGGCTCCAAATAAAGCCATCATGTGAGCAAGCTTCTCCTCATGCTCTTGCGCCCTCTTGACCAGCACCTGGTACTCCTTATCCCATTGAGCTTGTGCAGCTTCTGCCTCCTGCGCCGCCTTTTTGATTGCAGCCAATTCTTCAGACATCTCTTCACTCCTTTTCTCCGACTTCTACAACTTCTCTTGCAGGTCACGGACATGAGCAGATACAGCCGCATGTGAACTGTTCATCTTGTTCTTGGAGCCCGTCTGGAGGCCAACATTCTTTAGGAATGTGCTTGACGGCGCCTCATTGGTGAGAACTTGGGCAACCACCTCCACAGCAGACTTTGGTTGTTCCCCTTCTGGTACCGGCTTAGCCATCTCAGCTTCCATTTTGCTCTGCAATTTGGAATCAGTTGCTCAAAGATGTTAGGAAACATTACCATGAGCATAAACAATAGGAGCACAATCCTAGAAAAATAAGGTAGTCCAGTAGGAGCAGAAGCAAAGAAATTTGAAATGGACAGTAGTATAAGTTCTTCAAGTAGACTGCAACTACAGCATACTTGGAGAGCAACCTTCTAGTAAGAAATGAAGAGTAACATGCTTATCACAAATAGACCATTTCCAACATTAATAGGCTTATCAAGTAGACCATTAAAGAAACCTAGGCAGAACTAAACAAGCCCACACACAGAACCCAAACCAATGGACCTGGTTATCACGAAACCATTCTCAGATTTAATCACAACTTGGAAAGGAGTGACTCACTATAGCATGTTGAACTGCGACAGAGAAACCAGCGTTCTTGCTGTTGTGGGTGACCTTAAGCATGTCAATGTCATTAAGCTCTTCACCCTGACGTTCCTCCCTCTGGAATGATTTCCAAAATTAATAAGGACACAGGCTTATAAGGACACAATTTAATTATGCCTAAAGAAACCTGTAAGAGTATCTTACAACTACATATAGATGAGCAAGATAGCACCGTGAACCGGTCTTCTGCTGAAATTTGACTAGTCCTCGATTGGTCTTGTTCTTTTGGCATGTGTCCTACATATGGGAGCATTTTTATAAGACATTTTCAACAATCTGCATACTAGAATATAAACTAATTAACAAAACTTGACCAGATAATGTATCCTATCACATAAAGCATCAAATAAAATGAAGTACTTCACTCTGACTTGTTGACAACATGTCAATAACTGTTGCATTGTTCATCCAATATTAGAAGTTTACTTGACAGATCTAATTAATTGCTATTCTATTCCTTCAACATTCGAACTTCAAAAAACAGTAGTTGACAGCATATAAAGCCTAGAATACACAGGCAAGGTAATTACAGAATGCAAAGGTTAAGCAATGCAGAATACCATGTGTTTTGGGCTTGTCCACAGCTTGAGCAGTGCTTGCCATTCGTCATCAGAGATGTATGAAACCAGGGACTTGATGCTGAGTTCAGATGCTGGTACTTGATCGAAAAATTTCTTTTTGACCAAATGCCATCTTTGCTTTGAAACATTCTTCAGTATATAAGTGCAGGCTACCTTAACTTCCTTTGCAGTAGTGTCCATCTCAAAATTTTCCTGCAAAGGCAGCAAACAAGGCAATGACAAGATAAGTAACCAAATGACAAATAATAGTAGAAAAAACCCATTCAGCTAAGGAATCATGAGCTTACAGCAACTTTTCCAATATAGTCTTTCACCATATTCTTGTCCTTTTTGTATTCCATGAAGTGTGGAAGGATCGGTGTATGGCTTCTAGCAATCATCCCACCTTCTAATGCAAACTTTGCAGCCAGCACAGGCCTCTCGGGGCGTTTCATCCCTTCAGCAATTTCAATCCTCACTTTGCTTCCCAGCCCCTTGGTCATCTTCTCTAGACCTGAACCTTTTCTCTTGCGGCTGAGTACCACAAGTGAGTTGTCTGAAATAGACGGCAGTAATTAGAAGCCAGTTAGTATATCTATACTAGAAGCTTATCAAGCAAAGACAAAGAAGATCAGATGCAAAAGCTTATCAAGCTACAACAGTACAAATAGAAATAACTAATTAAAATTGGCACAAGTAAAATCTTATCAAGCAAAGCTACAGTAGATCAGATGTATAGCGGTATTATAAGTAGTAGCACCATCAGTTTAGGATAGCATATAAGTAGTAGCACATGCAAAACTACAGCAGATCAGCAGTACATGCAAAACAGTACATGCAAAGCTACAGTAGATCAGCAGATCAGCAGGAAAGCTTATAAGTAGGAAAGCTTATCAAGCAAAGCTACAGCAAAGCAAAGCTACAGCATATAAGTAGGAAAGCTTATCAAGCAAAGCTACAACAGATCAGCAGTACATGCAAAACAGTACAACATCAGTTTAGGACAGCATATAAGTAGTAGCACCAGATCTTGTACTCACATACATATGATCAAATCTTTTATCTAGCAAATAATTGGGAGTTTATCTATACTACAGCACATGTACAATAGAATTGCTTACATTTAGAAAATGCACGAGTAAAAGAAAAAAGTACAAGATGAACTTGCCTTCATCACCCATAGGCTGCTCAGCTTCTTCATTGAAGTCATCATTTCTGTCCACCGTAGGCGCAACAGGGCTGAGGTCCAAACGGACAGTACTTCCTTCATCCATGGACATAGACCCATCATCCATTTGCATTGAGCTTCCACCATCTTTGTGAAGCGGGCCTTCTTCATGAGCTGCAGCAAGCACCTTCGCTTTCTGCCTTGTGACTCTAGCAGTAGCATGTTCATCAACACACCGCAACTTATCTGATCCTCCTGGTGGTAACGCAAACACTCTTCCAGGAGCCATTGTTGTAGTTGTATTTGAGGTACTTATACTCTTGCTCTTCCTCTTAGCAGCACACTTCTTCCTTCTCCTAGGAACCTTCGGGACCTCGCATGAACAACATTAGACCACAAGTTAGAAATAAAACAATGGAAGCATAGAATGAAGGAAAACAAGGAAAAGCAGACAACAAACAAGTAAACCCCCCTCCAAAAAAGTTAGAATTTGCACCTATACAATCTTGTTCACTACAGTATCATCAACTTCTTCCTCAATAATATCTTCCTCTCTAGGAGTGTATTCCGAGCTCTCTCCTTGTGTTATGGCAGATGCGGAGGAGTCCTCAGCTAGTACTTCCCTACCACCATTTGAGTTTCTAATCATTGAGGCTATCCTAGAGATGCCAAGAGATTGGAACACACGGTTGTTCCGCACCATTTCCCTAGCCCTAATCTTCTCCAGTTCAGTGAGGGGTGCTTCTATACATGAATAAGAAAATATGCATTAGATGGATGGTTGAAATGCATAGGGGAGCAAGACAATTCAAACAACTAATGTATCTTACCAGGTTTTAGTTTCATTAAATCTAGTAGATTGACCAAAGATTTCTATACTAAAAATATAAACTTAGTGGACAAATCCTAACCATAATTAATGTCTAGTTACTATTACTATTAATGTCTAGTTACTATTACTAAAGCATAAACAAAAGGCTAGTTACTATTACTATTAATGTATAGTTACTATGGACAACAGAGCAGGTAATTACAAGACAAAAATCAAATTATAGCAGATTATAGCAGCAAGCTTAGCACAGAAACAAAAGGCTCAAACATCAAGAAACATATCAGATTATAGCAGATTATAGCAGCAAAAGGCTCAAACATCAAGAAACATAGCATACCAGCAGATTGTAGCAGCAAACAAAAGGCTCAAACATCAAGAAACATAGCAGATTATAACATGCTTTACTATTACTAAAGCATAAACAAAAGGCTCAAACATCAAGAAACATAGCAGATTATAGCAGCAAGCTTAGCACAGAAATTATAGTAGCAAGCATAAACACGAGGAGCAATTTGTATACCAGCGGGCTGTGTCTTCTTTGTCATCCTTCCCATTGTTGATGTCGAGGTGGTTGGACTGGTGCCGTTAGGTTCTTGATGTCCACTTGCGAAATCCCTTAATAGATTCCTGCAATAACCATGTGGTTAGATAGCAATACCACAATGCACAGAATAGTAAGCAAAGAACTAAGTTAATCCTACTGCTACCACAATGCACTGAGTAGCAGTACCACTATCTCCTCTTATTAAAAGCTAGGACATGAGCTAGAGTAATCCTACTGCTACCACTACTATAGCAACACTAAATGGTAGCCTTGAGCAACAGACAATGGGACATGAATCTGTTTAGGAACTTGACAAGAATCCAGGCAATGTACTCTAGCTGGTCAAGATTCAGGCAATGTACAAAATCACAAGATCACCTTTGCACATCCCATTGGGACATGAATCTGTTTAGGAACTTGACAACAACACAGAACACAAGCACAATGCACAAGCTAATAGAGACATTCACAGGATAACATAGGACACACAAGCTAACAGAGACATTCACAGCTATGACTACCGCTACTACTGCAGCAATCAAGCAAGCAAGGCCACCTCTGCAGTTTATTAGCTCTGCAGTTTAATAGAGTTGCTTCATATTTGACTAACCAAGCAATTGTCTAGTGTAACCAAGAAATTTTATAACCAACCAATTAATATAATCAAGTAATCAGTATAAGAAACTCTTAATAAAACCTAGATGTATTATTATCCCAAGTTAGAGTGCAGATAGCTGTAGATGCTTGTGTTCGAAGCATAGACTTGCTAAGCAACTCTGGATCCCAAGTTAGAGTGTAGATAGCTGTAGAGTGAAGATAACTGTAGATAGCTATAGATCCCAGTTTAATAAGCAACTCTTAATAAACTTGGGGCATCTGACGAGACAGTATGCCCCTGGATTGAAGCACTAGACACGCCATGAGAGCCAAATCCTAACACTAGACACCATGAGAGCCAGACCCTAACCCTAGAAACGCCATGAGAGCTAGACCCTAACCCCCTAACCCTAGACACGCCGTGAGAACCAGACCCTAACCCTAGACACGCCATGAGAGCCAGACCCTAACCCTAGACACGCCATGAGAGCCAAACCCTAACCCTAGAAACGCCATGTGAGCCAATGCCTAACCCTAGACGGCAGGAAGTAGGAGGAACTCGCCTGGCTGTCGAACTCAGAGGAAGACCGCTTCCTCTTTTGTGGAAGTCGTCTTCGCTAGCGTCGTCGTCGTCGGTCGCAGCTACCAGCCCGTGCCCGTCGTCGGAGCGAGCGCGCGTGGCCGTCGTGGGAGCGAGCGCGCGGGGCCGTCGTCGGAGCGAGAAGGCGTGGCCGTCGTGCATGGGAGCGAGCGCGCGCGGCCGAAGTCGGAGCAGGCGGGCGGGGCCGTCGCCGCTCGCGTCGTGGGGATAAATGGGGAATGGAGGTGTGAGATGTGGATGGGATGGTAGGTGGGGAGGGATGGGGAACGGGTCGGTAGGTGGGGATGGGTGGGCTGGTTTATCCAACCGGGATGGATGGGTCTACCGAAATTAGTGGGCGGGAGAATTTTGGGTTTTGGCGGTAGAAATTTGAGGTTTTGGGTTATGGGTTTTTTGATTTATGGGGTTAAAAGGTTACTGCAGTTCTTCTTGCACATAATTTTGCTTAAAAAAGTTTCTATCCACTTTTATGTACAATTGTGCAATTTATTGTATATAACTATATCCATTTCTCATGAAAAAGACAAGTTTTTCCCTTGGTACAATATATGTCACATAAAATGATGCAGCACTAAACTGTGTCACATAAAATGACGCGACGCGAAGGATTCACATTGTTCGGATCATTTTTGATATTTTTCCTTGGAACTATGTCACATAAAATGACGCGACGCGAAGGTTTTACATTGTTCGGACCGGTTTTGAAATTTTTATGCGCGTTTCAAACTTTGGTCAAAACAGCGGGAATGAAGGTTCTTAGCTAGGAGATGGGCCTCGCTAAACTTGCACTAGATCTATGAAGAAACATCGTATTGTGAACCTAAAAATCATTTTTGCAAAAAATCACGAGCACTAGATCATGTACCTGTAGTTCAAACCGGGCCCACTTCCTACCGATTCGGCAGGAATTTGTCTTTTTCACGAGGGTTGGACGGAAAAGTTTCAGATACCATGGTTAGGAAATTGTCCATGTAAGGTGCTCCAGTATTTTTTTAAAAATGGTTTGGCTCCATTCTGAAACTGTCACTCGGTGGTTGCTTCACAGAACGCCCCGGTTTTGGCAGTCGGAAAATGGAAAATGCATTTTTTATGCGACGAAAAGGATGGGCCTCGCTAAATGTGTTTTCAATGCAAAATGGTAAAATAAATTTTTTTATTTAGAATGTGTTTTCAATGATTTCCAGTGGCTAAAATGATTTTCAATGGCTAAAATCATTTTTTAGGAACACAGTTACTCCCCAATGCTTTTACTAATCTACTACCCACTCCTTACACCTCCTCGAGCGATTCGCCTTCCTCCCTCCTCGAGCACCGCCGACGCCGATCTGCCTTCCTCCCTCCTGGAGCTCCGCCGATCGCCTCCCTCCACCCGCTCCTCGAGCACCGCCAGCGAGCACCGTCTGGTAAGCCCCTCTCGCTCCCCTTTCCCGCAAGCCCCTCTCCCCCTCCCCGCTTAAGCCTCCCCGTAAGTCCCTGTCCCTCCCCATCTTGCTCGAAATCTAGGCCAGCATCGGCGCTTCCTGTCCGGCGAGGCACGACCTGCCCCTTCCCTGTAGCCCCTCTCGCTCCCCTTCCCTGCAAGCCCCTATCCCCCTCCCGGTAAGCCTCCCCGTAAGCCCCTGTCCCTCCCCATCTTGCTCGAAATCTAGGCCAGCATCGGCGCTTCCTGTCCGGCGAGCCGCGACCTGCCCCTCCCCCATAGCCCCTCTCGCTCCCCTTCCCTGCAAGCCCCTACCGACCATTACATTTTGATTCGGATCTGTTTTCTTTGATACACCTATTTGTTTCTCTGTGGGGAGTAGTCTGCATGTTACAGGGATTTAGGTGGTAGTCTGCAGATAAATATAAGATAAGCCACATTGCAAAGCAACATTGCAAAGCAAGCAACATTCATCAAATGCCTGGCCTGAAGTGCATATATGATTTTGAGGCCACATTGATTCACTTGATAAGCCTAAATTTTGTGCATTCTCTTTTAGCTTCATTGATTTTGTGCATTCTGTAGGTTAACATTGCTGTCATGCTTTTCTTGGTAGTTGACCATGGACTATCCTGGGGCCATCGATCTTAGCTCGGATGACGAATTTACCATTGCTGCGGAGGCTGATGCAAAGAAAGAAGCTTCTAAGAAAGCTAAGGCTAAGCGGCGCGCTAAGGAAGCTGCTGCGGCAGTAGCCGCTGCCAACAAGATTGTCATGCGTCAAGGTAAAAATCCTTTTCTGCCATTGTTCCTTTACTTTATCTTTTACTCATGCTGTTTGCATTGCTGATTTGAAAATGTGGCTTTTCCTTGCATGTAGGTCCCAAGACAAAGGAATGTACCATTTTTGATAAGTGGTGTGTGTATGGCAACAAGGTTGCTCTGAAATAGACTCAAGTGATGACCCTGAGGCAACTTGCAAGGAAAAAACCCACATTAAAAGTTTATGTATGCACCATGCAGCCATCAAACACCAAAGAGCCAAGTGTTAAAATGGTAAACAAACTGTCCCTTGATGATCATTCTTTGATTACAGAAGTATTTCCCAATTTTTTCTACCATTGATTGATTGGTTCAATTAATTTGTAGTATTTCCCAAGGGCCTTCACCAATGCCTACATCAAGTGGTACAAGGACTTCCCAGCAAAGTTGAGGGTCTTCTGTAGCGGCCATAAGCCCATAGTAGTCACTATGATTATGGGTAAAGGGAAGTGTCAAGGAGCACAGCTTACGGCCAACTGTTCCCATGTGGTGGCGGCGACCGGGATGCAACAAGGCAATATCTTCATGTTTCGCTTCCGCCGCAGTCCTATGGATGGACTTAAGCTGCTCATTAAGAAGGTCAAGTAATCAGCTGGTTGTGTTGGTTGTAAATATGGTCCTGTTGGTTGAACTATGGTCATGTTGTTGTCAGGTGCTATCAGGTTGTTGTGCTACAGGTTGAACTATGGTCCTGTAGCTAGCAGGTTGCTTTTGGAATGCCCAGACTAGTTGTGAACTATGGTCTGTACTTATATCTATGAAATGCTAGTACTTATATCTATGAAATGGTCCTATGCTACTACTGTGATCAATATGAAATGATCTTGTGCTACTACTGTGATCTATGAAATGATGTTGTGCTACTACTGTGATCTATGAAATGATTCTGTGCTACTACTGTGATATATGAAATGATCCTGGGCTATTATTTGTATCTAGTTGTGATTCCTGTGATAAGTATAAAAACGTTTGGGATCTTGTATTTGACAATATTACTAGTATGGCGCAATGGCAATTCACATAGAAGAGTAGTAGGATGTCCTGTGCTCGAGTCCCAGGCCCCTCACTATTTTTCCTTTTTTCTCTGATAGATTCAGAACTCACACAATCTGATCTAGAGAAGCCCAGGTTGGTCACAGAAGAACATCAGAAATCATATAACAGTTAGTACACCATTCAAGTATTACTTTTCCGAAACTATGCTAAAATGTCAAGATTACAGCCGGGATAAGCACATGATCTTCCAAAGAACTAAAATGTCAAGATTACAGCCGGGATAAAAATGACATGATCGTGCTATCTGGTCTTGCTCCTCCTCACTGCTGCAACAGAGATTAGCAGTTTCCAGTGAGCCACTAGCAATGAAATAAAAAAGAAAAGGTAATGGAGGATATAATTTACCTTGCATGTTGTTACTTATCATCATCGTCGAAATGCCTCTGGAAATTATCTTCACCATCGCTACAGTACTGGTGGGCTGTGTCATCCACCATGTTTTCATCATCCTCGCATTCATGGCCCTCCTTCTTTCTTTTCCTAATGTTTTCTACGAATGAAGCATCAAGTAACACTCGTTCCTGGATCCTTCGCAATCTGGTATGCACACAGGGTTCTTTCTGTTGCACTGGAACTTCATCAGTGTTATCATCTTGGTATGTTAGACCACCGCCACCACCATTGAGATCCTTCTCCATTTCAGTTTCTTTCACACTCCACAAATGTCTGTGCTGAAACTTTTGCACAACTTGCCAATTTCCATGCAAATAGGTGTCTGGCACATAGAACACCTTTGTTGCTTGTGTCGTTAGAATAAATGGATCACTCTTATACCAACACCTTCTAGTGTTAATGCTCTTGAAGTGTCCGTCATCTTGGATCCCTGTCTTCGTGCCACCAAGATCAAACCAATCACAATGGAACAAGACGACCGATCGATGGACGCGTCTGCTGGAGTTATACTAGAGCCTTATGATGCTTTTGAGCTGACCATAGAAGTCCATGTCTTCACCATCATGGTCTCCCTCGGCAACTATTCCACTGTTCTGCGTGTTTCTATGTTTCTCGCGGTCAACAGTGTGGTAGCGGACACCGTCAACAATACACCCTGAATACAGCCTCACTCGCCTATCCGGCTCGCATGCCAAAGCAAAAAGATCATCACTGACCTTATTGTCCTCATGCAATTTTCCAATCTGCACAGATAAACCAGGGTTAATAACAAAAACACAAAAAAATCATGTGCCAATGGATTCCAAGACTAAAGAACTCACATGATTCTTAAACCATTTAGCAAATCCCTTCGCGAGCCATCTGTCAACATTGATGTAGCTATCTTTCTTATTAAGTTCTTCTTTGCACAACCTGCAATGCCAACAAAAACATAAAGTTAATTAAATCATCGGGCTTGCACATGGGTTCCTTCCAACTCAAGAAAAAAGATAAGGGTGCATGCACAAGAGATGACATACTCGATATATGGTAGAACCTCAGGGCAACTCCTTAGCACATACCAATGCATCTTGTCATAGTCATCACCAGCCTCTAAGTACTCCGACCCTCCAAGAAGGTTTACACCATGGTTGAAAACCGAGACATCACCGATGTGCGAATCATCCCGCTCTCTATTTCTGCCCGGCCGATTGAATCTTGTTTCCACATTGTCGAAGTACCTCGAGAAAAATGTAAGGCACTCATCAACAACATATGCCTCGGCAATCGACCCTTCAGGCCTAGCGGTGTTTCGCACATAACGCTTAAATGTTAGCATCCTTCTTTCGACAGGGTACATCCAGCCATATTGTACGGGGCCTCTAAGCATTGCCTCTTTGGGTAAATGCACAGTCAAATGAACCATCACCGTGTAGAAGGCCGGAGGAAAGATCTTTTCAAGCTTGCAAAGGATAACTACGATTTCTTTGTCGAGTCTTTCAAGAACAGATAGCTTCAGTGTTTTGGAGCACAACCCTCTGAAGAATTTCCCCAGCTCAGCAACTGCTTCATATATTTCTTTATCCAAAATTCCACGGAGTCCAGCCGGTAAAATCCTTTGGAGGAGGGTGTGACAATCATGAGTTTTCAGTCCTTGGAGCTTGCATCCATCAGGAGACACACATTTTGCTAGGTTAGCGGCATACCCATCTGGAAATCTCACCGCTCTTATAAATTCACAGAATGCAAGCTTTTCTTCTTTAGTCATTGTATACCATGCTTGTGGCATCTCAAACGACTCTCCACCTTCAAAAGGCTGTAAATGCAAATCTTCTCTTATGCCCATGTCTTCCAAATCAAGCCTAGAGTTAACTGTATCCTTTGACTTCCCGTCGATGTTCATAAATGTGCCAAGCAGATTATCACATATGTTTTTCTCGATGTGCATTATATCAAGGTTGTGCCTCAACTTGAGATCTGCCCAGTAAGAGAGGTCCCACAAAATAGCCCTCCGGTCCCAGCATTGACCATCCTCATGCTTCCTTTTCTTTTGATGTTTTCCAGGTCTCACATCTTTCACATTGTGAAGCTGTTACTCGAGCTCTTCTTTAGTGAACTCCGTTGGCTGGTCGCGGGTTTCAGTTTTTCCATTGAAATCCTTGCTTTTTCGCCAAGGATGGTTGTGAGGAAGAAAACGGCAGCCCCCGGTCCAACATATCTTGTTCCTTATTCTTTCCGAGCATGGATCCTTGTCACAACACACACATGCTTGATAACCAGACGTGAGCCTCCCAGACAAAGTGTGCAGTGCCGAGAAATCATGGATACACCATATGACCGCAGCATGGAGATCAAACTTATCAGGGCTCAGGGCATGATAGGTACTAACACCCTCCCAGAGCTTGAGCAAATATTCTACCAAGGGCTCCATAAAGACATCAAAATCCTTTCCTGGAGATTTTGCACCCGGGATCAACAAAGCCATCATGAAGTTGGACTGATCCATACATGCCCATGGTGGAAGATTGTATGACACGACAAATACCGGCCACATGCTATATTTCGAGCTCATTCCAAATGGATTAAAGCCAACATGGAATTAGCAGGATTTTGAAAACCTAATGAAACCAGCCTTTGAAATTAATAGGGAAATTAACAGGCTTGAATTGATTCTAAATGTCATATCACTACCAATCTACATGGAATTAAACTAAAACCTACATGGAATTAACAGGAGGGAAATTAACATGGGAGAGAAGAGCGGGGTGCATACCGTGACAACTTTAGGGCTCGGGCGAGGTAACAGAGCTTCAGTGCTCGCCGTGGCTGCCTACCCCGCCGGTCACCACTGCTGCTGCCACTCCTCCATTCACCACCGGCTTAGTTTCACCTCCTGTCACGACTGCCGCAGCCCCTCCGCCAGCCACCGCCCAAGACCCCTGCGTGCCGTGGCCGAGGCGAGTCACCACCTGTCCCTCCCCCTCCGCCTTGCCCTCGTCCCCTCCCCCTCCGCCTTGCCGCCGCCCCCTCTCCCACCTCCGGTCACCACAGGTCCAAATCCCCGCCCCTCCCCCTTCCCCTCCGTCGGTCACCACCGTTCAGCATTGCCCCACCGTCGTGTGTGCGTGTTCTGTTTTCTGCTAAGTGTGCTGCTCTATTGGAGCATCGTCAGTCTGTTAAGCAGACTACTAGTAATAGTATAGATAAAATCCTTACTACCTTGTATACAACAACACAACTCTAGCATACCGGTCAAGACATGTTTCTCACAGCGCTAGGTCGTGGGTTCGAGTCCCCCCTCGCGCACCCTTTTTTGCTTAATACTACCTATGCCAACGAGGCTATTTGGGCCCGACATGGGCGAATTGGCCCACCCGGTATACAAGTAACACAAACGGTCCAAAATGGTATAAAAGTAACACAAGCGGCCCAAAAGAAAAATTAAAATTAAAAAATAGGGTAAACAAGTTAAAATTAAAATTACCATGTAGGAGCGACACGTGGATCACATGGGTGAGGTGGCAGCACAGTCACCCTAGTGCTTAACTTACTACGATGTGTTTACTGATCATGACGATTTTATATCATCGTAGTAAGCTCCAAAGAAGGCCCCAGAAAGTACATACCAGCTTATGACGATTTCGTGTAATGAATATAAGACGTTTTTGAGCCAAATCGTCATGCATTTGCTATACTTTGCCCCTCCCAAACAGCTCATGACCATCTGCAGCAAGATCATCATAAATTTATGACGATTTCTTTTGGGGTCAGTTTCAAAAGGTCATAGTATACCACATTCCTTGTAGTGGATCTTGTCTCTGGTGATATGCATGGCCTTATTGAGTGAGAATAGCCGGACCAGGGTATTGTGCAGCCGGAACCCGTTCAACATGTCGAAGATGTCGGTATGCCGCACGCAGAAAATATCCTCGGGTGGTACACCGACAAAGAACAACACAGAAGGCACCTTATCCTTGAAAACGAGGTATGACTGATCGTTGTCGCGAATGCGGCGCTCCTCAATTGTGAGACAGCTATAATGAAGATTGCGCATTTGAGAGCCTGGGACCTCAAGCAAGGAGTTACACATCATCGGTGCATGTGCCACGTGCTGCTGATTCCTGGCTTGCCCCGCAGGGCCGTCCTAAGCCCGGAGAACAAGATTTGGATCCTTGCCTTGGTCCCCTTAGGCTTCCTTTTGCGACCCTGCTTCATGCCCTTTGGGGCATCTGCCACCGTGTTCACCTTACCGATCACCTTATGGAGGGTGTTGGGGTTGATCAAAGGAACTGCTGGCCTCGGAGGCTCGGTGAAGGGGGCGGGTGGTGGCATCTCCTGACTAGTTGGGAAGAGACGCACCTAGCAAGGGGGTTTGGCTGGTGCTGGTTGGGTATCGGCAACTTGATGTGTGACTGATGGTGTCGGCTCATACTAATCAGAAAACCTTGTGTTAACGAGCTGGTCGCCGAAGTTGGGTCAATTTCTCCATCATCATAGGGATCCTGTGCCATGTTGTCCAAGTCTGCCATCTCGAAGTCTTCATCATGTGCTGGCTCTGCTGCCTCTAGGGTGATGTTGAGCTAGTCCTCCATCCCCAAATGGATCTGGCTCTTCGGCCATAGGTACAAGTAGCCGAAGCCAGCATTGATGACCGCCACCGTCTCCTCATCATCCCATCCTTGAGGTTGAGAGGGAGGTTCCACTTGCTCATAGCCCGGAAGCACCATACTGTATCTGACCCTCCTCATGTCGGGTAGCATTATGACATTGTGAATTTTGTGGTTCTTCGGTTGAATGATAGTACCCTTGGTAACATCCTTCAACTGCCCGCCCACCCAGTGCATTAGAGTGCAAGGACCGTCTCCCTGCGAAAGAAATATAGGCCGGGCGTCAGTAAAACGGAGATCAAGTCATCGGTGTTGTTAAGCCTCCCAACTCTCGCTTTAATTAGTTATTTACCTTGAGGGCATCGAACTCGTCCAATGTCGAGGCACCGCTACCGGTAGGCTTGAGTGCGCAAGTGGCGGAGTGGCTGCCTACCAAATAACATTCCACTCCAGCAAGAACCCTCAGTTTTGCTTAGCAGCCCACACATTAGGATTGTAGATTGTGAACCTAGTACTAGTATGGATCTACACATCATAGTGTACAACAGATAGGACAAGTATATGCTACTGAATGATGAAACTATAATACTTAGCGACACTTATTATGGATTGGAGGAAGTATTAAGCATCTGTTGTTCTAAGTAAGAACAAAACTGATTACCAAGCATCATTACCAAGTGTCTATTTATTTCTGAAATTCCGGTTATAGGTCAGACCAAAATGGAGCAAATGCTCCCTAGGTTTAAACATGCCCAAGAAATAACTTGAAGAATCATTCATAATACTGCAGGGAATACAAATCCATTCTATTTATATTCATGCATAGATAAAATCATCCAGTTCATGGTTCACATATGTTTAAGCATATCCAGATCTGCCATCCAAATAGACATGGCCAAAGTTAAACACAGATGTAGCTGAAAGTGTGGCAAATTTTTCTACAACACCAACATCATATCCATCATCTAGTAAGATGGAACGGTGCAACATAATCAAATCAAATGTGAAAAAGATTAGTTAGCTAGCCCGCACTCAGCATCCACTGTATATCCATCAGCAGCTAGCATGCATGGCCACCACCAAGCTTCGGCCAACACATACACATAAAGTTAGACATGCACACGAGCTAGCGACCATCAGCTAAACATGCATGTCACGCCAAGTGTGACACTGCTACTACACTTTGCAAAGGAGAGTTCAGCAGAGCAAGAAAATGTTATTTGACCAGAATGTTATTGACCACAATTCTGATCTGACCAGCTAATCAATGCAGTTTACTCACTTGAGGTTAGCTAGTCTGAATAAAAATCCAGTCTGCGTGTGCCTGTGCATGCTCACTGACAGTAACTAGTTTCAGTTACAGTTGTTAGGACTTGGTCCATTAGCTGCATAGGATGCTCGTGGGGATGGACACGATTCAGATCATGCAGCTAAGATTTAGGGGTGATGGATCTGAATAACATCACCTAATCTGACAGTAACATCACCTAAGTGATGTTCATACACACACGCGTAGGGTACGCGCGTAGGGAGGTTGCATTTGAGGTGCTCATCTTGGGGTGCTCGGCGAGGACGACGGTGAGGTTGCAGACGAGGTGGTGGCGGTGGGCTCCTCCTCCACGGGGCAGCAGCTCCTCCTCCACGGGGTGGTGGTGAGCACGGGCAGCAGCTCCTCCTCCACGGGGCGGCGACAGGCTCCTCCTCCACGGGGCGGGTGGGTCGCGGGCGGCGGGCTCCTCCTCCCTGTGGATGGTCGCGGAGATGTCAGGGAGAGGGGAAGGGGAGGGAAGAGGGGTAGGAGGGAGGGGAGGGAGAGGGGAAGGGGTCACCTCGACGACGGTGGATGGCGGGCAATGACGGCGGCAGGAAGGGGCGATGATGGTGCGGCAGAGGAAGGGGCGGCGACGTCGACAGCAGAGAGGCACTTCGTCTAGAGATGAAAAGGTGAAAGAGAAAATGGCCCTCAATCATAGACAAGTACCAGCTTATGCAAGGATCATAGTTGAAAGTGCGGCTCGTATAAGTTTAAGCGAGGCGCATCTGACTAGAATGCGCCTCGGGTATTCTGCAACACTAGTCAACTACCGTAGTGCGCTGTATCTGTCAACAAATAGACACTAACCCACTAGTTTCATCCCTTGTCCTATTCTGAAGCCTAGCCACCCATGTTAGAATCCTGGTTGCTCAAATTTTTTGAAAACTTTTTTTGAAGGCCATTTTTCATGTAAAAACATTGTCCAAACACAATATGAACTATAAAATATACTGCAAATATTTTAAAAATTCAAATATTACCAAAACAATAAAAGTGAGTATTATGAATGTGTCTCGTCGATACATCATATTCTCAATGCAATATTATAATATACAAAAAATGATAATTATGAATGTTTCGATACATAATAGTATGCCACACACTTGACGGTTCTTGACAATGGTCGGAGCGCTCTAGCGTTTCTTGACAATGGTCATCTTCTTGCCCTTCTTTGTCACGGTTGCATAGGTTAGGTTCAGGACGTCTTCACTACTTCTTTTGAACGGGAGTCCTTTCTTAGGTAGGGTTGTGGTGTATGGTGCTTGGTTGTCGTATCCGTCTTCCATCTTCGGGTCACAGTTCTGGTCAAAGTCTTGCTTGTTGCCGACTCCGTACATTCCAATGATGTTCCTTTTGCCTCTCCTGATGACAACCCGACTAGGCTTTGACGAGTCTGTGATGTACCAGCATTGGTCAACCTTACTAGCTAGAACCCAAGGCTCATTTCTCGCGGGTGCGTTCGCACTGGTGGTCTTTGACGGTATAACCATGGTGGTGAAATATCGACCTTCTTTCTCGACGCTCTTGGCCCACCTGACATGGAACATCGGCACCTTCTCCGTAGCATAGTGGAGCTCCCAAATCTCCTCGATCCTTCCGTAGTATCTTTCCGGGACGTCGCCGGTGTAGAATATCCCCGTTACCCCTGAGTTCTAGTAATCGCAGTTATTGTCCTTTTCCTTGGTGTAGAACGTGTATCCGTTGATATTGTATGTCTGATTGGTCATCAGGTTGTGCGAGGTGCCCCGTGACAAGGAGAATATGAGTATATCTTCCTTCAAGTACTCGCCCTGCGGTGGATTAACAATGACCTTCTCCCTGAACGACCACGTGAAACCGAAGTTATGCTCCTTGATAACATCTTCCTCCGAGTACTGGTGCCCCGGTCAACTGCAGGTGCTATAGCGCGACCAAGTTTGCTCTTTCAAAGACCTTGGTTCGGTCCTCGAGGTCGACATGCTTTGGGCGCCGACCCTCATGGTGACCCCATCCAGTGAGCCTCCCGAGGTGCTTGTTGAATGGCAAACCAAGAGGAGTCCCAGTTTGTAGAAAGTTCGAGCAGAAAGAGATGCACTCTTTGGCTAGGAAGCCGTTTTCTATGCTTCCATCTGGACGGGACCTGTTCTTAACGTATCCTTTGATGTATCCATTGAGCCTTTCGAACGGCATCATGCTTCATAGAAACGGATGACCGAGCTGGACGATATCCTCCACGACATGGAGAAGCAGATGAAGCATGACGTCGACGAATGCGGGAGGGGGGGAATAGATCTCGAGCTTGCATAGTATCACCACGATCTCGTCCTGCAGCCTCGTGAGCTTCTTAATTCCTATCGACTTCTGAGAGATGACGTCGAAAAAGTTGTAGAGGCCAAACAACGTTTCACGAACGTGCTTGTCCATTATACCTAGAATCGCGACCGGGAGTACCTGCATCATCAGCACGGCGACATCGTGAGACTTTATCCTGCTGAAGCGTTGCTTCACCTCGGTTAGCCATCTGCTTATCTTCCCCGTGTAGACGTTCGGAAATTTGACACTGAGGAGGCACTTCATAAACTATATGGCCTCCTTCTTGTTCAGACTGAAGCACGAGGCCTTGAGCTTGACCTCGCCCTTCTTAGCCTGCTTTTTGCCCTTGCGACGATGGCTATTCTGCGTTTTCGTCTCCTCCTCTTCGTCCTCCTCCTTGTCATTGCTAGGTGGTGGTTGAAGTTCATCCCTGATGTCCATATGCTTCAAGTCGTTCCTAGCCTTTGGCCCATCTTTCGTGTTGTCGGTGTTAAGGAGGGTGGCAAGCTGACTCTCGCCCATGTTCTTCATGATATGCATGAGATCGAGGCTATGAGGCACGTAGAGGATCTTCCATTATGGCAAGTCCCAGAAAACAGACCTCGCCTTCCATACCTTCAGAAGCGGCTCTGGCTTCCTCTGGGTCTTTCCTGGTGCATGTCATTCCTTCCAGTTATTCAACAGCTTGTAGATTTCCGTGCCGCTCCTCTGGTCCGAGATTCTCGAAGCTCGACCGTCCCATCGAACAGATCTCCTAGCTTTCTCCTGGCGTGATTCTTGGGAAGCCACCTCCGAGCCCCAAGGAACACGATTTTCCCAGACATGGGATATTTCTATAGCTGGAGGTATGTTGTATTATCCTTGCAGCTAACGCACCCATAGAATCCTTGGACCACCTGCCCCAAGAAATATCCGTAACCGGAATAGTCTTGCACCATTGTGATCACCAGCGCTCGGATGTCGAAGTGTTCTTGTCTTGAGGCGTCCCATGTACGAGCTCCTTCTTCCCATAACGTGGCCAGCTCCTCTTTCAACAATGTGAGATACATATTGATGTCTGTACCAGGTTATTTTGGCCCTTGAACCAGCATACTCATGGTTACGTACTTCTTCTTCATGCACAACCAGGGGAGAGGTTGTAGATCCATACAAACACAGGCCATGTGTTTTGTGTGCTGCTTTGTCTTCCGAACGGATTGAGTCCGTCGGTGCTCATGCCTAGCCCGAGGTTCCTTGACTCTTTCCCGAAATGTTGGTAATATTGGAGGTCCAACGCCTTCCACTGGCAAGCATCCGAAGGTTGTCTCTGCATTTCCTCCTTCTCTAGATCATCGTCTTCCGGCCTATTTCTTTCCGCGTGCCAGCGCATGAGCTCTGCTTCCTTAGGGTCCGCGAAATACCGATGTAGACGAGGAGTTAGAGGAAAGTACCACACCACCTTTCTAGGAGCTTTCTTGGTCCCTCTCTTGTATCGAGAGGTCTTGCACACCACACACGTGGTCTTCTCCGCGTCCTCGCCCCGGTAGATGATGCAATCATTTATGCAGACGTGGTATTTCACGTGCGGTAGATTGAGAGGGCACGTGACTTTCTTGGCCTCAGCGATACTAGTCGGACATGTGTTCCCCTTCTGGGGAAGAATATTGTGCCAGAATTCAATGTTATCGTCGAAGCATTCGTCGGTCATTTTGTGTTTTGCCTTCATCTCCAGAGCCCTGAGCGTCAGATTCAGACGGGTATCCCGTCGTTGCATCCTCCAAACAATGGAGTGACAACGTCTTTCTTCATTTGCTCCAGCTTACCTTTCTCTCTAGCGGCGACTCTAGCGTTACTCGTCTCCATGAGAAGCAGATCTTGGACATGAGGGTCTTGCAGCCAGATCGAATCATGGCCGACACCTTGATCTTCGTGTTCATGCCCAGCGCCACCTTGATCATCTTCGTGTCCATGCCCGGCGCCACCCTGATCTTCATGATCATCACCTACCCCGACGCCGGTGTCTTGATCTTCGTGATCATGACCGACATCTTGATCTTCACCATTATTGACATCCTCATCATCATCTTTGTCATCACGTATCCACCGAGTGTAGCCATCCATGAAACTACGTCGGAGCAGGTGCGACTCTAGCATTCCCGAATCGTGCCTTATCAGAAACATCAGCTTGCAGTCGTGACACGAACATCTTATCTCCTTCTTGTTTCTGCATGCCATATCGGCCATCGCGCATCTCATCCACCTATCCACGAGGGCTTTGCAGATCAGTGGTCGGACCATGGTCGCCTATGCGTGATGGCTCAGTGTCGGCACCAGAAAAATGCTGGTGCGGTGTTGATGTGGAGCTCGTTGGGAACCCTAAGAGGAAGGTATCATGAGCACAGCAGCACGTTTCCCCCAGTTATGAAACCAAGGTTTAATCGAACCAGTAGGAGCAAGGAAACACCCCAAAGGTGTTGCTAGCTAAGCCTTGGCAGGGCGCACTACCGGTGCTAGTAGCAACGTGGAGACCTGCACAACACAACCACAGAACTTTGTCCCCAACTTGCAATGAGGTTGTCAATCTCACCGTGTTTTGTTGAAAACAAAGGATTAAACGTATCGAATGGAAGGAAGTAATAGTTTGCAGAAAGTAAACACAAAACAGTAAACAGTTTATAGATTGTATGTAAACAAAAAGGACCGGGATCCATAGTTCACTAGAGGTGGCTCTCCTTAAGATAGATAACATGTTGGGTGAACAAATTACAACAGGGCAATTGAAAAACATCGAGAAAGAAATACATGCATATACTAATCATCTTGACTCCTTTGGAACTTGATTGGGCATTACAACATTATACATAGACCGCCATCCAACTTCATCTATGACTAATAATCCACCTTCAGGTTATCATCCGAACCCCCTCCAGTATTAAGTTGGAAGCAACAAAATATTTCTTGACGAACTGTGTGTAAAGTAAACAATACGATTGTTCTATGAACAAAGGATTGTTGTTTTCTCCCTAGTAGCAACAGCACATCTAGTACCTTAGAGATTTCTGTCACTTCCCCAGATTACCAGAGGCATGAACCCCAATTGAGCATAAATACTAACTCTTGGAGTTGCTAGCATCTACTTGGCCAAGATAGCTACTAACAATGGAAAGCATGCAAGATCACAAATAACAAAGACATGATAGAATCAATAGTCAATATGAAATAGCATCTCAATATCCATCGGATCCCCGCAAACACAACATGTAAGAATTACAAATAGATGATCTTGATCACGAACGGAGATCACAAGATCTAGACATGAAAGCACATAGGATGAGAACTAGCCATCTAGCTACTACATGGATCCGTAGTCCAAGGATGAACTACTCACGCATCACACCGGAGGCTTGCATGGTGATGAAGAAGGCCTCCAGGGTGAATTCCCCTCTCCGGCAGGGTGTCGGGAAGAGCTTCAGATCCCTCCTGATCTAGGGATGGAGATGACGGCGGCTACAGACTCTTTTGTGGATTTTTGATCGGGCCCTTAGGGTTTTCGTCTCGAGGGAAATATATAGGCGGAAGGAGAGGCCGAGGGGGTGCCTGGGCTGGCCAGAATACGAGACGGAGAAGGGCTAGAGGGCGACCACACCACCCGTGGCGCGGGCCAAGCCTGGCCGCGCGGCCAGGTAGTGTGGTCGCCCTCTAGCCCTTCTCCGTCTTATTCTGGCATTTGATGACTTCCAGAAAAATAGGCATTTTGGCTTTTGTCCTGTCCAATTATGTGAATATTCATTTTCTGACTTTCCTGGAAGCAAAAACAACAAAAAATAGGCAGCTGGCACAGTGGCTCTTGTTAATAGGTTAGTCCAAGAAATCATATGAAAAGTACTCCAAAGTGTGGACAAAACACAAGAAAGTGGATAAACCCAAGCATGGAACATCAAAAATTATAGATACATTTGCAATTTATCAGCGCGCGGTACAAAGAGCAAGAGAATAATTAGAGCATATATGGACGTGTGGATCGCCAGAAAAATTCGACTTGACCTCCCCTAAAAAGAGGACATCCGCGAGTGCTATAAATTCGCTGGAAAAGAAATGAATCGACATTCTGGCGAAACATTGGCATCTCAAAAGAAATCACTGCACAAAAAGAAGCATGCACCACAACACAATCATATAGTCGCCGTGTCGTTAAGAACGCGCATGAGCATGCAAGCAACGCATTCACGCTTCCAACAACAATGACTTGCGCAAGAGAGCCGGAGGAGAATTAAAGGGACATGTTTTAGATCTAGAGGAGCAAGAGACTTCACTTACATATGAGTGTCAACCAATGGAGATTGATCAAGATTCTATGGTGAATGAATGAGGGAAATGAGGTGGGGAGGAGGAGGGGGGTGACCAAATCTGTCTTTTGGTGGAGAAGGAAGAAGTGAGACAAGAAAGGTGGTGCATGTGCCAAAAGGTGCAAAAACAGGTGGTGCTAGGTTATGTGAGGCACATATTGCACTAAATGCGCCTCCTATAATATAAACTATGTGAGGCGCATATGCTCACATGCGCCTCGGCTATGCGGCCACCCGGGCCCGCAGGGGAAACTTGAGGCGCACTCTGCTGAATGCGCCTCACCTATTATCAAGTATAGGAGGCGCATGCGATGATATGTGCCTCCCATATTGGACCACCGATCTCCTCCCGGGCCCACGCAACTTATGCGAGGCGCATTCTTCCCATATGTGCCTCGCGTATATGATATATTGGAGGCGCATATTATCAGAATGCACCTCGCATACTCTAGGGCTGCCAGATTTCGTCCATACGGAGATTACGGGAGGCGCATCCTCCAATTATGCGCCTTGCCTATTTTGATACTAGAGGCCCATTCCGGAGCAGTGCGCCTCGCCTATTTTATAGGAGGCACATATAGTCTAAATGTGCCTCAACTGAGCATGTCTCCTATAGCCTTTTCTCTAGTAGTGCTTGATTCCATCCACGGGGTATCCGGGACCACCATCTACCATCTATGCATCATCAGACGGGACCTTCGATTCAACCACGCTGCTTCTCCGCTGAGTTGGACGGCGGTAATATCGAGTGCAGGATCTTGTAGGTAATATCCGCTACTCCTCGAAGTTCGTCAATCTGTTGCGGGTGCTTTTCAAGTCTTCCTAGAAACTCGTTGAACCTATCTCCCTCCTCCTCCTACCATCGCCTCTTTTCTCTCTCTTGGCTCCAGAAGTATCTCTGTCTTTGGGAAACCCCATGTCCCACATATAACTAGGGCCAAGGCCTCGTACTCGTCCTTCGCGTTCGTCATTCCCGAGGACCTTTGTTAGCAAGTCTTTCTCTCTATCGGGACGGAACTTTGTTGTCCCCTCTTTAATTGCCTTCACCACTCTCTGCCATGTCTCCCGGGGTATCTTAATCCTGTCACTGCAAATAAGGTCCCATGTATTATCGTCATACTCACTCCCATGCCCAAGGAACCAATTTCTTTCCCTCAAATCCCATTCTTCGCTTATTGGTTCTGGAGTGACCCCTTTAGCAACCAGCTCACTCTCTTTAGCACCCCACTTTGGCATGGCAGTCGTGTAGCCCCTGGCCCCAGGTGATGGTGATATTTCTTCTTCGTGAAATTTTTCTTGTTTTTTCGACTTTTCCTTAGCAGGTTCTGACTCCTTGTCCTTCACAAATGCATACCAGTTAGCCTTATGCTTCATTATATAGCCTTCGAATTTAGGAGGAGTCTTCTTCTTTTGATACTTTTGCCATAATGCTTTCTTCCAGTTCTTGAATAGTTCGGCCATCTTCATAACAGTCCACTACTTGACTTTCTTCCTCAATGCAGCTGTGTCGGCATCATCCTCATCTTCTGGCAGGGTGAAATGTGCCATGAGGTCATTCCAAAGACCCTCTTTGTACCTGTCAGCGACATACTCACCCTCTTCCTCCCCTTTGGTCGTATTCCACTCTCGAACGGTGATCGCGATGCGAAACCTAACCATAACTCTGCATTGTTGTACAAATACACGTTTAGCCTTTTCAGTTTCCAACGGTTCACCCCGTGGTGATACCACCATAATTGTATAATGCGTAGATGCATCCAACTTTTTGGACGGGCCTCATTTGGAATAGTTTTTTCTCGATGTGGAGGCCTAAGAGAAGAAACATTCATCAATTTATATATATACAACTCAATTAATGCATCTAGTAATCACGAGACTTCATATATATACCTCGCTAGACTTTGTTAAGGGTCCATCGGAACCGTTGCTTCTCCATCATCGAAGCCGTCGGCTTCTCCATCATCGGAGTCGTCGGTTTCTCCCTGATCATTTTGATCGACTTCCTCACCCTCATCGGAGGGGTTCAGATACATCGGATGAACATGGGGGGCACCATTGATCATATTCTCGAGAATTTCTTCCTGTGCTAGGTCTCTCTGGATTGGATCCATAGTTTTCTACAAAATGCACACAATATAAAATAATACTAAACAATAATATGTACATCTAATTTGCTTCAATAATACTAAACAATAGCAAAATTCTAGTGATGCCTCGCGTGGGCCCTGTGTCCGGTCGCCCACCATATATACCTCTATAAACCCCCCGACCTGCACCCATAACCCAATCTCTGGGGGCCTGCGAGCACCACCACCCTAACCCGAAGTCCGGTTGCTCGCGAGAACCACCACCCTAACCCTATCTCCGGGGGCCCCGCGAGCACCACCACCCTAACCCTATCTCCGGGGCCCATGAGCACCACCACCCTAACCCTAAGTTCGGGGCCCCGTGAGCACCACCACCCTAACCCTAAGTCTGGTCGCCCGTGAGCACCACCACCCTAACCCTATCTCCGGGGGCCACGGGCACAACCACCCTAACCCTATCTCCGGGGGCCCACGAGCACCACCACCCTAACATATATATATTTATACACTATATATTACACTATATAGTAATAATAACATATTAGAAAAAAATACTAGAAAAATAATAATAACATACTAGTAATAATAACATACTATATTACATTATATAGCTAGTAATAATAACATACTAGTAATAATAATAATCGTGTATATATTTTTATACAATATATAGTAATAATGACATACTAGCAAAATACTAGAAAAAAAATACTAGGTAGGCGTGCGACGGCCCTCTCTCTTCCCGTGGCCAGCGCCGCCCCCTAGTGGCTGACCGGAGACGAGGCATGGCGGCGGAGGCTGGCTAGAGACGATACACGACGATGGCGACGCGCGGGCTGGCCGGAGACGAGGCACGGTGGTGACTATACGTGGGCTGGCCGGAGACGAGGCGCGACTACGGCGGCTGGAGTTGGGGCGACCGGAGAGGATAGACGAGACATGCAGAGGTACCTGCAAGGGCGACACGTGGCGGTGGCGGATAGAGCTGGGGCGTTCGGAGAGGGGAAGGCTGCTGGCGTCAGAATCGCGCAGCCTGCCGGCGTTGTCGTCATTGAGGACACCTCCTATGAAGTGGGCAAGTCGGGAATGAGATTGGGGAGAAGCTACATGTGAATTTAAGGGGATGGACCTTTAGTCCCAGTTCATGGCATGCACCAGGACTAAAGGGTCTTTATTCCCGATGTGTGCCACGAACCGGGACTAAAGGTCACCCCTCTAATACTGGTTCGTGGCACGCCCCGGGACTAAAGGGTTTTCGGCACCACCCAAGGGGCACGCGCCGACGACACCCCTTTAGTCCTAGGGAATGCCACGACCCAGGACTAAAGGTCCCTTTTTTTAAATTTGACCAAAACTTTGTTTCCCGCCTTATTGCATACAAAGTTATTATATTATTAAAATGATAAAACTTACAATATTTTAGGGTTTAGGTTTAGGGTTTAGGGTTTTGGGTTTAAGTTTTAGGGTTAGGTTTTATGGTTTAGGGTTTAGGGGTTAGGGGTTAGGGTTTAGGGGTTAGGGGTTAGGGTTTAGGGTTTAGGGTTTAGGGGGTAGGGGATAGGGGTTAGGGTTTAGAGTTTAGGGGTTAGGGTTTAGTGTTTAGGGTTAGGGTTTAGGGGTTAGGTTTTAGGGTTTAGGGGTTAGGGGATAGGGGTTCGGGTTTATGGTTTAGGGGTTAGGGTTTAGGGTTTAGGGTTTAGGTTTAGGGTTTAGGGTTTCGGGTTTAGGGTTTTGGGTTTCTGATTTAGGGTTTAGGGTTCTAGGGTCTAACTATTAAAACTATTAACAGGGACTTAAGATATTGCGGGGGCCTTTAGTTCCGGTTGGAGCCAATAACTAGGACTTAAGATATTTCCCGCCCTTCTGAGAGCCGTCAAGCCACGCGTCATGCTTTCCTGCCATTTCACTCCGCTTCTCGCCATATTTTCCCACCATTTCCGTCTATATCGAGGCCGACCGCCATGGCCATCCACACATCCACAACTTCGCCTCTCACAATAATGGACACCGTATACTGGGCCATTCTGACCCTAGAGGAGACCGAGGCGCTGTGGGCCTCTAGCTACCCATGCGCGCCCGGCTGCCCATCGACTAGATGTTGAGCGCTGGAGGGGTTCATGTCCCTCCTATGCCTCAAGGTTCTGCTTGCCAGGCGGCCATCATGAACCACTTCTACCTCGAGCTCACGCCGAAGCAGCGGATGAATCCCCATTGGGATCCCGACAACTACGACACCTAGAATGCCTTCTTTGCTAACCAGCGGGAAAGGGAGATCGCTAGGTATGAGGGTGATGGCCCGCCCCTGTTGAACCACAACGAGGCCGTTCGTTGCCTGTGGTGGGCAAGTAGGACAATCGTTGGTGTGATGCGCTATATCGCCCATGGAAATTAGCCTCGCATGTGGTGCCCGCACTTTGGCCCTCCATAGAGCCATAAGAAGGGTGGTGATGGTGAAGGCCGCTGGCACCATGGCGTCGTCATCCAGGAGCCCCCTCCCTCATGTGTCATGAATTCGAGGCCGGAGTTGCAGGTACCCCCGGAATATGCCCTGGCTGGGCTTAGGATCCCGCATCATGCGCCTAGCAACGACGACGATGATGATGACAAAGAAGAAGACGGCCCTGAAGCTATGTGCTATAGGGCTATACATGAGTATAACTAAAGGGGGCCTTTATTCCCGATTACTTAGTCCCAGTTTTTAAATAATAATAAAGTTCTTGAGTGTTAGTCCCGGTTTGTGGCTGGACCAGCGGGACTAAACGGGGGCCTTTAGTCCCGATTCCATAGTCCTAGTTAGGAAACCGGGACTAATGGATCATTTCGTACTAGCTTGTGTTGGTCTCTCTACAACTTTCCCGAACTATGAAGATGTTGTTCTATTCTTGTGTTGGGTAACTAATTTAACATATTAGGGAGTACATCTATGACCAACTTGTTGGAGATGCCGACATCTCCCTCAAGTTGGCCGTAGTATTGTCCCTTCTCTCGCACACCATCTTGCAATTTATAACTTCTCTAACTAGATCAATACGTCGGGGAGCTAACTAATTTCCAATATTGGGGAGTGCCTCTATGGCCAGCTTCAGAGAGCTGCCTAAGGACTAGATCCGTAGGCATCTCCCTGAAGTTGGTCGTAGTGTTATCCCTGCTCTCGCACACCATCTTGTTTGTAGTTGATAACTTCACAAGGATGCCTATTTATAGATTAGGAAGCACAACATAGTGTCGACACTCATGACATAACGTCGACACTCACCCCTGTCATAGTGTCGACACTCACCCCTTAAGTCCCGGTTTGTCTTCAACCAGGACTAAACATGCTCGCACCTTCTCCATCATGCCACAATACCTTAAGTCCCGATTGGTTTCTTCAACCGGGTAAAGATATTATGTGACATAGTTCCAAGGACAAATACCAAACTTGGCTCATCCTCTATCTTCAGAAAAATGTTGCATAGATTTATTACATAAAAGGTTTAATACATTATTACACATTACCAACCACCCTATCTAGTGTTGTGGTTTTCTTATGTGCCATAGCCATGGAGAATCTTCATCATCTAACAGAATGCTTGGGTCAGTTTTCACTTTGAAGGGCGGAATTACATGAAACTTATTATAATCTTCTGACATGTCTGTCTTGCTATCCACTCCCACGATGTTTCTTTTCCCTGAAAGAACTATGTGGCGCTTTGGCTCATCGGACAATGTATTATTTTAATTATCTTTCCTTTTTCTTGGTTTGGTAGACATGTCCTTTACATAGAAAACCTAAGCCACATCATTCGCTAGGACGAATGGTTCGTCCATGTAGACATGATTGTTGAGATCCACTTTTGTCATGCCGTACTTTTGGTCTACATGTACCCCGCCTCCTGTCAGCTTGACCCATTTGCACAAAAACAAAGGGACCTTAAAAGTAGGTCCATACTCAAGTTCCCATATCTCCTCTATGTACCGATAATACGTGTCTGTCAGGGGGATGACCCCCAGGTACCCCAACCGAATAAGGAACAAGACAGTCGGATCGCGTCCGGCTGACCAGATGCAGCCGGACAGGGCAAGACAGGCCGGCTATCCCCCGGTAGCCGGATGAGCAAGAGGTATCCGGATGTGGCGACGTTGCCGGACTCAATCAATGGGACAGGGCGACATGTGTATCAGTGCACGGTACGCCTGTACGTTGGCAAGACTGGCAACTACCCGGCCATACCGAAGACTTTGCGTGGGTGACGCGGGAACAGTGGCCTGTGCTGACGACAGGCTCGCACGGCATCCACTATGCCTACGACAGCCATACCGCTCGTACTCCGACAGGACAAGCCATACTGGACACTGTAGATGACTAGTCGGCTGGGACCCGCCTGTGGGGCCCGCTAGTCGGACTGGCCAGTGAGACCTTTGCCTCTCAGCCTATATAAGGAGAGGCAAGGCCTCAGTAGAAAGGGTTGGTCTTACAGCATTTAAGGCAGTAGCTAGCGTATACAGCTCAAGGAGCACTTGTAGTTCGTATACTCCACATAGTCAGATCCGGCAGGAGTAGGGGTTTTACCTCACCACGAGGGCCCCAAACCTGGGTACTTCCTGCGTCCCGCTACGCTCGCTTGTATCTAATCCCGCCTGCGGACGCCATCGATAGCTTCCCTGCTAGTCCCCACACCTCTATCTAACCTCCTCAGGTACTGCTGTTCCCAATAGAACGACAGTGTCCTTATGCCCATTTTCATCTATTGCATCAAAGCGGACACCACTGTTTTTGTTGGTGCTCTTTTTATCTTGGGCGATCGTGTAAAATGTATTCCCATTTATCTCGTACCCTTGAAAAGAACATATAGTCAAAATGGTAACATGGAAAATGTGTACAACTGATCTCCAAGAGTGGTGTTATTCATCAGATGTGTTTGCAACCAACTACCAAAATTCTTCTCATGTTCCCCTTTAATCAAGGAGTCAGACTTCCCTGATTTTTGGAGCATAGAATATTCTTGTGTTTCTTGATATACGGAGCCACCATAGTGAAATTGTGTAGAACTGTGTAGTGTGCTTGAGTGAAAGAATGCCCGTCCCTACATACCATTGATTTCCTTCCTAGTGTGCCTTTTCCAGTCAGCCTCCCCTCATACCGAGCTTCAGGAACATCAATCAGCTAAAGGTTAGGAAGAAGTTAACACAAAACTCAGTGACCCCTCTGTTGCATAGCCCTTGGATATGCTTCCTTCTGGCCTAGCATGATTATGAACATATTTATTTAAGACTCCCATGAACCTCTCGAAGGGGAACATATTGTGTAGAAACACAGGACCAAGAATTCTAATCTCTTCGACTAGGTGAACTAGGAGGTGCATCATAATATTGAAGAAGGATGGCAGGAACAACAACCCGAAGCTAAATAGAAATTGGACCACATCAATTTGTAACCCTGATACACTTTTTTGATCGATTTTTCCTTTTGAGAAATTGCATTGAGGAATGCGCATACCTTTACAATGGCTAGGCGAACATTTTCTCGTATAATTCCCCTCAATGCAACCGGAAGCAATTGCGTCATAAGCACGTGGCAGTCATGAGACTTTAGGTATTGAAATTTTTCTCTTTCATATTTACTATTCACTTTATATTCGATGAGAAGCTAGGCGGGACCTTGATACTAAAAGGGACTTCAAAAAAGATTTCCTTCTCTTCTTTGGTAAGAGCGTAGCTGGAAAGCCCTTGAAACTGCCCTGGATTCTTGTCGCCTCGTCCTTTATAATGTTGATGGTCCTCCTTTGTTGCTTGGGTATCTTTTGACTTCCCATACAAGCCCGGGAAGCCTAGAATATTCACACAAAGATTCTTCGTCAGGTGCATCATGTCGATTGTAGAGCGGACCTCATGCATTTTCCAATCGGGTAGCTCCCATATATAGATTTCTTCTTCAACATGGGTGCGTGTTCATTGGCATCTTTTGGAACAGGTTGTCTGCCAGGACCCTTTCCAAAGATTACATCTAAATCCTCGACCATACCAATTACATCAGCACCAGTACGGGGGACAGGCTTCGTTAGGGTTTCTTCCTTGCCATTGAAATGTAATTAAGGGATGACTAGGCGAAAGAAAACAACGATTGTACGGGTACAAATTCTTCCTACATTTATCTAGATATATACTTTCAGTCTCATCTAAACAGTGTGTGCATGCATTGTGTCCTGTATTCGTTTGTCCTGAAATGTTACTAAGAGTAGGAAAATCATTGATGGTTACGAACAAAAACGCTTGTAGGTCAAATTCCCGCTGTTTGTGCTCATCCCACACACGTACACCTGGTTTGGCCCACAACTGTCATAGTTCATCAACTAATGGCCTTAGGTACAATCAATGTTGTTTCCGGGTAGCTTTGGGCCTTGGATGAGCACTGACATCATAATGAACTTCCGCTTTATGCACAACCAAGGAGGAAGGTTGTAGATACATAGAGTCACGGGCCAAGTGTTGGCACTACAACTCTGCTCTTGTAACTACCTCGGTGAATTACGCACTTAGTTACATGCCTGGATGAACGAAAGTGGTTAAAATAGTACGGTGGGGCCCAGGGCCACTCACGGTAGACCTTTCGGCTGTCCTAACCACTTTCAGAGCATCGGGACAAGAACGAGTGGCGTAATCGGCAGGCGAAGGGATCAACTACATACACAAGTGAGTATGTATGCATGCCACATACAACAGTTCTCAGAGCCACTCCATCTAAAAGAAATAGAAATATTGCAACGTCATATGGCAAGATTCAAATATCCTAGATAGAGATAATATTTTAGGATAGCTCCTCATACATCACACATCAGAGTACCAGGCAGAAGTGGAAAACAAGGTCCGAGTACGGATAAGAAGCAAATCGGCATAAGATGCCACATAAATAAACACATCCCGCCCATAGATCTCACGGATCCCCGTTCCCAGAATCTCTACACCGAGTGATCGTTGCCAACATCATCTGTCTCCTCCACCCAGTATCCATCTTGCGGGTACACCTATTCATCTGAATCAAACAATTTATCGTGTGAGACCCTAGGGGTACTCAGCAAGTCTTTATGCCACTAAAGGGGCACAACCTGGGGTGACGCAATTGTAGCAAAAGATAATAACTAACAAGTCTAAAGATACTCGCTAACCATCCGCCTAACCAATGATAGACGGATGTCCGTGAATTCAGAACAACAGTTATAAAAGTATAATTAATAGATCCATCCTCCTCCTGGCTTACCAACGTGGAAGCGGAAGAACAACCCCCCATCCATTGGCAGTTTTATTAACCATTCCATGAGTGTTGCACTATTTACTAATCAGGTACTTAGTCAGATTAAAAGCGGTACTTTAGTTATACTTGTCTATGATCGAGAAACTGTGCTCCAAGTCGTCCATAACTGCGGACACGGCTTTCAGAAAGATTTACCCTGCAGGCGTGCACAAATAGCAACACACACTTGATCAACCTCGGAAAAACAAACTCAAAACCCAACGAGGCATTCACGACAAAGCGATCACAGGATTCAGAAATATTTCAGGGGGCCACCCCATTAAGCTACCTACAACGAAGTTGGCCGGCTCCGAGACGGACCCAAGGTTTGTGTGGACGGCGGTAAACGACTGGGAACCCGAAAATGTGACTGGGCTTGTCGATACAGCGAAAACGTGTCACGATCCAAAACAGTACAGGTGCTCCTCGCACAATCTTAAATAAAGCAGTAACATGGCATAAGTACAGGATAGTAATAAAGCCCCAAACTAATTGTGGCCCCAAGAAATAAGAATGAATCAAGCTCTGGCTCAGGGGGGTCCATAAGGCCTCCCGGATGTGGATAGTGCGAATATTCAAGGAACAGGAATCAAGTACTCGGGTTCCTACGGGACACAAGTGAGCATGAAAACCAAATAGCAGATATTGCTCACCGGTGCCTCTTTCATTAGTGACCCCATTACTACTCAGGTTAAGTTGTTTAGGTACCTCGTTATCCATCAGACACTCACATACCCTACACATGCTTTTCTACGACTCGCATGGCTCAAACAACTCCTATAGTAATGGCTCATGGGATGGAGGAACAAGCTTCGGTGGGGTTTTAAAAATAAAGGCTATGCAGTACTTGGGATTCAATTTAATGCAATCGCGACTCAATGATGCAAGAATAAGATAGAGGCAATAGGTACTATATGTATGCAAGCATGTGGTAGTGCTTGCCTGGCAGCTCAGTTGAAGCGAGAGATGGATCTGGGTAGTACTCCTGTGATTCCTGGTAATTCTCCTGCTAGGCGTCTATTCAAAGAAGAAACAAACAAACAAGGGCCAACATAAATAAAGTGCACAAGCATATGAATTAAGATGCTACAATCAAACAAGCATGCCATGATGAATGGTGCACAATTTTACATGGCATTAAAGTAGCATGGCATGGGTGAGGTGTGGGGACAAGAATAATGCATTTTATTATTTATTTCGTCAAATTTTATTGCCATAAACAGTTCTGATTTGTAATAATGACATGATGCATGCTTCAAATCAGAACAAGGAATGCATAGGTAGAACGGGCTCGTCGCGCTGATCGATTTAGACATATTATTTGTCAAATTTGGAGTTGTAGAATTAAAGTTATTAATTTATTAAGAAAAGGACATTTTATTGTAATTTTAATTATCTCGAAATTTTAAAGTGGTCAAACATTATTTTGAATAGCATATTTGATTTCCTCACATTTTTTTGATTCAAAAACATATATCATTTGTATTGTTTGGATTTATAATTTAAAAGTTATTTAAAATCTGATTTGAATTTGAATTTGAACATTTGAATTTGTTTTGTTTAAACAGATAACCCGAATTACTTTTGTTACCTAGCCATACTCCAGCCCTAGTTGCTGACGGTGGGACCGGCCTGACTGGGCAACACAGCGCGCAGAGGACTTTTTCCACCGCGGCTCTACATAGCCAATGCGGCGGACAGGTGGGACCAGTGGCTACGGGTCCACGGGCTAGCGGCTGAACCCGCAGAGGCTGACAGTGGGGTTGAGCTGGAGCGCGGGTTAAGGTTACTAAAAGCAGGGTGCCTTTCTGTAAAAAGCTCATAGAGGCTGGCAGGTGGGGTCGCGAGGGGGCGCGGGTTGAGCAGATCAAAAAGCTAGGGGGTTTTTAGCAAAGTGCGCGGCGGCACTTTTTTTCTTCTACGCATTTTTGACGAAACTGAAAGCACGCACGGCGACAGCGGGTGCGCGACGCGGTGGGGATTCGATCCGGGGACCTGGGGCTCGCGCTCGGTGGCGATAACCAGTGCGGTAGGATGTGGGTGTTGATAGGAGGGAGTTACGCGGCTAGTTAACGCGGTACGTGACGCGGAGGCGTGCAGAAGCTCATGCTCGGCGACGCACCGAGAGCGTTCGGTGAAACACCTGCCGCAGCTAGGGTTGAACGGCGAGGCAGAGGATGTCTAGGCGGGAGAGGAACTCACCGCCGGCTCGACGGAGGGCTCAGATCGGAGTGGGGAGCAGCAGATCAACGACGAGGCTGGCGGCCGGCGACCTAGGGTTTCGTCGGGGCGTCAATGGTTCTGGCGGTCCGGGTGCTCCTCCTCCTCATTGGCGCGTATAGTGAGAAGCGGGGGAACCTCCTCGGTCTCCTCGACCACCTCCACGTCACGCACGCCGGCTGGAACGAGGAGTCTGCGGTGGTGCTGGCGGTGATCGGCGTCCAGAGTTGGAGAAGGAGGGGTACGGGGTAGCTAGGGAGGAGAGGGGAGGAAGGTCACGCGCGCTGGTAGATCTGGAACAATGCCAGGACGGAGGGGAGGATAGGGACGGGGTAGGAGGGTGAGGCCGTGGGGTAGATGGTGGAAAAGGTGGCTCGGCACCTTTTTCTCCTCTGCCTCACGTGCTTGCCGTGGGAGGCCAAGCCAGGGCAGGCAAGGTGCCTGGCAGGTGGGGACAGCATGGCTGTGGGACCTGCTGGCAGGGAGGGAGAAAGGAAGAGGAAGAAGGAGAGGGGAGGCTCGGGTGTAGCTAGCCTCGGCTAGGGTTAGGTTAGAGGGGGAGGCTCGGGTTAGGGCTAGGGTAGATGGTGTAGCTAGGGTGTGGGGCCAGGGAGAGTAGGGTGGCCAGGTGGGGCCTTGCTGTCCGAGAGAGAGAGAGAGGGAGTGCTACGGCATGGAGATCATGGGGTTCGGGTTTAGGTTAACCCACATGAGCTTGAACATGAAGATGACAAGGTGGCATGGTGGAGTTGGAGAGAGGAGAGGGAGAGGAGGACATGGTGTAGGATTTTGCATGATTAAAATCAAGCCTCACCAAGTGTGGTTATGACATAGAGGTAAAAATGAGAGAAAAGGTGATGAGAGAAATGATCTCACATGACTCTACATGTGTACATGCACTTGTGAGATTAGATCAGAAGGGAGACATTGATGCACATGGCAAGAATACAAGATTATGGTGGAAAAGATTTAGAGAAAGAGGGAGCTCAAGAAGATGATCCACTCATAAATCAAATAAAAACCAAAGGAGAACACATGGTGGTGATGGTTGCATGGCCCATGCAAAATTATTAAATGCCATATTCTTATGCTTGTGAGGACAATAATAATAACATGGCATTGCTCTTATGCATTCCCCAAAATATGGAGTAGGGCCAAACTAAAGAAATAGAATTGGATCCATCCCACCCCACATGAGCTATATTATATACCAAAAGAAAATAAAAGCCCATCGTAAGTAGAATGGTGGAATTATAAGGTGGTGACAAAGAAAAGTGGTTGAGTGGAATGAAAGATATGCCCCAACTCAACTTGGGTATCAAGCATTTATCAAAAACCAAATACAATGTATCAAGAGCCAAATACAAGTAATAATGCATAAGAGAGAAGATCCAAAAGAAAAGGGGTTTTATATGATACTCAAATGCAAGGTGGCATGATGACATGAGCATGATATAATTATGATGCAACAATTATATAGGAAGTAGCCATTATATTACTAGACCAAGTAGCATTACAATGGTTAGACAATTGGGATTCTACAGCTCCCCAAAAGGATTCATGGCTTTGGTAGTGAGACCAAAGCATAAGTTCCTTGCGTCACCATCAAAGTCCAGGATGTCTCTCGATTTTTCTCCACTGCCGACCATCAGCAGGGTGCCTCAACATCCCGTCTTTCTTACGGTCTTCCATGTGCCATCACAACAACTTGGCATGCTCTTTGTTTCTGAACAAACGTTTCAATCTTGGTATTATAACATCTTACCACATCACCTTGGCAGGAACCCTCTTCCTTGGTGGCTCTCCCTCAACATCACTAGGGTCATCTTTTTCTGATCTTATATCGCAATGCAGTGCATACCGGGCATTTATCCATATTCTCGTACTTCTCTTCGTGATAGAGGATGCAGTCATTAGGGCATGCATGTATCTTCTACACGTCTAATCCTAGAGGACAGACAAGCTTCTTTGCTTTGTACGTACTATAGGAAATTCGTTATTTCTTGGAAGCAACTTCTTCATTATTACCAACAAATTTTGAAATCCCGAGTCAGTCACACCGGTCTCTGCCTTCCACTTCAGCAATTCTAGTGTGCTACCCATCTTCTTCTGGCCATCTTCACAAGTTGGGTACAATGATTTGTTGTGGTCCTGTAACATCTACTCGAACTGCAACCTCTCCTTTTCTGTGTCGCAGTCTCGGTTTGCATGAGAAATTACCCGACCAACATCATCAGCGGGCTCATCTGGTTACCGTTCTTCACCTCCTTCTTCTTCATTGTCTTCCGTTGTAGTATCATCATATTCAGGGAACATAGATCGGTAGTTGTCATCATCGTTTTGTTCTTCATTGCCGTCTTCCATCATAAGCCCTCTTTCTCCATGGTTGGTCCAAACATTATAGCCAGACATAAAACCGGGCCGAAGCAGGTGGCTCTAAATGACTCTTGAGAAAGTGTGAGCCTTCTTATTCAGATAGTCAACACATAAAACCATCCCGCCACTTGTTCGCCTCGGCCACAAGGCGAAAAGAATGCACGCCTTCTCTGTAAGCGTCAGAGCGTCGGTCACCGTACATCCATGGATGGCTCATCTACATCATATAACCATATATATCAAATGCAATCCTGATGCTAAAATTAGTACCGCACGGTCTAAGTGAGAAAATAGTTGGTAACCTTTTAGGACACTTCGAAACAAAGAGGAGAAACCTTAAGTGTGGCTCGAGAAAATGAGAAAATGTTTGTCTTGTGTGAACTCAAGTGGCATCGCTCTCACATACATTTCATCGAGCACCTCTAGTGTATATGAAGAGAAAAAACCTAATACAAACTATGCCACCTTTCCTCCATGAAAAAATGGAGGAGGGCTATGTCATATATATAGGGCCAGCCCATTTGTTCCAGTTTGAGATACAAACCGGGACTAATGGGTGTGCCCGGATCGTGTTGCAGGGACCAGACCCATTAGTCCTGGTCTGTATCTCAAACTAGGACTAATGGTCTCTAATGGGCTGAGACAAATGGTTTGGGGGGGAGAGGGGGGTTGGGCCGTTGGTTTGGACCATTAGTCCCGGCCCCAGCCACAGCCGGGACTAATGGCTCGAACGAAAGGCCATTTTTCTACTAGTGATATGAGGTGCTCGAGCCGCAGTTAAGCCTTTCTCCTCTTTCTTTCCTCCTCAATCGAGGTTAGCATCCTTATCCTTTCATCTGTCATTGATATATAATAATGCATGTGTTGATGTGAAGTGGTCATCTCACTATTCATGATGTTCTGTAATGCTTTTTGATAAACTTAATTATATGATGCATATGAACCGGCGTGGATGGATATACAGTGACCGACGTGAATCCGTGTACATTCAAGTCATGGCTAAATTTATCGATCTGACTAAGGCAAACAAAGAGAATGGTTTTATGTGTTGTCCATGTTTTGAATGTCGAAACATCAAGGAGTACTCTTCCTCGAAAATCATTCACGGCCACCTGGTTCGGAGAGGTTTCATGCCCAGCTATAATTTCTGGACCAAGCATGGAGAAAGAGGGGTTATGATGGAAGACAATGAAGAAGAAGAGGATAATGACAACTATTTTCATATTTTCCCTGAATACGATGATACTACAATGGAAGAGAATGAAGGAGGTGAAGAACGGGCGTTAGATGTGCCCATTGATGATCTTGGTCGGGTCATTTCTGATGCAAAGCGAGACTGAAACAAAGAAGGAGAAGGTTAGTTGGAGGGCACATTAGAGGATCACAAAAAATTGTTGTACCCAAATTGCAAAGATGGCAGCACAAAGCTCGGTACCACATTGGAATTGCAGAGATGGAAGGCAGAGACTAGTTTATCTGATAAGGGATTTGAGAAGTTACTAAAAATAATGAAGCCAAAGTTTCCAAAGGATAACGAATTTCCCGAGAGTACTTATGAAGCAAAGAAGATTCTCCGCCCTCTAGGATTAGATGTACAGAAGATACATGCATGCATTAATGACTGCATCCTCTACCGCAGTGAGGAGTACAAGAATTTATATAAATGTCCAGTATGCACTACACTACGGTATAAGATCAGACGAGATGACCCTGGTGATGTTGATGGCGATGAAGAGCCCCCCGAGAAGAGGGTTCCTGCTAAGGTTATCTAGTATGCTCCTATAATACCAAGGTTGAACGTCTGTTTAGAAACAAAGAGCATGCCATTTTGTTGCGGTGGCACAATAAAGACCGTAAGAAAGATAGGAAGTTAAGCCACCCCGCTGATGGGTCGCAGTGAAGAAAAATCAAGAGAGAGTTCCCGGACATTGCAGGTGACGCGAGGAACTTATAGTTTGGTCTAAGTACATATGACATGAATCCTTTTGGGGAGCAAAGCTGCAGTCATAGCACCTGGCATGTGACTCTATGTATCTACAACATTCCTCCTTGGTTCTGCATGAAGTGTAAGTTCATTATGATGCCAGTGCTCATCCAAGGCCCGAAGCAACCCGGCAACGACATTGATGTGTACCTAAGGCCATTAGTTCAAGAACTCTTATAGTTGTGGGGAAAACCAGGTGTACATGTGTGGGATGAACACAAACAGGAGCCATTTGACCTACGAGCGCTGGTTTTCGTAACCATCAATGATTGGCCTACTCTTAGTAACCTTTCAGGACAGACAAACAAAAGATACAAGGCATGCACACACTATTTAGATGATACTGAAGCTACATATTTGCATAAATGTAAGAAGGTTGTGTACCTGGGGAATCGTCGATTTCTTCTGACAAATCATCAAGTAAGAAAGAAAGGGAAGCATTTTAAAGGTGAAGCAGATCACTGGAAGAAGCCTGACCTCCATAGGGGTGATGATGTATTTGGTATGGTCAAGGACATAGAAGTAATCTTTGTAAAGGGTCCTTGCGGTCAACCTGTTCCGAACAACATCACTACTGGAAACATGCCCATGTGGAAGAAGAAATCTATATTTTGGGAGCTACCATATTGCACTAATGGAAAATGGGCATTTTGTCCCGGTTTGTAAAGGGCTTTAGTCCCGTTTGCCCAACCGTTTCGTCCCGGTTGGGCTGCGAACAGGGATAAAAGGGTGGTCCACGTGGCCGCTGGCTGTCGCAGGGGGGGGGGCATTTGTCCCGGTTCATAATTCAAACCAGGATCTATAGGCCTCTGCCACGACAGCATTTTGGGCGTGTTTTGTGCCGCGGCAGAGATTTTTTTTTGTATATTTTCATTTATTTTGTTTCCCCTTTATCTGTTTCATTTTTGTGTTTGAGGCAACATTTATTTTGTGAAACTTACCCCAGCACTATGTTGTGAGGAATGCTGGCCTCAAATCCGCATCATGCCTCCATGCGAATCCACTTTCAGTAACATCAACCTCGCACCATCTACTATGAGTACCAACATTCCTCACAACATAGATCTGGGGTAAATGTCATATACCTTAAGGGAACCATTATATTACAAAACATCTCCCGATTATATTACACAGCAAGTATCGAATATATTACATTCATGCATATATACAATATAAAGTCTTTTATGATCCCTATTACATTATCATTATCTTCCGATAGTGTTCTCCTTTTGGATCTAGCACCTCTTCATCTAAGAATACGACAATTTCCTCTTGGATTGCTTGTATGCAATCCTTTGGTAGAAGATGGTCCCACAACCATTTTATCTAATTTAAAATAATGAGTCAACATATATGAATGAAACTAAACACAATTGATGGTAATAAAAAAAATTCTAAATATTCTTTACATACTTGAAGTTGTTATAAATTTCTGCCCTTCTCACAGACCGTCTAACGAATTAACTTGCAAACATAGTATCCACATAAGTTATTTCCGTCTGCCTTCCTCAGACACTTTACAAGAACAAAGTTCAATCAAAATAATAATAATTAAGCATGATAATGGTATCGAAACTAGAATCAAAGAGATGCCCGGATCTAGCTAGTAGTACTTACATTTAGTGGTTTAAATGTAAGATTCTCTTTTCGGGCACCCTTAGCCTTGTTGGTGAACCGTTTCCAAGCGCTCATCGACAACGAAAATGAATGAAATGAGTTAGTAATTACTTGATATCAATAAATGAACGAAAGTTGCTGATATAGTGTCATAATGACTGAAATTACCACTGGAGCTTATCCTGCATGGGGGCCCACTCCTCAAGGGGTTTATGTTTAGAGTCCATGATTTGTACTACTCCATTGTCAGGTTGAATGATTATGGAATATAATGGAATCTACGCATGCATAACTCATCCATTATACATTTAACATTGAGTAAGCGAAAAAGAATGTGTACAATACAATAACACCACTTGAAGTTGTAAGGTAATAATATTTCCCTTTTGGTTTCTTGAAACCTTAACGCCATTACGATTTTATCCTATGTGTCCTTGGGACTAAGTTTCACAGTAACTTCATGAACCCAATACGGGTCAATGAACCCAATGTCATAGATTTGTCCTCTTCTGCATTCGAGAATCTTCAGCCTGCATAATATAGTGAGTATGATTATACATGCGATATAAACGAGGTGAGCTAACTAGAGACTTAATTATTACAGAAATAATACTTACAGATAATAGGCGCTGACTATCGATTTGTCGAGGGCATCTTGATTGAAAAACTGATGTAGTTCAGGAAATTCGATCACTATCTAGGCATCTCCATACCCATAATGCTCGTTTCAAACTCCGATCACTATCCAATTTGCCCCTTCCTTTGTGGCTTTAATGTACCAATTATGCAATCTTCGCAATTTTGTTGGTAGATACTAAACATCCTCAGGTCAGGTGAGAGATTTCTCGTACTGATATTTACATGCTTCCTCAGCCATGGGGAACTCTAACTGGTCTAAGTCCTGAGCAATAGTCATACCTTGAGCAGTGGCCACTTCTCCATATAGTGAAATAATTTCTGGATCATACTGCTTGTCTGCACCTTTGCTCGTCTCCACCATGGTATCGGAGATCACTTTGAGTGGGGGGCACTCCTTGTTTTTCTGTAAACCAAGCCGGGGAACTAAATTCCCGTTTGCACTAGTGCTCTTCGACCGCACCATTGACTGACCATACAATAGAGCGGTCATAGTCTGATGACAACCTTGGATAGGGTTGATGAAGGGTCTTCAACATTTTTTGCAGTTTGCCTTTTTCTTCTTTAGTGCTAGAGAACTGTGGCTCTTTCAGCCGCTTGAGGCTATCAAACCACTGTTGCGTTTGGGCCTTTTCGATCACTATATTATCCTCTTCAGTATAGTCGTAAGCTCTCTTGGGAGCAACCTTTGGTACTGTTGGGAGGGGCTCCGGTAGAAGCTTTGGTGATCGGTTACTCTTTTGCTTTTGTCCCTGACCCTTTTGTACTTTTAGGAGGGGCTGAGACGGCTGACGTGGCGGCGAAGACGGCCGTTCTAGAGAAAGGGCCTATTTTGGCGGATACAATTGCATTGGAGAAAGGGCCTATTGTGGTGGAGACGGCGCCTGTCGCGGCGACGACAAAGATGGCTGATGCGCTAGAGACGGGTGAGGCTGCGACAAAGATGGAGTTGTGATCTAAGGAGTGGATAGCCTTGGCGTCCAATTTGAAAGCACGATGTGTTACTTTCGCCATATAATGGTCATGTTTTTGCTTCTCCTAGCCCAGTCACATCCCCTTCACCTACAGTGTAGTCAAGCTTGAGCTGCGTGAATCCGTCCATAACTTCATCCACCCAGGCAATAGCGTAGCCCTGTGGAACTAGAAAACAATGGTAAGTTGGTACCAGTCCAAATAATGGTAAGGCATAGCCGACCGCCACCTTCATGGTTATGTTGACAACTTTCACATGTAGCTCACAATGTGTCATCTCCATGATATCATCCACTAGGTAGCAAAGACGAGCCATCGCCGGTGCATCATCAGCATCATCACCGGGGATCTCCGTGGAAGCCATGCTGCTTTTTCGATTAGTGGATGGGCCAGTAGCATCAAAGGCAACTTCGTCTACTATGTGCCGCTGAGATGGGCTGGTAGCTTGCTGGCTAAGTATGTCAAGTTGATTCTGATGCCGCTTTAATTGTTCTTCTATGCCGCTCATCCAGTCAGCCTACTTCATTACTTCAATTTCCTACCTTTCCTTTCTCCTTCGATGGCTTCTATCGAGATATTTCTTCCGGATGTCAGGAAACCCAAGGTTCCATGGTTTGGAGCCTTCTCTGCCTCGTGTTAATCCCTCGTGTTCCTTGTTCCCAAGGGCGAGCGCGAGCTCGTCATTCTCTCTATCAGGAATGAACTCCCCATCTTCAACAACCTTTACTGCATTTCTAATGACTTCGATGGGTATGGGCGTTTCTTTATGTCTTATATTATATATGCACTTCCCTTCTGTCCAACATGCCCCCATGCCTGCAAAACCAATTCCTTACCCGTTCGATCCAATTGTATGGCTCTAGGGTGATCCCTTTAGCAATCAGATCGGACTCTAGTTTCTCCCACTTAGGCTTGATAGCCTTGTAGCCACCTTGCCCCATAGTATGGTGATACTGCTTTTTAGCACCATTTTTCTTATTCATTTCAGACCTTTTCTTAGCTGGCGCCAATGTCTTGTACGCCTCAAAATCAGCCCAGTAGTCTTTTAGCTTCTCATACACTCCAGTGAAATCCGGAGTCTTATCTTTCACGACAAAGTAAAGGTGCAATCATTTCTTCCAGTTGTTGAATTGCTGGTCCATCTTCTTAAGAGCCTACTCCTTTACTTTTTGCTCCATGTGTTTCTATAGTCCCTCGTGAGTTGGAATCTCCTCATCTAGATCGTACTCATTTGGATCCACCTCTAACGTTGGTAGGGTGAAATTACCCATGAGCTTTTTCCAAAGAGTATCTTTGGCTAAGTCACTGACATATAGAGACTCTAAATCCTTTGACGACCTTTTCCATTCTATGATGGTGATCGAGATGTAGTCCCTAACAATAACTCCACATTTCCTTATAAATTTATTTGCAGCATCAATGGGAGCCTTCAGTTCGCCGTCTAGAGCGACTTCTTCGATCCTGTACCTTTCATGGTCTCCCAACTTTCTGGCTAGGCCTCGTTTATTCTTTGTAGAAGATTTTCTCGATCCGGAGGGCTAAAAGAAGAAAGAGCGTTAATATATATGTATATAAACAATAGAGGCTAAATTAATTAATATATATATGCACTTCGCCGACTTCTCCCTCGCTGAGTTCTCCCTCATCGTCTTCTCCCTCACCAGAGTCGTCTTTTCGGTCAAAACCCCGATCTCCCTCACTGGAGTTTTTCAAATATAGAGAGGTGACATCGTTATTGATATGTCCTCCCTTGTTGATCATATCCTCAAGCACCATTTCCCTTTCTTCGTCTCCGGGCTCCATAGTTTATGCAAAAGGGGAGAAGCGGATGAGTTGAAGCTGCCAAGCGAGGAGGTTAGGTAGGCATGGTTTGACGGGCTAGGGATATAAACCATAATTCGAAGAAACCCTAATATATGGCGCGCGTTGTCGTGCCCGTCCATCGTACCTATATGGCATGTGTTGCCACACCCGTCCATTGACCCTATATGGCGCGCGTTGCCGCGCCCGTCCATCATCCTTATATGGTGCGCGTTGCCGCAGCCGTCCCTAACCTCAAACGCCGGCGGGATCGTGTAACTCCAATGCTCATAAGCAATAACGACCATGTACAAACTCATTGAAACATAGAAAACATTTCAGGACTAATAATAATGCAACATAATCCCGTCCTGGAGCCAACCAATGCTAGGAAGAAGTATCGTCACTACTAATACTACTAATAATACTCTACAACAACCACAACAACAACACCAACTACTACTACTTATTACTACAAATACTAGTAATATAATACTAATAGTAATACAATTCTACTACAAATAAATACTACTACAAATACTCTAATACTACAAATAAATACTCTAATACTACAAATACTCTATTACTACAAATACTAGTAATATAATACTAATAGTAATACACTACTACTAGAAATACTCTAATACTACAAATAAATACTCTAATACTACAAATACTCTATTACTACAAATACTAGTAATATAATACTAACAGTAATACTCTATTACTACAAATAAATACTACTACAAATACTCTAATACTAATAGTAATACCCTAATACTACAAATAAATACTACTAGAAATCGAGCTAGAGCTTACCAATGGCAATGGAGGCAGCGGTGGTCATACTCCGACGCGACAGTGGAGTCCTTGTCGAGCACGAACAGGTGGAGCGGGGGGCGGGGGGGGGGGGGGGGGGCTCGCGGGGATGGGCGCCGCGACTCCTCTCCGGCGTGTCATGGCGACAGCGCGACTCCTCTCCGGCGCGGGACTCCACGGGCACAGGCAGCGGTTCGTGGCTCGTCGGAGAAGTGGCGACACGTGGAGGCCAGCAGCGGGACGGCGGTTGGGCAGCGTAACGGCGTCAGAGCAGCTCCTTGTGGCGGTGGCGGCGACAATCTCTGCAGTGGCGGTGTGAGTGAAAGAGATTGGGAAGGAGAGAAAGGGGCACGCGTGCGCGGTTAAGTACAGGAGGGCCTTTATGTCCAGGTTGGTGACACCAATCAGGACGAAAGACCAGAGCATACGTCCCGGTTGAAGCCACCAACCGGGACGTATGATGGCCACCAAAGCGGCGCGCGCAAAGGACCTTTAGTCCCGGTTGGTGGCACCAACCGGGACTAAATGTCCTTTTTTCAGAAAAAATTCAAACTTTTCAGATGTTCCCGCCTTATTTCTTATTTTTATTTAGGTGTTCTCATTTGAAATGATTTGAATTTGAAAAAACTTTCTATCTTATAAAATAATTTTTCAAACAATTAAATTTGAAAAGGTTTAAATTTGAAATTTCTAAAATGGTTTATATTTGAATTTGAAAACACTTTCAACATGAGAAGTTTTTGAAATTGAATAACTAATGCAAAACCATTTTCGGTTTCCTAGAATAATTGTTCAAACTATTTTCCATTTTCAAATAAAAATGCATTAAAGAATGAAAACAGTGGATCTCTCAGCAAGTTTGGGTACACAAACGAACCATTTGGCCTAGCCAATGGATTAGTCATAATCATGTCTAGCCCTATAGTACACAGCTTTAGGGTCATCTTCCAAATCATCTTCGTCATCGTCGCTATGGCATATTCCGGGGATCCTCAGCCCTTCCCCGGCTTGTGTAGGGGGGAACCGGGGACCGTGAACCATGACATATTCTGGGGCACCTGCCACTCCGGCCTCGGATGCATGACGCGGGGGGGGGGGGGGGGGCGACGGATGGGGCTCCCGGATGACGATGTTGCTACGCTCACAACCTTCACCACAAACACCCTTATTATGGCTTTGCGGCGGGTGCAAGTGTAGGTACCACATGCGAGGATGATCTCCCTCAGTGATGTAGCGCATCACACCAGCGATAGTCCGGTTCGCCCACCATAGGCGACGACTGGTTTCATTTTGGTTCACCGGGGGCGTGCCATCACCGTCGTACCTAGCGATCTCCCTTTCTAGCCAGTTAGCGAAGAATGCATTGCAGGTGTCGTAGTTGTCGGGATCCCAATGGGGATCCATCCGCTGCTCCGGCATGAGCTCTAGGTAGAAGTGGTTCGTGATGGCCACCTGGCGGGCGGAACCTTGAGGCACAGGAGGGACATGAACTCCTCCAATGCTCATCATCCAGTCAGCAGGCACCCAGTAGCCCGGTGGGCATGGGTAGCTGGAGCCGCACAGCGCCTCGGTCTCTTTGAGTGTGAGAATAGCCTAGTATGCGTCCATTGTTGAGAGAGGAAGGTGTGGATGTGTGGATAGCCATGGCGCGGTCGGCCTAGATATAGAGGGAAAAGGAAGGAAAACATAGCGGGAAGCGATGGGAAATGGCGGGAAATATCTTTAGTCCCGGTTAGCGGCTCTAACTAGGATTAAAATACCCGGTTAGAGCAAAAGGGCGCGAAAGCATAGTGGGAAGCGGTGAGAAATGGCGGGAAATATCTTTAGTCCTAGTTAGTGGCTCCAATTGGGACTAAAAGACCCGGTTAGAGGAAAAGGGCGGGAAAGCATAGCGGGAAGAGGTGGGAAATGGCGGGAAATATCTTTAGTCTCGGTTAGTGGCTCCAACTAGGACTAAAATATCCGGTTAGAGGGAAAGGGCGACAAAGCATAGCGGAAAGCGTTGGAAAATGGCGGGAAATATCTTTAGTCCCGGTTAGTGGATCCAACCGGGAATATCGACAAGAGTGTCGAAATTATGTCATGAGTGTCGAAACTATGTTGTGCTGCTTAATCAATAAATAGGCATCCTTGTGAAGTTAACAACTACAAACAATATGGTGTGCGAGAGCAGGGACAACACTATGACCAGTTTGAGGGAGATGCCGGCGGAGCCTAGTCTTTCGGCATCTCCAACAAACTAGCCATAGATGCAGTCCCTAATATGTGAAATTAGTTAACTCCCTGGTGTATTGATCTAGTTAGAGAAGTTATAAACTTCAAGATGGTGTGCGAGAGCAGGGACAACACTAATATGTGAAATTAGTTACCCGACACAAGAATAGAACAACATCTTCATAGTTCGGGAAAGTTGTAGAGAGACCAATACTAGCTAGTAGGAAACGATTCATTTGTCCCAGTTTCCTAACTAGGACTACAGAATTGGGACTAAAGGCCCCCCTTTAGTCCTGATCCAGCCATAAACTGGGACTAACACTCAAGACATTTATTATTATAAAAACTATGCCTCTATTATGCACATAACATTGGCCATTTGGACTGAAAGCCATGAAACCTCAAACATGATAGGTCATTTTGTGAAGGGTTTTCCTTGCAACTAGGTCATATAATATGACACCACACGAATGATTTACAATATTTCTGTCTTGTCTGCGACTCCCACGATATTTATTTTCCTTGAAAGAACTATGTGACACTTTGGCTCATCGTGTGATGTATTCGTTTGCTTATTTTCTTTTTTTCGGTATGGAGGACATGTCCTCCACATAGAAAACATGTGCCACATCATTGGCTAGGACAAATGTTTCGTATCTGTAACCAAGATTGTTGAGATCTACTATTGAAATTCCAGTCAACTGGTCTACATTTACCCCTTCTCCATTCAGGTTAATCCATTTGCGCCGAAACAAAGGGACCTTAAAAGAAACTCCATAGTCAAGTTCCCATCTGTCATCTGTGTAACCATAGTATGTTTACTTTTTTCCATTCTCGTCGGTTGCATCAAAGCGGACACCACTGTTCTGGTTGGTGCGCTTTTTATCCTAGGTGATCGTGTAAAATATATTCCCATTTATCTCGTACCCTTGGTAATTCAATATAGTAGAAGATGGTGACCCAGCCTACAAGTAGAGATGATCTCCAATAGTTGTGTCATTCATTAGATGTGTTCATAACCAATTGCCGAAAGTCTCCATGTGTTCATCTCTAATCTAGGAGTTAGGCTTTCTCGGATTGTTGGAGCGTACAATATTCTTGTGTTCCCCGATATACAGAGCTGCCAAGGTGGAATTCTGTAGAACTGTGTAGTGTGCTTGAGTGAAATAATGTCCATCCCTACATATCATTGCTTTCTTTCCCAGCGTGCTTTTTCCATTCAGTCTCCCCTCATGTCACGATTGAGGAACATCAATCAGCTTAAGGTCAGGAATAAAGTCAACATAGAACTCAATGACCTCCTCTGTTCCATAGCCCTTGGAGATGCTTCCTTCTGGCCTAGCACGGTTATGAAAATATTTCTTTAACACTCCCATGAACCTCTCAAAGGGGAACATATTGTGTAGAAATACATGACTGAGAATGGAAATCTCTTCGACTAGGTGAACCAGGTGATGCGTCATAATATTGAAGAAGGATGATGGGAACACCAACTCAAAACTAACAAGACATTGGACCACATCCTTTTGTAACCTTTTTAGAACATCTTGATTGATCACCTTTTGAGATATTGCATTGCGGAATGCACATAGCTTCACAATGGGTACTCGAACATTTTCTGGTAGAAGCCCCCTCAATGCAATCAGAAGCAACTGCATCATAATCACGTGACAGTCATCATACTTCAAGTTTTGCAATTTTTTCTCTGCCATATTTATTCTCCCCTTTATGTTAGATGAGAATCCTGACGGCACCTTGAAACTATAAAGGACTTCAAAAAAGATTTCCTTCTCTGCTTTCGTAAGAGCATAGCTGGAAGGACTTAAGTGACACCCTTTATTCGTTTTGTTCTGTCGATACATGTTTTGTGAGTCTTTCATATGTCGTTGGTCCTCCCGTGCTTTAGGTCTATCTTTTGTCTTCCCATACACGCCTAGGAAGCCTAGCAGGTTCACGCAAAGATTCTTTGTCATGTGCATCACATCGATTAAAGAGCGGACACGTAGGACTTTCCAATAGGGTAGCTCCCAAAATATAGATTTCTTCTTCCACATGGGCGCATGTCCGGTAGCGACGTTGTTCGGAATAGGTTGACCACCATGACCCTTTCCAAAGATTACTTATATGTCCTTGACCATACCAAATACATCATCACCAGTACGAATGTCAGGCTTCTTCCGGTAATCTGCCTCACCTTTGAAATGCTTGCCTTTCTTTCATACTTGATGATTGGTTAAAAGAAATCGATGATTCCCCAGGTACACAACCTTCTTACATTTATGCAAATATGTAGCTTCAGTATCATCTAAATAGTGTGTGCATGCCTTGTATCCCTTGTTTGTCTGTCCTGAAAGGTTACTAAGAGCAGGCTAATCATTGATGGTTACGAAAAGCAGTGCTCATAGGTCAAATGGCTCCTGTTTGTGCTCATCCCACACACTTACACCTGGTTTTCCCCACAATTGTAAGAGTTCTTCAACTAATGGCCTTAGGTACACATCAATGTCGTTGTTAGGTTGCTTCGGTCCTTGGATAAGCACTGACATCATAATGAACTTACGCTTCATGCAAAACCAACGAGGAAGGTTGTAGATACATAGAGTCATAGGCCAGGTGCTATAACTGCAGCTCTGCTCCCCAAAAGGATTCATGCCATCTGTACTTAGACCAAACCATAAGTTCCTCGTGTCACCTGCAAAGTCTGGGAACTCTCGCTCGATTTTTCTTCACTGCGACCCATCAGCGTGGTGTCTCAACGTCCCATCTTTCTTACGGTCTTCGTTGTGCCATCGCACGAACCTGGCATGCTCTTTGCTTCTAAATAGACATTTCAACCCTTGTATTATAGGAGCATACCACATAACCTTAGGAGGAACCCTCTTCATGGGGGGCTCGTCATCGCCATCAACATCACCAGGGTCATCTCGTCTGATCTTATACCAGAGTGCAGTGCATACTGAAGATTTATCTAAATTCTCATACTCCTTACCGTGGTAGAGGATGCAGTCATTAATGCATGCATGTATCTTCTGCACATCTAATCCTAGAGGGCAAAGAATCTTCTTTGCTTCGTAAGTACTCTCGGGTAATTCGTTATCCTTTAGAAGCTTCGACTTCATTATTTTCAGTAACTTCTCAAATCCCTTGTCAGATAAACCAGTCCCTCCCTTCCGTTTCAGCAATTCTAGTGTGGTATCGAGCTTTGTGCTGCCATCTTTGCAATTTGGGTACAACATTATTTTGTGATCCTTTAACATGCCCTCCAACTTCAACTTCTCCTTCTATGTTTCATAGTCTCGCTTTGCATCAAAAATGACTTGCCAAGATCATCAACAGGCTCATTTGATGCCCGTTATTCACCTCCTTCTTCTTCATTCTCTTCCATTGCAGTATCATCGTATTTAGGGAACATATGACAATAGTTGTCATCATCCTCTTCTTCTTCATTGTCTTCCATCATAACCCCTCTTTCTCTGTGCTTGGTCCAACAAGTATAGCTGGGCATGAAATCTCTCCGAACTAGGTGGCCACGAATGATTTCCGAGGAAGAGTACTCCTTGATGTTCCAACATTGAACACATGGACAACACATAAATCCATTCTCTTCACTGGTGGAAAAATGGCCTCTAGTCCCGGTTCATAAGGGCCATTGGTCCCAGTTCCAGAACCGGGACCAATCACTCGGGACTAATGCTAGTCCCGGTTCGCGCACGAACCGGGACCAATGGGTCCCCACGTGGGCGGGCGAGCGACGGGGGGGGGGGGGGGTGGATCATTGGTGTGGCAGCGCCAGAGACGGGCGAGGGTGGATCATTGGTCCCGGTTCTTGGCACGAACCGGGATCATTGGTCTCTGTGCCGTGGCAGGGTTTTGTGCCGCGGCAGGATTTTCGGGTTATTTTTCTCCCGCGATAGGGTTTTGTGCCGCGGCAGGGATTTATGCCGCGGCAGGATTTCGAGCTATTTTTCTGCCGCGGCAGGATTTTGTTTATAAATTTAATGGTACTACATATATACAGCAATAATGAAACCACGATATATATATTACACATCATGCATGATCACAAATATGTACACCGTCTCATCCGTGTTCTTGGTCGAAACATATTATAATTACAAACGATACTCTCACACAAATTTGATCTAATTTACATCTTCTTTTATACACTTCACCCTTCCAAATGAAGTGGGCAATAGTATTCTCCTTTCGGATCTATGACTTGTTCTAACAAGAATCCGGCAATTTCCTCTTGAGTTGCTTGCACGTGTTCTTGTGATAGAAGACCATCCCGCATCCGTTCGATCTAATATAAAGAAGGGGATCAATATATATGAATGAAACTAAACACAATTGGTGGTAATAAAATAAAGTTGTGATTATTGTTTATCGTACTTCAATTTTTTTGATGTTTCGGTCTGCCCCCTTCTCTTTGGTCGTCTGGCGAATGAACTCGCAGACATAGTATCCACATAAGTCATTCCCGGCTTCCTTCCTCAAGCACTTTATGAGAACGGGTTCAATCAAAATAATAATCAAGCATGATAATGGTGGTATTGAAACTAGAATCAAAGAGATGCGTGGATCTAGCAAGTAGTACCTACAGTTAATGGTTGAAATGTAAGCTCTGGCTTCCAAACACCCCTAGTTTTGGCGGTGAACCATTTCCAAGCCCTCTGGAGGCATTCCTGCATGTCCGCCCACTTTTCTAATGGTGTGCATTTCAAGTCCAGGACTTTTACTACTCCGATATAGACAAAAATGATTAAGAGAATATAGTGGAAGCTTGACACACTAACAAAATATAACATGAGTCAATAATACGCTTAACATCGAGTAATCGAAAATAGAATGTGTACGAGACAGTAACACTCACGCAGCATTGTAAGGAGATAGTATTTCCCTTCTGTTGCTGAAATCCTTCAACACTTGGAACAAGTTATCCTCTGTCTCTTTGGGATTTGTTTTTAGAGTAACTTGATGAACGAAATTACAATCAACAAACCCAAGGTCATAGATTTGTCCTTTGTTGCATTCTAGAATCTTTATTCTGCATATATAATTAGTATAGTGATCTTCAAGATGTCGTTGGTGCACACGCCCTACGGCATCTTCGGAAGCTCCGCCTCGGAAAAATTTCCCTGCAAGCCTGTGAAAGACTCCATTACATAAAGTTTCGATACATCACATAAAGTTTCCATACATTACATAGATTTACACAGGGTTTAGGGTTTAGGATATGAATCCTTCGTCACATATGTCGATCCCTTGCCTATGATCGCTTATTAGGCCGTAACCATGGAGCATCTTCTTTGCTTAACAGGATGCTTGGGTCAGTTTTAACGGTGAAGGGCGGAATTTCATCAAACTTATCATAATCTACTGACATGTCTATCTTGTCCTCGACTCCTGCGATGTTTGTTTTCCCTGAAAGAACTATGTGACGCCTGGGCTCATCGTCTGATGTATTCGTTTCCTTATTTTTTTTACTTTTTTCGGTCTAGAGGACATGTCCTTCACATAAAAAACCTGAGCCACATCATTGACTCCCGCGATGTTTCACAACCCGGGACTAATGACTGTGGTGGGGGTGCGCTGGAGGGGCTTTGGTCCCGGTTCGTGGTAATAACCGGGACCAATGCCCCCGTCGGTTCGTTGTCCCCGTGCATAAATATGAGGCCATAACGCTCGCTTTCGCCATCGCCTCTGCCTCTCTGCAGTCCCTCTCCACCCCACCACTTTAGCAATCAGCTCTCCACTGTGCCGTCGTCTCGCCTCCCCTCCCTCTCCAATCTCCACCGCGCCGTCATGGAGGTGCCCACACTCAACCACTACGAGACGGCGTAGTTTGCGATCTATGGCATCCTCGCGGCGCCGCACACGACCCTTCCCGCCGGATTTCGCATCAGCGAGGGAGGTGTGCCGGTGGCTCCGCTCCTCAACCCCTGCGGATACGAGATGGAGTACGTCATCACGGAGCGTCGCCGCCAACTGCCCGCGTGCATTAGGGCGTTGCCCCGGTACGTGGCGGGCAGCGAGTATTGGCCTCGGCTGTTCAAAAAGGAGCGGAAGGCCAAGCTTGGCAACCGTTTCGTGGATGGGCGCCTGGTGCACCCGGATCGCCGCAACCAAGAAGGGTGGGAGTTGTTCTGGTCCGTCCCTGGACGGACCATCTACACCTCCATCGACGCTGCTATGCGCGCAGACGAGCTCAGTCTCCCGAACAACGCCGAAATCGTGGAGATTTCGTCTGACGACGACGAGGAAGTCGATGGCACGGAGGACAACGACTCGGAGGACAGCGGCAGCGGAAGTGTTGTCGACTAGGAATTTATAAAGTCGCATCTTTATTTGTATGGAAAAATTTGTAGTCAAAAAATAAAATGTCTCAATTTAGACCTTAGTCTCGATTAATTCGTGAAAGATTTGTTCAAAAATAGTGATCAATTTAATTTTTACCTCGAATTAATTTCTGCCTCGAATTAATTTCTGCCCTGAATTAATTTACATTAATTGTCCTGGACTGCTGGCCGTCGCGGGGTTTTTGGTCCCGGTTGGTGGCATGAACCGGGACCAATGCCTCGCAGAGCGCCACGTGTGCGTTGCGGGGGCATTGGTCCCGGTTCGTGCCACAAACCGGGACCAATGCTTACAGATGAATCGGGACCAATGCCCTGGCGGCATGAACCAGGACGGGTGCCTGGTATTGGTCCCGATTAAGGAAATGAACCAGGACCAATGGGCACTGGACCAAAGGCCCTCTTTCTACTAGTCCTTTGTTTGCCTTAGCCACATCGATAAATTTATCCATGCCTCAAATGTACACGGATTCATGTAGGTCACCGTACATCCATTCTTGCCGGTTCATCTGCATCATTACAGAACATCATGAATAGTGATATGACCACTTTACGTTGACACATGCATTATTATATCAATGAAAGATGAACGATAAGGTTGCCAACCTCGATCAAGAAGGAAAGAAAGAGGAGAAAGGCTTAAGTGTGGCTCGGGCACCTCATATCATTTTTGTTTTGCGTGAAATCAAGCGAGATCATTCTCTCAGACATTTCGTCGAACACCTAATGTGCATAGAAAAAACTAGCACACACACCTCACTCCTTCCACCAAGAGAAAAAATAGAGGGAGGGCTGGCTGGGGCGGCGCATTTATAGGTGGACTATTCGTCCCGGTTTGTAATACGAACTGACACTAAAGGTGTGCGGAAGGCCACGTGTCTGGGGCCCGACCTTTAGTCTCGGTTTGTATTACAAACCGGGACGAATAGTCCCTTACGAACCGGGACGTATGCCCCTGGCTCTCATTTGTCGCTCGGGCCCCTCGAACCGGGACAAAAGCTCTGGAGGCTTCGAACGAAAGGCAGTTTTTCTACTAGTGTTGGAAAGTCCTACGTGTCCGCTCTTCAATCAATGTGATGCACATGACAAAAAATCTTTATGTGAACCTTCAAGGCTTCCTGGGCATGTATGGGAAGACAAAATACACACTAGAAGCATGGGAGGACCAATAACGTTTGACAGACCCACAAAACATGCATCCACAGAACAAGACAGATAAAGGGCGTCACTTAAGTCGTGCTATCTATGCTCTTATGAAAGCAGAGAAGGGATTCTTTTTTGAAGTCCTTTACAGTATCAAGGTGCCGTCTGGATTCTCGTCTAATATAAATGGGATAATAAATATGGCAGAGAAAAAATTCCAAAACCTGAAGTCTCATGACTATCACGTGATTATGACATAGTTGCTTCCGATTGCATTAAGGGGGCTTCTACTGGAAAATGTTCGAGTATCCATTGTGAAGCTATGTGCATTCCTCTATGAAATATCTCAGAAGGTGATCAATCAAGATATTCTGACAAGGTTACAAAAGGATGTGGTCCAATGTCTTGTTAGTTTTGAGTTGGTGTTTGATGTCTATGCATGCTTCTATTCTTGTAGACATTGTTGGGACTCCAAGTGCAGAGGTTTGTAGAATAGCAGCAAGTTTCCCTTAAGTGGATCACCCAAGGTTTATCGAACTCAGGGAGGAAGTGGTCAAAATTATCCCTCTCAAGCAACCATGCAATCAAGATACAAGAAGTCTCTTGTGTGCCCAACACACCCAATACACTTTTCAGGTGTATAGGTGCACTAGTTTGGCAAAGAGATAGTGAAATACAAGTGGTATGGATGATTATAAGTGGTAATTGCAATCTGAAATAAGAATGGCAACAAGCAATCACGTAACAAGACTGATTGTAAATGGTGTTTCAATGCTTAGAACCAAGGCCTAGGGATCATACTTTCACTAGTGGACACTCTCATATAAATATCTTCTCTTCATTATGCTACCCTGAACAACTCTCCGGTTGGACGATGTAGGGCTATAACAGCACACCTTAAAGTTCGCATTCCCCATCTAGATAACCCCTCACTGTCACCCTGAGCACTAGATGGTTCCAACAAACACCACAATCTCATATAGACATCCAACTCAAATTATACTCATGATAAGTATTTCAGTAACCTTAGCCAAAGTGCCACACGGTGTGCACACTATCAACTTCACACTCGTGGGGATAACCAGAGATTAATTAAAGCACTTGAGTAGCATAATAGATCTTGTCAACACCCGGATTTTTAATCCCAGATGCTTGTTATGTCATACATTGCAATCCCAGGATTACCATTTTTGCGAGACATAACAGATTGGATATCACAGTACCTTATCCATTACAAACCATACATAAGGTCTTACACAAATAAGGATCTCATGATCCAGTCTTAATACAACAAGCAGCGGAATAAAATATAAGTGTAGCGGTGGGGTCCATCTTCAGGGGCATAGGCAATGCTGACGAAGGCAGATAGTCCTAGTTATCATAGCCGTCCTGCTGACCATCATCTTGGTAGTCTCCTTCATAGTCTGGCAATGAGAATAGCCAAGGACAAAAGCCATGAGTACTCTTTAAGTACTCGCAAACTACAACTAACAAGTAGGATAATTCTAAAGTAAAGTGCTAGCTCTAAGTTTAACTATAATGTTAAGTTTGAAACCTAAGCTGAGTTTAGAAGCAAAGAAAGATAAAATAAAGTTCTAGAATCACTTAAGTTGGGAAGCTAGTGTCATAAACACAACCCAGTTGTGGTCAAGTCAATATTCATCATTCCTTTCATAAGTTATTTTGAAAACATCTGACAACGAAACAGTATGGCCATTCCAACTATCCATATCCGCGGACAAGGCTATTCTAATAGTTTGACACTCTGAAGAGGTGGTACACTTTCACCACAAGATTCGATACATCTATCAGGGATAACCCTGAATCAACATACTTAGTATGTAGATAATCAAACATAACTTTTCCTTTACACACCCTAGTATAAGCACATCTCCTATGAGCATGGCCTCCCAACCATGACCATCTGTCATCTTGGGCACTGCATAGGTGGACAACATTGAGAGGTAGCCTCAGCTCAAACCTCTCCCGCGAGGGAACTAATACTAATGCATATAAACTTCCGGCTAAGCCTTACCCAATTCAGGTATTGTGGTTGTACGGTATATTTGGAATGGGATCGCATCCGAATCCAACCATCAGTTTTGTAAAAGGGTTAAGGCTCATGCCTCAACATTTTCACCATCATAAACAATTTGTGTTTCTCCACACATGTCAAAACATCTTAATAGAATGACTCGTCATTCCAAGGTTTTCATAATTCATTTTCACCAAGTATTCCCATCTAAAGTGACTCAAATTTTTATCTACTCTAAACTACTAAGTTAAGAGTGTTCACTAAGGTGGAAAGATGGGATCAATCTCATGCCATAGAATGAAATCTAAGGTTATCTATATAGGTCAAGTTTTATACTCTTTATGCTACCTTCAAAACAAGTAAAAGACTTTGGGTAAAGTAAAGGAAGTAAAGCTTGAAAATAATACTTGGGGTAAATAATAGTCAAAGTGGTATAACCAAAGCATGTCTAATGTCTTTGCTTGGGTTATCTAGATTGAAAGGGTTAGCTTGCATTGTTAATGGTGGATTGCCTTGTGCAATGCAGTAGGTGAAGTTTTCTTCCTCCTCTTGATAGAACTCCTCCTTGAAAGCTTGGTCGGTTCTATCGCCTATAAATACATACGGAATACACAATCACCAAACAATACTTAACTAGTCTAATTAGCACTCTAAGTCACACATTTGATGATCTATTATCATCACAAGCATCACAAGTTTTATTAACTAGTTTCATTCTTTTTATTTAAGAAAAGTAATTTCTACTCATTGAAAAATTAACTAAGATTTAATATTCACCACCTAAAATATGGGATCATGTGGACACATGTCATCACCACATATTCTAACATGTGGGAATGTGATTTAATGGTTGGATCACAATTACTTTGGTTTAAGTTCATTATTTAATGATTTAAAGTGACTAGAAATGCCTATATAGCATTATTTTGGTACTAGTCCAAAGTCAGTGCATGTAAACACTAATATTACTAAATATTCAGATAGGTATGGTGAAATGTGATTTTTGAGAGTTGGAATCAACTCAAAAGCTATCATGGTTGATTTTATAAAAATGTTTGAATGTGCAAAAGCTTCTGTCTTGTTATTTTTACTAGGAGAGATCTCTAACTCTAATTGAATTAAATCCAACGGGCTTGGGTAGATCTTTTCAATAGCTTTCTAACAAAATTGGAATCACTCCATTTGGGTTTCTAAATATTTCTGAATTGATTTTCAAACTAAGGGACAGAACTAAGTTCAAACTAAAATAGTAAACTCCTAATTTGAATTAAATGGGTCGCGCAGGAAAGCAAACGGGCGGCCCAGTGGAACTCCGTGGCGTGGGGCATAGATGACAGGGACGGTCCACCGGTCAGCGGCTCTTTACACGCGAAGCGGTACGGGGTAATGTGGGCCGTTAGATTAGAACTAGGATCTATGACTGGGGTTCGTCGTCGACGACGGACAGGTCGCCGACGAGATCTAACCCTAGCGGCTCAGTGGGGGTGCTCAGGGGGCGTACCAGGGTTTCAGCGACGACGGCGAGGCGGGCAAACAAACTAGTGGACGACAGCAAACTCAGGGGTGGTCGAGGCAGCTCCGGGGATGGACGAAATAAGAGGGGCCCTTCTCCTCTAGTAGCGGCCAGCTCCGGTGGAATTCCAGCGACTACAAGCTCGAGCGGCTCCGGGGAGAAGTGGGGAATGATCAATGGCGAGAGGGGAGGTGAGTGGTGTGCAGAATAAGGCTGGGGGTGGCCTCTATTTATACCTCGACGAGGCGACCAAGAGTGATGGGCGGGCGGCTCCGGCGAGGGCTGCACAGCAGGCTAGCAGCGTGGCTCGAGGTAGGGGACGGTGGCTTGTCTCCTGGCGGTGCTCTAGGGCTTAAATGCGCGGCTAGGGGCGGTGGAAAACGGTCGGGCGTTTCTCACGCTCTGCGTGGCAGAGGCGGCGTTCGACACGGCAGGCGGTGGCGGTGGTTCAAATGGCGGTGTACGGGCATGTCCGGGCGGTTCTCTGGGTCATGGCGATCCGGTGAGCACGGGCTGCGGTCGAGGCGCGGCGCTCTGGCGCATGCTCGGCATGGCACATACGCTCTGGGCACGACGCTCTGGGGGTGGTCCATGGCTCGGCTCTGCTCGGGGAGGGTATAGGGACTGGTGGTGTGGTCTGGTCTAGCTCCTAGACATGGCTAGAGAGAGAGGGGCGGTCTGCTGCTATGTTGGCAAGTTTGGCTAGCGAGCATGGTGCTCGGTGTGGCGCGACACTACTGCTAGGGGATAATGGATGGGGTGTTTATGGCTTGGTTAGATCAAGTGGAGACAGAGGGAGTGATTTGGGGTCAAATGGGTGTCAAAACCCTGTAGAAAACAGTGGGCTAATACTAGGTGTAAATCCTGCCTGCCAAGTGTTTGTGGAAATGGCCGCAAGAAATTTAGTTTTGTATTTTGAAAATAGTTTTGGCGGGTGTGTTAGTCATAAGCTTGAGACTCTGTGGTTTCTTGGGTTTTGAAAATGAAGCTCATTTGAGTGGTTTTTGAAATAGGGTGTTCTTGATACCTATAGTAGATTCAATTTTCAAATGTCATTTAAAATTGGTGCTTGAAAGTTTTTGGCATATCACAAAGTGGGCCTTGGTACATCATTACATGTACTAGCAAGGGGTGCAAATATCCACAATTGTTTCTGTTAGGCATTGAGTCCTAGGAATAGCCAAAGTAGGCATATTAATTAAAATGGCACAAATGACCATTCTCTTCTTTTATTCATTTTGATTTGTTTTTCTTTGGGATTTGTTTGGGAATGATTGAGATGATGTTTATTTCACCCAAGAATCATTTTACAATAAATGGATCACTTAATCATGGCAATTCAAAACAACTCCTATTTAAATGCACACACATATGAATGTTTTAATAATTTTAATTGGAAAAGCTTTTGTTAACCCTAATTTTGATGATCTGGATCTTAATAACCTTGGATTAAAGTTTTGGGATGTTACAAACGTTCCCCCCTTAAACAAAATCGCGTCCCGAGATTTACAAAGAAAACTAGGAACTAAAGAGACCTGGGAACTCTGTCCTAATGTAATCTTCTCGCTCCCAAGTGGCTTCGTCTTCGGTATGGTTGCTCCATTGAATCTTGAGAAACTTGATACTCCTAGTCATGGTGGTTCTGTAATCTTCTTCTAGGATACGGATGGGCACTTCATGATATGTCAGGTCATTGTTGATCTCCACAGCTTGGTGATCGATGTTCTTGAAAACTTCAGTCTTCTCCGGCACTTCTAGGCATTTGCGAAGTAATGAGATATGGAACACATTGTGGATGGCTGACATCTCTTCTGGTAGTTCCAATTGATACGATACTTCTCCTCAACGGTTTAGAATCTTGAAGGGCCCGATATATCTGGGGCCTAACTTTCCTTTCAGACTAACGCGTTGCGTTCCCTTCAATGGTCTTGGGGGTTCCATGCAGACTAACAATCCTAGAAATATACAGTTCTACTAGCTTCGAACTATGGTAGGTAGTCTTGACAGGTATAAAGTGAGCTACCTTGGACAGTCTATCAACTATGACCCTGATTGAGTCATTTCCCCTACTAGAAGTAGGCAAACCGGTGATAAAGTCCATTCCGACAGAATCCCATTTCCATTCCGGAATCTGCAATGGTTGCAATAGTCCTGCGGGTCTCTGTTGCTCTGCTTTGACTCTTTGACAGATGTCACACTTGGCAATGTAGCTTCCGATTTCTCTCTTCATCTTGTGCCACCAAAATTGCTCTTTCAAATCTTGATACATCTTCATTCCTCCGGGGTGGATAGAATAAAGAGTATCATGAGCTTCCTGCATGATGACTTGCTTCAACTCCGAATCTGCTGGCACACAGATACGTCCTTTTTACCACAACACTCCTTCTTTGTCTTTAGTGAATCCAGGTACCTTTCCTGTACTAATACGACGTTTGATGCCGTCGATACTTTCATTTCCCTTCTGGGCTTCCTTGATTTCGCTAATCAAAGTGGGTTGAAGTTCAATGCTAGCTAAGAATCCTTTGCTAACTAATTCAGTTTTGAACTGCTCCAACTCTTCATACAAACTTGGCTGCTTCTCCTTGATCATGGTGTTTAGCCTACACGAAAATCTGCTAAGAGCATCCGCTACCACATTGGCTTTACCGGGGGTGATAGTGAATGTCAAGCTCATAATCCTTGATTAACTCTATCCATCTCCTTTGCCTCATATTCAGCTCCTTCTGAGTGAAAATATACTTCAAGCTCTTGTGATCTGAGTAAATCTCACAGCGATTACCCATCAGATAATGACGCCATGTCTTCAATGCCAAAACTACGGCTGCTAGCTCAAGATCATGGGTCAGATAGTTCTGCTCATGCTGCTTCAGTTGTCGAGAGAGATAAGCGACGACTTTGCCTTCTTGCATCAACACACATCCGAGACCAATCTTGGATGCATCACAATATACATCAAACAGCTTCTTGATGTCTGGCATGATCAATATTGGGGCGGATATCAATCTCCTCTTCAGTTCCTGAAAACTGGCTTCACATTTGTCAGTCCATTCAAACTTCTTGCCGTTCTTTAACAATTGGGTCATGGGTCTGGCGATGCTCGAGAATCCTTCTACGCACTTGCGATAGAATCCCGCTAATCCGAGAAATGCACGGACTTGGGTTTGAGTGGTTGGGGCTTCCCATTATTCGACATCTTTGATTTTGGCGGGATCAACAGAGACTCCTCCGGTAGACACAATATGTCCTAGGAATCCTACTTCTTTCAGCCAAAACTCACACTTGCTGAACTTGGCATATAACCGATGCTCTCTCAGGGTTTCTAGGATGATTCTCAGATGTTGCTCATGCTCTTCTTCTGACTTGGAGTAGATAAGGATATCGTCGATAAACACAACTACAAACTTATCTAGGAAATTCATAAAGATCTTATTCATGAGATTCATGAAATAAGCAGGGGTGTTGGTTAATCCAAAAGACATAACCGTATACTCGTATAAACCATAGCGAGTAGTAAAGGCAGGCTTCAGAATATCAGTTGCATGAATCTTAAGTTGGTGATAACCAGTCCTAAGATCAATCTTTGCGAATACCTGGGCTCCAGTCAAATAATCAAATAGATCCTTTATGCTTGGCAAGGGGTACTTGTTCTTAATGGTGACGTCATTCAACTTTCTATAATCTATGCACAAATAGTTGCCTCCATCTTTCTTCTCGACAAATAACACTGGTGATCTCCGTGGCGATGCGCTTCGTTGAATCAAGCCTGTTGCTAACATGGCATCCAACTGCTTCTTCAATTCCACTAACTCTGAGGGGTTCATGCTATAGGGTCTCTGGCTATGGGTCCGGTTCCGGGGATTATTTCGATAATGAACTCAATATCCCTATCTGGGGGCATACCTGACAATTCATCTGGGAATACATCGGGGTATTCATAGACTACTCTGACTTGGTCTATGGTGGGTAGGGCTAGACTCTTGTTGCACTTGAATTGGCGAGGTAAGGTTTCAAATATATGCTCTACTGTGACTCTAGAGCTACTGGTCATGGTGATGGCTTTCTTAGCACAGTCTATCGGTCCTTTATGCCTTGACATCCAGCCCATACCTAGTACTACTTCCAATCCTTTGGTTCCAAGTACAATTAGGTTGGCATAAAAATCTATCCCATGTATTCTGATAGGCACAACTTTGCACATTTTTCTAGCTTTAGTGGTTGAACCGGGGATTTGAACTATCATGACTTGCTTCAAGGTGGTTGGGTGAATCTTAAAAGTGCATGCAAATTCTTCGGTGATAAATGAATGCGTTGCTCCCGAATCAAACAATACCCTTGCTAAAACTGAGTTGACAGAAAACATACCCAGCACTACATCTGGCACTTCTTGGGCTTCTTCGGCGTTCATGTGGAAGAGACGACCGTTGCGGTTGTGAGGGTTCCCTGGGGAAAATCTTCTCCCTGGTTGAACACGACGCTGCTGTTGAGCTGGGGCATTCACATTGGCAGTGGTGGCAGTCTTCTTGGGACACTCATTGGAATAGTGACCCTTCACTCCACACTCGAAACAAGTGATCTGGGACTTGTCCTTTGGTGCGACAGGCACAACATTGCTGCCAGTTCTAGGTGCAGTGTTGTTGTTGTTGTTGTTGTTGTTGTTGTTGTTGCTCTTGGGAGGTGCACGATTGAAGTTGTTGGCATTGCAGAGTTGTGGTTGTTTCCTCCGGACTTCACATTGCCTCTGCTACGGTTGGGGTAGCTTGGGCGAGACATTGGGGGTCGATTGTTCCTTGGAGCATATCCTGGTGAGGGGTTGGGACGATACTTCTGGTGACTGTTGGATCCAGATTGCTGCATCATATGAAGTTTGCAATTGTCGTTCGCCTGATTAATCTTCCCTTCCATCTGAATGGAAGAGTCAACTAGATCTTCGAGATCCTGGAAACGGATATTGACGAGGACAGTCTGCATCTCATCATGCAGTCCATTCAAGAATCTTTCATTCTTCTTGGACTCCGTGTTGATCTCATCAGGTGCATATCTGGCAAGCGACAGGAATATATCACGGTACTCCACCACAGTCATTCTGCCTTGCTTCAAGTCGTGGAAGTCATCCCTCATTCTGGTGACTAAGCCCTGCGACACGTGGGTGTGGCTGAACTTGATTTTGAAGGCTTCCCATGTCATCACTTGACCATGGTTCATGTTACAGATACTGGTCCACCAACCTCTTGCATCTCCCGCCAGGTAGTGGGAGGCGAAGAGAACTTTCTCGTTGTCATCAACTCCTGCAACTTCTAAGTTGTTTTCCATTGTCTGTAACCAGTCATCAGCATCTAGTGGGTTTTCAGCTTGGTTGAAGATTGGGGGATTGGTATTCTGAAAGTTTTTGAGTTTGGATCCATGGTGATCCTAGTTTCCATGCCCTTGGTTGTTGAGAGCCATCTGTTCCAGTGTTGCTAGATTATCTTGGCGTTCTGCCCTGCTTTCTTCTCTGTCTGCGATGAGATTCTGCAAGATCTGCAGCATTGGGTCTTGCGACGAGCTGCTCCCTTTTTGGTTTCCACGAGTCATTTGAAGATTGAGGTAGATAAAGGGATAAGAGGGAAAGTTCTAAGGTTCAGGGTTTTGGTTTCAAAGCTAAAACTTTGGGTTAGACTCAGGTTTTGCAACTAACTCCATTTCATTCATGCAAACAAGCACATGATACAAACACACACCACAACAACAAGGAAAACAGATGGTTTGAAGAACCATTCTTCAAGCTACGATATAATGGGACCGATACATCTCATGCTACGACAGTGCTCTAGTGCATCTACTCATCGTCGATGAAGTCGGCGTCCTCATTGTTAGTGTAGAAGTCCACGGCATCCTCATCTAGAAAGTCATCATCATTGCTGAGGTAAGAATCCATGTCTCCTTGGATGTCTTCACCCTCCTCTTCTGCCTCCTTTGCTGCAAGCTGAGCTTCCTGCTCCTTGACGGTCTTCTCGAGGTCAGCCACCTTCTTGCGAAGACGGGCGATGGTGCGATCCTTCTTCTCGCGCTAGCGGCGAAGAGAATGACGATCCTTGACTAGCAGTGAGAAAGTCCGGGCCTTCTGGTCGGCAATGGCACGGTTGTGGTTGGCAAACTCCCTAGCATTGTCCAACTCCTTCTGATGATCGTACAACAAGAAGCCAAGGTTCTCCACTTGACGTTTCAGCTCTGGGTGACTTGGCATCTCCATTGGCATCCCAATGAAGTCACGTCTTGCATAGTGAGCAAAATGGGTTCCTTGGATTTGGTTGACGCTAAGGGCACATAGACGTGCGAGAGCTTCATGCATTGCCCTGGGAATTGTATTCTCCCGGACGTTGGTGCTTCTATGCTTCCTCTAAGATAAACGGTAACTAGCCACAGTAAATCTCCTCCTGGGGTCCTAGAAGTTGAGCTCCAAGAAACTCTAGATGTGGGCATCCTAGTAACTCCGACAGTGAATCCAGATCCCTCTCGAAGATGAGTTGACCTCCGTTTCCCAACTCGTAGAACGTGCTGAACTGAGTCTCAATCTACACAAATTAAGGATGAGGAAATTAGTGAAGTGATCAAGTGTGTCAAATTTTAAGTAGTAATGTAAGAAATTTTGAGGAACATGAATTTTTGAGAAAGAATGAATTCCCAAGGATAAGAGAGGAAATAGTTTTTCATAAATATTCACTTTGGTTTTGAAACTAAGTTTTTGGTTTGGACGTCCATTCTAACTAGGGTCTCCTATGGTCAGGATGGCTCTGATACCAACTTGTCAACACCCGGATTTTTAATCCCAGATGCCTGTTATGTCATACATCGCAATCCCAGGATTACCATTTTTGCGAGACATAACAGATTGGATATCACAGTCTTAATACAACAAGCAGCGGAATAAAATATAAGCATAGCGGTGGGGTCCATCTTCAGGGGCACATGCAATGCTGGCGAAGGCAGATAGTCCTCGTTATCATAGCCGTCCTGCTGGACATCATCTTGGTAGTCTCCTTCATAGTATGGCCATGAGAATAGCCAGGGAAAAAATCCATGAGTACTCTTTAAGTACTCGCAAACTACCACTAACAAGTAGGATAATTCTAAAGTAAAGTGCTGGCTCTAAGTTTAACTATAATGTTAAGTTTGAAACCTAAGCTGAGTTCAGAAGCAAAGAAAGATAAAATAAATTTCTAGAATCACTTAAGTTGGGAAGCTAGTGTCATAAACACAACCCTGTTGTGGTCAAGTCAAGATTCATCATTCCTTTCATAAGTTATTTTGAAAACATCTAACAACCAAATAGTATGGCCATTCCAACTGTCCATATCCGCAGACGCGGCTATTCGAATAGATAGACACTCTGCAGAGGTGGTACACTTTCACCACAAGATTCTATACATGTGTCAAGGATAACCCTGAATCATCATACTTAGTATGTAGATAATCAAACATAACCTTTCCTTTACACACCCTAGTATAAGCACCTCTCCTATGAGCATGGCCTCCCAACCATGACCATCTGTCATCTTGGGCACTCATAGGTGGACAACATTGAGAGGTAGCCTCAGCTCAAACCTCTCCCGCGAGAGAACTAATACTAATGCATATAAACTTCCGACTAAGCCTTACCCAATTTAGGTATTGTGGTTGTACAATAAATTTGGAATGGTATCGCATCCGAATCCAACCATCAATTTTGTAAAAGGGCTAAGGCTCATGCCTCAACATTTTCACCATCATAAACCATTTGTGTTTCTCAACACAGGTCAAAACATCTCAATAGAATGACTCATCATTCCAAGGTTTTCATAATTCACTTTTCACCAAGTATTCCCATCTAAAGTGACTCAAGTTTTTATCTACTCTAAACTACTAAGTTAAGAGTGTTCACTAAGGTGGAAAGATGGGATCAATCTCATGCCATAGAATGACATCTAAGGTTATCTATATAGGTCAAGTTTTATACTCTTTATGCTACCTTCAAAACAAGTAAAAGACTTTGGGTAATGTAAAGGAAGTAAAGCTTGAAAATAATACTTGGGGTACATAATAGTCAAAGTGGTATAACCAAAGCATGTCTAATGTCTTTGCTTGGGTTATCTGGATAGCAAGGGTTAGCTTGCATTGTTAATGGTGTCTTGCCTTGTGCAGTGCAGTGGTTGAAGTTTTCTTCCTCCTTTTGAAACAACTCCTCCTCCTCGAAATCTTTTTATTTAAGAAAAGTAATTTCTACTGATTGAAAAATTAACTAAGATTTAATATTCACCACTTAAAATATGGGATCATGTGGACACATGTCATCACCACATATTCTAACATGTGGGAATGTGATTTAAGGGTTGGATCACAATTACTTTGGTTTAAGTTCATTATTTAATGATTTAAAGTGACTAGAAATGCCTATATAGCATCATTTTGGTACTAGTCCAAAGTCACTGCATGTAAACCCTAATATTATTTCATATTCAGATAGGTATGGTGAAATGTGATTTTTGAGAGTTGGAATCAACTCAAAAGATATCATGGTTGAATTTATAAAAATGTTTGAATGTGCAAAAGCTTATGTCTTGTTATTTTTACTAGGAGAGATCTCTAACTCTAATTTAATTAAATGCAACAGGCTTGGGTAGATCTTTTCAATAACTTTCTAAAAAAATTGGAATAACTCCATTTGAATTTGTAAATCTTTCTGAATTGATTTTCAAACTAAGGGACAAAACTAAGTTCAAACTAAAATAGAAAACTCCTAATTTTAATTAAATGGGTCGTGCGGGAAAGCAAACGGGCCGGCCCAGTGGCACTCCACGGCGCGGGGCACAGCTGATAGGGGGTCCACCGGTCAGGGACTCTTTACACGTGAAGCGGTACGGGGCGATGTGGGTTGTTAGATTAGAACTAGGATCTACGGCTGGGGTTCGTCGTCGATAACGGACAGGTCGACGGCAAGGTCTAACCCTAGCGGCTCGGTGGGGTGCTCAGGGCGCGTACCAGGGCTCCAGCTACAACAGCGAGGCGGGCAAACGAACTGGTGGACGACGGCGAACTGAGGGGTGGTCGAGGCAGCTCCGGGGGTGGATGAAATCAGCGGGGCCATTCTCCTCTAGTAGCGGCTAGCTCTGGTAGAATTCCGGTGACTACGAGCGTGAGCGGCTCCTAGAGTGGGGAATGATCAGTGGCGAGAGGGGAGGTGAGTAGTGTGCAGAATAAGGCTGGTGGTGGCCTCTATTTATAGCTCGATGAGGCGACCGAGAGTGATGGGCGGGCGGCTCCGGCGAGGGCTGCACAGCGGGCTAGCGGCGAGACTCGAGGTAGGGGACGGTGGCTTGTCTCCTGGCGGTGCTCTAGGGCTTAAATGCACGGCTAGGGGCGGTGGCAAACGGTCGGGCGGTGCGCACACTCTTAGCGGTAGAGGCGGCATTCGACACGGCGAGCGGTGGCGGTGGTTCAAATGGCGGCGAACGGGCATGTTCGGGCTGTTCTCTGGGTCATGGCGACGCGGTGGGCATGGGCTACGGTCGAGGCGTGGCGTGTGCACGCTTGTCAGGCGCGGCGCTCTGGTGCGTGCTCGGTATGGCGCAGACGCTCTGGGCGCGACGCTCTTGGGCTGGTCCACGGCCCGGCTCTGCTCGGGGAGGGGACAGAGGGTAGCGGTGTGGTCCGGTCTAGCTCCCAGACATGGCGAGAGAGAGAGGGGCGGTCTACTGCTGCGTTGGCAAGTTTGGCCGTCGAGCATGGTGCTCTGGGTGGCACGACACTGCTGCTAGGGGATAGGGGATGGGGTGTTTATGGCTTGGTTAGATCAAGTGGAGACAAAGGGAGTGATTTCGGGTCAAATGGGTGGCAAAACCCTGTAGAAAACAGTGGGCTAATACTAGGTGTAAATCCTGCGTGCCAAGTGTTTGTGGAAATGGCCGCAAGAAATTTAGTTTTGAATTTTGAAAAGATTTTTGGTGGGTGTGTTAGTCATAAGCTTGAGACTCTGTGGTTGCTTGGGTTTTAAAAATGAAGCTCATTTGAGTGGTTTTTGAAATAGGGTGATCTTGATACCTACACTAGATTCAATTTTCAAATGTCATTTAAAATTGGTGTTTGAATGTTTTTGGCACATCACAAAGTGGGCCTTGGTACATCATTACATGTACTAGCAAGGGGTGCAATCCACAATTGTTTCTGTTAGGCATTGAGTCCTAGGAATAGCCAAAGTAGGCATGTTGATTAAAATGGCACAAATGACCATTCTCTTCTTTTATTCATTTTGATTTGTTTTTCTTTGGGATTTGTTTGGGAATGATTTCGATGATGTTTATTTCACCCAAGAATCATTTTACAAGCAATGGATCAATTAATCATGGCAATTCAAAACAACTATTATTTAAATCCACACACATATGAATGTTTTAATAATTTTAATTGGAAAAGTTTTTGTTAACCCTAATTTTGATGATTTGGATCTTAATAACCTTGGATTAAATTTCTGGGATGTTACAGATCTATAGATTACAAAGTTCATGATCTCATAAGATCACGCATAGAGAGAGATATGAACACATAGCTATCGGTAGAGCCCTTAGCCTCGAGAGAGAACTACTCCCTCCTCATCATGGGAGTCAGCAATAACGATGGAGATGGCGGTGGAGTCGATGGAGATGGCTCCAGGGGCACTTCCCCGTCTCGGCAGGGTGCCGGGATAGAGACTTTTGTCCCCTGAATATCCTCTTCAGTGACGGCGGCGCTGCGGAACTTTTCGTGGAATTCTGATGTGGTATATAGGGTTTTCATCTCGGGGGAATATATAGGTGAAGGGGCAAGGTCGGTGGAGGCCCGAGGGGCCCAAACCAGGTGGCGGGGGCACCTAGGGGCGGCCACGCCACCTTAGGGTGTGTCCACCTTGTGGCCCCACTTTGGCTACCCTCTGGACTCTGTGTTCCTTCTGTTAAATATTGACTTTGGCTTTTGTCCCGTCGAATTCCGAGAATATTTCCTTACTAGCTTTTCTGAAACCAAAAACAGTAGAAAACAGGCAACTGGCACTATGGCATCTTGTTAATAGGTTAGTCCAGAAAATGTATAAAAATACCTCAAAGTGTGAACAAAATATAAGAAAGTTGATATAAAACAAGCATGGAGCATTAAAAATTATAGATACGTTTATGACGTATCAAGCATCCCCAAGCTTAACTCCTACTCGTCCTCGAGTAGGTAAGTGATAAAAATAATAATTTTGACGTGACATGCACCATCACAATCTTGATCAAGGTATTTGTAAAGCATTGATAGCTAGGATCAAAGTACTCTAAACATAAACATGAAAGATATAATTCTAACAATAAGACAAAGCAACTAAGTTGCAATACAAAAAGGTACAAACAAAATATCATGAATAACAATGCATTAAAAGACATTTGTTTGTTTCACATATAGAAAACATAATAAGTGTGGTAATCAGCTTGTCCCTCGTGGTATAGCAAAACATAAATGCATAGGACACCTTCAAAGTTCATAAGGGTGACTAGATACAAATAATTTAAGAACAAGCAATATCAAAGTTATGAATCAATCAACAAGTTTTGGGACAATGCACATTAAACTAAGAATGACCACTATGCTCTCTCAATTGGTGCATAAAGATAGAAAATGGAGACTCAACATAAAATTAAAATGAAGGGCCCTTCATAGAGGGAAGCATGTATTTCAAGTTTCATAAAGAGCTTCCAAAAATTCTGGTACTTATTAGCTTTCAACTGTCATTGCCCCTATCATAAGCATCTTGAGGTGATTAAGGTTAAGGTGACACAAATATGAGGATATGCTTGACAAGTTATAAGTTGAAAATCTCATGCCCCTTGCTTACGAGTACCGAACCTCATGCTACTCAATTCTAAAGATACCCCCTTCTAGAAGTTTCCAAGTCAGTGATGACCAGTATCAAGGAAGGATCCTTCCTACTCAATCTAAACTTCAACATCATCCAATTGATGATGCTTTGGTACCTTGCAACCCATCAAAATCATCACCACCCACATTCTAGTCAAAAACTCTAAGTCTGGAAAACTATTTCCAACATCACCTTTTTGAATGCCTCCTTTTATCAACCCTTGTGCATTTTTGAAAATGAATTTGAACCATGTTGTTAAACATCCTAAGGACTACCAAGGCCCACTCTTGCCATTCGTTAGATCATCTTCTAAGCCACTTGTTCCTGATGGTTTTGCAGGCAAGAAAATAACTATTCCTGCAAATCTAGCCAACACGCCTACTTTGATAGAAGCTCACACCCTCACCAACCTTCTAAGGACCAACTCTTTGAATTGTTGTGTTATACTCATATAGGTATATCAATATCTACTTCACTTGTTCCAATTCAATCTTAGTGCTTCTTAAACCCACAAGGTTTTGAAGGCTAATTGATAATCTGCTTTGGTAGGCTTATTATATTCAAAGTTTAAAAGCCTGTCTTGGTGAGCTCAAGCAGGATCAATCTCAAACCTATACACCATTGAAATCTACATCACTTGGTCTATCCATCCATATATACCATGCCACAATGGGATCCTTGAGCTCGAAGATCCAACAAGGTTTTGGTGGCATGAAAACAATCTTACCCAAGATCCTTAAATCTCTAGTTTTCACCAAAATCAAATTGGATTCTCCAATCACAAGGTTGCACATGCTTGTTACATTTTCTACATCATCTACCCTGATCATCAAGATTTATAAAATTTTATGCAAAATTATTTTGGCCCAAAACCTATTAAATCCCTTTATCAACAAAAACCTCAAAACTCCTACAAAGGAAAGTTTAGTTTTTGCCAAAACACTTCTCCAACCTCTTGCTAAATTGAGGTCCATATATCATACCCTACATTCCCATCTAAAAAATAAATATTTTTGAGATACTTTATTATTTCTTTTTTTGCCCTTTTTCCCAAATGGCAGAAATGGAATAATAATATTTTAAAATACTTTTAATCCCCAATAAATCTTGGGAAAAATCACCATAGTGTGAATTCCTATTTATGACCATCTCACATCAAAATCCAACCTAGTCCAATGTAAAAATATCAAATGAGCTTTTTGAAATTACTTCTGCGCTTTTTGAGTAAAGGATTTTTAGTGAACTAAAAATCTTCTAAAAAATCCCAATAAATTCCTATACCTATGCCTTGACATCATCTACCCACCATGTACAATACAAATTTTGGAACTTCCTTCACACTCCTCCATGTGATCCGATTTGTCAAATTAATCAAGCATTGATCCCAAAACCACCCCAACCCCATGGAAACTTGCTCTCCCCTTCTCCACAGCACCCACCCCTCCTCTGGTCGACCATCACTGTAGCAACCCTGTAGAACCACCCCACACCCTCGTCTATTGTGTTTGGAAAGGAAGTAAAGAGAGAGAGAAGAGACAAACACATGACCAAGCGTTTGTAACAGTAGCACCACTCCCTCTATGTCTCCTGCACGACCAGAGTGCCCTTCCCACCGCCCTACACGCCCAATGGATGGCCAGCTCCCTCCCCTTGTCCTCCCATGGACTTGTGCCACCATGGACATCTCCTCTCGGGTTAAATACCCCTAGGCCACCCAGCTCTCCCCTCTGCCTGTCATTTTCTCCCTCCCACTCCCACTCACCTCCCCCGAGCACCACTCCCGCTCCCCTGACCTGTCTAGCCTGGCAAGAAGAAAGAAAGGTGCCTCGGCCATGGCTCTAGATCGAGCTAAGATCGCTCCTCCCATCCCTTCTCTCTCTGCATGTTAGCTAGAAGAGACCCTCTGGCTGTGCTGCATCTAACCCTCCTCTCCATTTCTTCCAGTGACAGCTCTCAAAGCCTCACAGCTAGACTCCGACGAGGTTCTCTCGGTCCACTCCTAGATCCTGAAATGGTGAGTATCCCCAGGCCCTATTCCTTCCTCCTCGTACCTGCGGGACCCCGGCTAGCCCTTCCCACATAACCCCTCCCTTTCTCCCTGGCTCTTAGTTGTTGCAGAGGCCAACTCAGGCGAGACCGAGTGCACCTGCATAGGCGCCCCTGCCCGCGACTCACCAGGGCGTCACCACCCTCGATGCCGCCCGTTGTTCGGCTCCCAGCTCACGCCGCGTCTCCTCTGCCGTTTCCCAGCAGCCGGCGAGCCTCTGGTAAGCGCCCCGGCCGACCTCCGTCGCCTCTAGGGTTTCCCCTCTGTCCCGCCGCCGCCGGAGGTAGAAGAAGGCCCTGAGCCCCGTCGATCCAAACTTAATCGGACGGCTCAGGCACCCCCATACCCTTTCTGTGCTAGCGGTCGCTGACCCGTGGGCCCCACACCCCGGCCTTTGAACTGCTTCTCCCGCGTGAGCTCCTCGCCGGTTGGGCCGTTTTGGCACTGAGAGGCCCATCTGCGTATGGAATCTAGCGCAGTGGGTATTTCTCCTTTTTATTTTATAATTTCATTAATTCTATATCTACTCCTGGCTAGTTAGTTTAATTTCTAAATAAAATGGACATCACTCCATTTTGGACAGATACAAATTTATACATGTTCTCACATGACTTTCCAAACATGCAGAACTAGTCCCTTGCCAAAAATAATCTTTATTATTTTCTGGCATTTAATCTTCTAAAGAGTATAATTTACACTAAATAAATTCCTCAGGGAACTCGCTAGATCCATTTAACATGAAACTAGATCCATATGTTAGATATTCATTCTACCCATCCATGGACCATGGTCCCATGCCAAGGAGAACAATAGTTTGGCCCTCAAAAAATTCCACAGATCAATTAGTACCAGCTTTTGTGTTGGTTTCAACTCTTTATGAGGTGGCCCACTAATATCTACCAAAACCCAGGAGCCCATGATTTATTGAGCTTCTGAGGAATTCTAAGAATTTAAACATTTGATCCCCTAGTGTTATCACCAGATAAATCATCACAATAGTTCCACAACTCCAAAAAGGTTGATTCCAATTTCCACGTAAAGGTATTCTAAATGCCTACCATGTTCCATTGGAATCAACTCAAAAGCTTCTGTATATTTAATTTGGTGAAAAAGACAAAACTTCTCCATAACTACCTTTGGGAATTTCCTGAGGGCATTTTGGTAATTATTTTGGAGTGATTCCAACTCTCAGCTATTCAGTACATCAAACCCTACAAAATTACCAATGAAAATAATTTTTGGACATACAGAACCTCCTGGTGAATTATTTCCTAAAACTAGAGTTTTAATCACTAGAAAATGCTTTATAAATCAAGGGAGATTGATAAAATAGTGAAACCACTTTTGCTGGCTTCATTTTATCAATAACTATCTAATGGTACCATTTTTATACAATGAGATCATACAGGATATGGTCTTGGTCCAAAACCCATCACTTAGGTAGTCTCTAGACTATAAATCCTAAGGGATTTTCTTCCATGTTTCCAAGACAAAGCCAATCTTATTAAATCCATTCTTCCTAAGATCTACTGATTTGTAAACTTGTATTGTTCATTGATTTCTGTATGTATTGATGTTTGTATGCCTGGTGTTGATTGTGTCATTTGTTTGCTTGCATGTGATCTGTAATAGTTGCAATGAAATCGAAGAGTAGAAGAAGTGGTAATTATTATTGGTATTATTGGGTATTCTAAGAATAAGTCCAGGGACATATTGCCAAATTGCTGATCATCAGGCAAGCCACCTTCTTGCTCATAAGCCTTGTCCTACTGTTTTACTTATGCATGTTTAATCTACTGTTTATGAAAACTGCACTGTTTTACTATATGTTGATGTATATATAGTAGTGGTTTGGCTCTTTCGAACCATTACACCTTTGTACTATTAAGTACAACCCCCTTCATGACACCTACTGGCCCCTAGTAGAATAGATGGTTTATAACACCATAACCGTTTGGAGACCCTGTTTTAGCCGAAGCAAAGCTATAGGATGGGAAGACCCCGGAAATGTTTTACCAAATGTTTAATGACAAAAACTTGGTGAGGTGGGACCTCCCATGAGATGTTGAGAAATAAAAAGGTTTTTTTTACAAAATGCTGAAGGAAAACTGGAGGAAAAAGGTTTACGAAAACGCACCCGGTTCTTTGCAGTTTAGCAATAACAACTTAACATGTGCAACCACATTACTCTGGAATGGGACAGGTCTGGATTTGATGTTTGTCTATTCTGGTATAAGCTGCCTCGCAACTACTACAGGGGGATATAACAATCCCTGGAGGGTGGGCCTTCTCTGGCAGGGTCGATGTAAAACATCGACCGGGAGAAGGAACGAAGGGTCTACGAGCCTTCACGTGTTACTATGAGCCCCTCATTGAAAGCGCACACTTGGGAAGTGCAAAAAGCGCTCTGGTTGGTTTGAGAACTATATAGGACGTCCTGGTGTTGAGGGGAACAACACTCATAGGGTAGGCACTTATATGGGAGTGGGCATCCGAAGAGTCTTGATCCGTTACTCGACCCAATATCGGTGTAGATCAGGGTAGTGTACCTAGATGGTGTGGGTAATGCTGGGCCACGCAGAGACAAACAAAACTTTTCCCTAACGCGACATTCCCAAGATCTAGCTCAGGTTATAGGCCACGAGATTACCGCTAGACGCGCAAATGCGGAAGTTGATGTAGCGCGTCGAAGCAGTGCCGAAAGATCCCCGGACAACCCTTCCAAATCCCACGAAATGCTTCGTCAGATCCCCACGAACTTCCCTGTCTCCAGCACCGCACGTGCAACGCCTCTACCGGTATCCACACATACAAGAAGGAGCTTCGGATAGAGGACTGCTAGATCCTGTCTAGCCCGAAATGGAAGTGGAGAAAGTGACGGCTAGGTCAAGGACTATCCCTTGTCACTCCACTTATATTTACTCCTAGTTGAGCTCAACGCTTGAGGCCCATCTAGGCCGTATTCCAATCTCCACATGGATCTAATCCACATGGGCTCCTTACCCTTAAGTGTGTGACCCTGTAGGTTCACGTACACCTGGACACGACATGAGCTACTCCTCCAAGTATCCCGTCATGGCTTTGAGTCCAACTCACTCCCATGAACACTCGGTCTCAAGTCGATAGATGGTAGCGGCCTCTATCAAGGCATGCCATCTTCCAAGTGACGTAAATTCAGAAGACGAACCTTCAATGTGACTTTCGTCCAAGTCCCTTTGCCTCACGATATATCCGTTAAGCTATAGGCGAGTAGTTGCCATCCCTTAAATAGCTTAACTTTCTTCTCGTACCATGATATGTGATTCACTGGACTAACTCTTACTCCGACTCCTCAGTTAACACTTAACTGAGTAGCGCATGGACATGCTTCCGAATCATATCACACGAGAGGGCCTAGAGAATATCTCTCCATTACGGAGGGGCAAATCCCATCTTGGTAATCCATGTCACGCAGCTTGCTTCACAACCAACCCGAACTCTACCTTTATAACTGCCCATTGACGGAACAACATTTGATAGAACCTAAGTTGGCGATCCACAACTCGGATCATGCAATCACCTTAGGTCAAAGGATTCCATTGCTTGAGACTGCAAATGACAACATGCTCGTTGCATCTCAACTATGGAAGTCTGACTCGCTAAACTCTTTAGCCGAATCAGTGTAAGTCGGAATAGCATCTCCATGACCATGACAAGTGGAACCGTGTCATCAGCCGACTTGCACATTGGTCTAAGTCGTGTGCCCAACACAACCTAAATGACCAAGGACAATCTAATATGAACAATCATGAATACATAGTTCCACAACTGAATCAGGTATTCAGTGATATATATCTGATGTTCATATAGGGACAACTTTACTTTATGAATACTTTTGGAAATATCATCAACCATGATTGCCTCTAGGGCATATTCCCAACAGTCTCCCACTTACACTAGAGTCAATCATCCCGACATCACATGTCCAGGCATCTAATGCCCATGGCTCTTACGTGCGCCTCATGCTTAGGCTGTGGAAGTGGCTTTGTCAATGAACTGGCGAATCAAGTGGTATCGCATGAGTATATGCTTGTTCTTCAAGTGTTGTCTAGGTTCCTTGGCTTGTGCAATAGCACCATTGTTGTCACAATACACTTCTAACGGATTGGACGAGCCTTGAACCACACCAAGATCAATTAGGAAGTTCCTGATCCAAACAGCTTCCTTTGCTGCCTCTGAGGCATCAATATACTCAGCTTCCATTGCAGATGCAGACACGATCTCTTGCTTGGAACTCTTCTAGCTCACAGCCCCTCCGTTCATTACAAACACGTATCCAGATTGCGAACGAGAATCATCCGAGTCAGTAAGGTAACTCACATCCATGTAACCCCTTAAACTGAGTTCAACCTCACCTCCATAAACTAGGAACACATCCTTAGTCCTTCTCAAGTACTTAGGAATGTTCTTAACTGCTGCCCAGTGGATTTCTCTAGGGTCATCCTGGTATCTCCTCATAATACTTAGAGAATAGGAAACATCCGACCTAGTACAAATCATGGCATACATGATGGACCCGTCTGCCAAAGCATACGGAATCACACTCATCCTACTTCGCTCATCAGTCTTCGAAGGACACTGAGTCTTGCTAAGTATTATGCCATGGGACATCGGTAAGAACCCCTTCTTAGACGATTCCATGTTGAATTTCTTCAACACTTTGTCCAAATATATACTTTGGCTCAATCCAATGGGCCGCCTGGATCTATCACTATAGATCCTGATTCCTAGTATATAAGTTACCTCACCCAAGTCCTTGTAACATCCCAATTTCAGCAAGCCTGATTAGTTGTCCAGAATGCAAAAATCAGGGGGAACAAAAACTTTTTCTTGTTCATTGGTTCAGTGTTTGCTTGTTGTCTGTTTGTGCTTGTGCATGTGAGTGTATACCATATGATACTCCTTACCTCGCCATCAGTTGAAGAAAGCTATTCAACAAAACTATCCTAGATCATTTTACATATTCTCAAATGTTCTGGCATTTCAAAACTTGAGCCAAGATGCTTTTGTAACCAAAACTAGTTTAGTAGCTTCCATTGACAAAACAATGGAGAGCTATAACCTCCTTATGTTTTCAAGACAGAACCTTCAACTACTCTTACCTCTAGGATCTCCAAAACCTTTTACAATCTTTTGAACTCTACTCTTGGTAGATGTACCAAGTGTGGGCTCCCTGGATTATTCATCCGAGAAATCCTTGTTATGGATACATCCACGTTCCCATGATCAGTGAGCCGTGGAACATAACCGACAGGTATCATTACAACATCTGAAACATAACGAATTACAAGACTTACATAAATGCCATTCTGGCTACATCATCCTTAGCAGCGGAATGTCATCACGCGTAGAGCCCAATCGTGCCTCAACCTACATGCAACTGACTAGGAAGATAGCCTAGCTCGATGGACGTCACCTGGATCTTCCGATGTCAAACCTCTGAAAGTCTGGCCAAGTAAATAGCCAGGGACATAGCCGTCAGTACTTTTGAACGTACTCGCAAAACCACCCGGATAAGGAAATAAGGAAATGCAAGTCTGGCTGTGGCGAAACAGCTTTATCTGGGGTTGTTTTTGAAAAGCCTAGACTACCTCTTATAGTTATGGCATCTCCATATCTTTGTTCGAAAAGAGTTTTGAAAACATGCCTCTGTTTTATCAATCAAGACTTCTCCATATCTTTGTTGAAAAAGTGTTTTGAAAAAGTTTCGGAGTAAAACCTTTTTAAAACCTCTTCGACCACCTCGAGTCAAAACAAAGCTTCCGAACTCGGGTTCCCCCGGAACCTTTGTCCGCTTCATCCTTGTTTCCCAAACAAGAATAGTTTGGGTACTCCTAGCCAACACCTTTACAACCGTCCTTGACCGTGGACACAGCTATTCAAATAGATTATACTCTGCAGAGTTTGTGCACTTTCCCCACAAGAATCAATACATCTGCTGGGATACAACCACCGCCCACTACAACTGTAGATGGGGGTCCGGATAATCAAACCTAACCTTTTGCTTGTTGACCCTAGCAAAGTCATGCTCTTCCTTTTGGGTTTGTTCTCCCCAGCAACGAGTATGTGGCTCCCAGCCATAGTCCTGCCTTCCGTACACACGCATACCCAAGCCGCAACTTGGCGTATACCTTAAATATGGTGACTCCACTTCCTTCCGTAGTCCAAGTCATACCGTCCGCGGGAGACCCAATTGTTGCACCGGCCTCCTGCCAGTACATGCTCACTCTTGCCGAAGCAAGCGACATGCTTCAGATCCGTGATCTGGTGGCGCCTGCCCGGAATTCCAGGGATCTCTCCCTATAAGCATGGTAGAAGCTTCCTCGGCTAATGCGGACAAACTACGAGTTACGCCCTAGCACCTAGGGTAATGTGGCTGCACTGATAAAAAATGTTCTGGTAAAGGCGTAGAACATCCCCTCACATTCTCATTTCTCATCACCACTATTTCTTTCGCTAAAACATCTGCTTGGAACGATGCCTCTTCCCAAGGGTCTTACAAAACAGTTTAAAACCTTTGTAGTGGGGTAAATCCCCAAACAGTTTATTTTCTCAAAACCGGGGTTTTCCAAGGAGGTAGGATGTTAACCATCATCCTCTCGACCTAAAGGGGGTAAAATAGTAGGTACATCGGGGTCGTGCCTCGAAGGACACAAAGTCATAACTTGGAGGAGCCAAGTTACTATCGCAGTATTTGTAAAACAAGACATGAAGGTAGATAATGCAATTTATAAAGAGGATACAAAACTGGGAGAAGAGAGTAGGACATATATCAGAGTTCCGGAATGGTGGCTTGCCTGTGATCCGCAATAAGTCCCTGGACTTCTTTAGATAACCAAGAATACCCAATAGAATAATAAGAAGTGCCTTCCTTCTTGTCGTCAAACACTCACACTATCGTCGTCAGTGGATACACATGCAAGCAGACAATACCACAATCAATACAAGGCATACATGCATCAAACCATACAACAAACAAACATAGGGAATCCTACTTAACTCAGTAGGTTTTGGAGGAGAGGAATACTAGGAGTGGAAATTACTAGATTGCCATTGTAGTGTTTTTCACTTGGAAGGTAGGTGTCTAGGATAGATCTTGTCAAAACAAAACCCACCAATGTGCAAAAGTGATATCCTCAAATAGGTATTGTCAAAACAAAACCCACACAAGTGGTTTCACTTGATTATCAATTTTCTAGATTTAGTTATGCTTTTTATAGTGGAATAAACTCTAGTTTAAGGAAATAATTCACCAGAAAAGTTTTCGAGCTCCAAAAATTATTTCCTTGGATGGTTATGTAGTGTTTGAAGTTCTGAGACACCTAGATTTGGAATTGTGCCAAAATAATCACCAGAATATCCTCAGGAAATTCCCAAAGGCAGTTCTATATAGTTTTTCTCTTTTTCACCATATTAATTATACAGAAGATATTGAGTTGATTCCAAGGGAATGTGATAGGCATTTAGAATACCTTTCTGTAGAAATTGGGTTCACTCATTTTGGAGTTTCCAAACTCCTGGAGTGATTTGTTTAGTGAAAATACCCATTATAGAAGTATTTAAATCACTAAAATTCAACTATAGCTCAATAAATTCTGAGCTGCTAGGATTTGATATATACAGATCCTAGGAGGTACTAGGAGGTGGAATTAGGTCAATACCACACTTGGTTTGACCTAGATAAATTATCCAAGACAGAAAGTTGTTGTTTTTATTATTTTTCTTAAAGGCACACCTCTCTTCACCTTGGCATAGGACCTATGCTAGATGGTAGGTATATGGAATAATCCTCAGTAGTACTTTGTTTCAACTTAAATGAGTAAGGCTAGCTCACAGAGGAAAATTGTTTAGTGCAAAGTATACTTGGCAGCAAAATAAATACCAGGAAATAATGGAATTTATTTTGGTCTTGGGGTTGCCTCTACATGTTTGAGAAAACATCAGAGAACAACCAGAGATTTGAATCTTGGAATTTGGACTTGATTTACATTTTTTATTGGATTTAATTCAGCTGGTACAAAACTGGATCTGTAGTTTTAAAAGAAAAAGAAAAAGGAGGCAATAGGGACTGGGCCAGATCTGGGGTGTACTGGATCGGCTGGGAGGGAAATCGGCCCACGGCGCACGGGGCAACACGCGGGAGGGCGTGGTTCGAACCTGACTAGCGGGGCCCACCAGTCAGCGAGAGGGTGCGGCCGAACAGGTATCGGCAGATCACGGCCGTCAGTTTAAGTAGCGATGAGAACTAACCATAGCAGAGGGTGGCGCAGGGTGGGGAGCTCACCTGAGGGCTCGGGAGAGGACGTGGAGGCGGCAGGGCGATGCGGTCCACGACAACGATCAGATCGATGGGCGGCATGCAGCGGAGGTCCACTAGAAGCAGCTCGCGCAACGGCAACCGAGAATGACCTCGTCGGAACTCACTAGCGAGGACAGAGGAGTAGGTCCTTGTCAAAAAGAAAGGTACTGTCAGGTAGAGGAGGAGGAGGAGAACACATGAGCAGACCTGCAGAGGAAATGGAGCAGGGGAGAAGGAGCATTGCTCGAGTTTTGAAGGAGGCCGAGAGCTCTCCTTCTTCTTCCTCTGGTCAGCACAGGGCAGGGGAGGGGGAGTGGAGCCTGGGGAGAGTGAGTGGAGGGGTGTGGGAGCAAATGAGGGGCAGAAGCGAGCTGGGGGTGGCCTCTGGCCATATATACTAGGGAGGAGGGGTAGATGATGTAAAAGACCCATTTGGACATGGGGGAGAGGGGATGCTGGCAAGGGATTGGTCCAAGGGTCGGTGGGGAGGGGTATGAGGGGTATTTGGTCATGCTAGATCAGAGAGGAGGGGGGTGGCAGCTGTGGTTATTAATTTAAGTAGATCGTTGTAAGATTTTGGGGTTGTCTCTCTCTCTTTCTACTAGTATAAGGGAAAAATGGGAAGGGCTGAGGTGGTGCTATAGTGCTGGTTGACCAGGGGTGTGTCCTGGTGTTGAGAATAAGCATTGAGCCAGTTTTGATGAATTTTGGAAGTGGTTTGAGTAATGGATTTGCTTAATTGGCAATTTTGATCCAATTGATGGTTATGAAGAAAGTCCAGAAACTTGCATTGGACCAGAGGAGGAAATGGTACTGGTAGATAGATGACGTAAAGGTAGACTCCTAGGATTTAATTGAGATTTTTCATAGGAGTTTCAGTCCACTTAAATACAATTAAACCAAAAGGGCAGAAATGGTTTCGAGAATTTTTTTTGATAAATTTGCATTGGACAAGGGTGGATTTTGATTTGAGAGGGTTCCAAATGTGAATACACACTTAGGGAAAATTTCCCAAGATTTATTGAGGCATAAAAGTATTTAAAACAATTATTATTCAAATTCAGCCATTTAAGGAAATTGGCAAAAAGAAATAATAAAGCTTCTCAAAAATAATTATTTTTGAGATGGAAAGCTAGGGTATGATATATGGAACTCACATAGGCCAAAAATTAGAGAAGTGTTTTGGCAAAAACCAAACTTTCTTATATGGAGGGAGTTTTCGAGATCTTGACTATTAAAGGAATTAAATAGTTTTGGGGCAATATAAATTATGGATAAATATTGAGGACCAATGTATATGAGATAGACACTGTGTAGCAAGTAGTTGCAACATTGTGGAATGAATTTCCAACTTGAAAATGATGGAAAACAAGGAGTTGATGATCTAGGGTGATGTTATTTTTATTCCACCAAAACATGCTTGCATCTTGGAGCTCAGAGCTCACCTTGGTGCAAGGGATAGATGCGTGGGTATACCAGGTCATATAGATGATCATGGCAGGAGGATTTTGAATTCTTAGCATTTGAGGTGATCTAGAAGTGATGGCAAACTTTGTTGAAATTAAGGCTGCCATGCAAAATGAGGCATGATGCCTTATAAACCATGTGGGTTTAAGCAGCACAGAGATCCACTTGGGGCAAGTGAAGTAGGTTTCGATAGACATAAATGAGTAGATCACAACCATGCAGAGATTTGGTCCATAGGAGGTCGTATGAGGGTGTGAGCTTCTACCAAAGTAGGCATGATGACTAGTTTTGAAGGAAATGTTATTTTCTTGTCTGCAAAACCATCATGGACAAGTGGGTTGGAGGAGGATATAACCAGGGAACAATGTGGGCCTTGGTAGTCCTTACGATGTTTAACAATATGTTTCAAAGGAATTTCCAAAACTGCACATGGTTTGAGAAAAAGAGTCATTCAAAAAGGTGAAGTTGAAACTGTTTCCAGACTTTGAGTAGAGTATGAGAGGGAATGTTCTTGGAGGAGTTGCAAAGTATCAGAGCATCAACAAGTGGATGATTTTGAAGAGTAGATTGAGTGGAAGGGTTCCAAGTTGAATATTGGTCTTCAAGGACTTAGAAACATCTAGAATGGAGATCCTCGGAATTGATATGGTTAAGGTTTTTAGATGATCACCTAGTGGCTAGGGATCATATCTAGGTTTGTATTCTTGCTTAGGGATTGATGATTTGAAAACCTCTTGATCCTAGTGATGAGCTCCTAGAGTATCTCATACTACTCCTAAGCAAACAAGTCAAACAGCAGATCAAAACAACTCATCAGACAGTAGATCAAGGAAACTCATCTTATAAACTAGCCAACTACTACTAGGGTTACCATCAAGCTTAGCTTGATGTAAGGTTGGGGCATTTTGAAGAGGTTAAGTTTTGAGTAAGATGAGAGTCCTTGGTATCTCTACCAAGAGTAGAATTCAAATGCTTTGAAAAGTGGTTTTTGGGGAAACTAGAGATAAGATTAGTTGAGTGTTCTGTCTTGAAAACATAAGGAGATTGTATTATATATCTCTACATAGTTTTGTCAATAGAAGTTACCAAAATAGTTTTGGTTACATAGGCATCTTGGCTCATGTTTTGAAATGCCAGAACGTTTGAGAATATGTAAAATCAGCCAGGATAGTTTTGCGTAAATAGCTTTTGTCAACAGAGGGTGAGGTAAGGAGTATCATAAGATACACTCTCATAAGCACAAGGGTAGACAAACAATAAGCAAGCACTGCACCAATGCAGAAGAAACATTTTTTGTTCCCCCTGATTTTGGCATTCTGGACAACTTATCAGGGTTGCTGAAATTGGATATTACACCAAGCATCTACCTTGTTCAAGCTCCAACCAATTAAAAACACCTATCCTTACCTCAAGGTAAGATTGATGGTACCTCTAGTAGTAGTTGATTTGTTTGTAAGATGAGTTGCCTTGATCTGATGTCTGACTTGATTTCTTAGGAGATAGTATGAGCTACTATAGGAGCTCCTCACTAGGATCAGGATGCTTCCAAATCATCCCTCCCTAAGCAAGAATACAATCTGGATCTAATCTCTAGATACTAGGTTCTAATCTCTAGATACTAGGTGATCATCAAAAACCCTTAACCAGATCAGCTCTGAAGTGATCTAATTCTAGAAGCTTCCAAGTCAATGAAGATCAGTATCAAGAAAAGATCCTTCCTACTCAAACTACTCTTCAACATCATAGACTTGATGATGCTCTGGTACCTTGCTACCCATCAAAATCATCACCACCCACATTCTAGTCAAAAACCATAAATCTGCCAAATTTCGCTATCTGGAAATCGGTTTCCAACATCACCTTTTTGAATGACTCCCTTTCTCAACCCTTGTGCATTTTTGGTAATGAACTTGAAAAATCTTGTTAACCATCCTAAGGACTACCAAGTAGCACTCTTTCCCTTGGTTAGATCATCTTCCAACCCACTTGTTCTTGATGGTTTTGCAGGCAAGAAAATAACTTTTACTGCAAATCTAGTCATCATGCCTACTTTGACAGAAGCTCACACCATCATCCAACTCTCTATGGACCAAATCTTTGCATGGTTGTATTCTACTCATGTAGGACTATCAATATCTACTTCACCTGTTCCATGTGGATCTTTGTGCTTCTTAAACCCACAAGGTTTTGAAGGCTAGTTGATAAACTGTTTTGGCAGGCTTATTTTATTCAAAGTTTGAAAGCCTGTCTTGGTGAGCTCAAGCAGGATCAAGCTCAAACTCCGTAACCCATGCAATATACATCACTGGTATATCCATCCATATATCCCATGCGCCAAGGGGAGATCTGATCTCCAAGATACAACCATGTTTTGATAGTATGAAATTAACATCACCCTAGATCCTTAATCTAGGGTATTCCACCAAAATCAACTTGGATTCTCCAAGGTTGAAAATGATTGCTACACCTATTCTACATAATCTACCTAGATCATCAAGATTTATAAAATATTATCCATAATTATTATGGCTCAAAAACTATTTAATCCATTTAAGGGGCAAAACCTCCAAAACTTCTTCCATAAAGTAAAGTTTGGTTTTTGCCAAAACACTTCCCCAACTTTTGGATCAATTGAGATCCACATATCATACCCCATCGTCCCACTTCAAAAATAAATATTTTTGAAGAGCTTTATTATTTCTTTTTGCCCATTTTCTTTAATGGCTAAATTGGAATAATAATTGTTTTAAATAATTTTAAGCCCCAATAAATCTTGGGAAAATTCCCCTACGTGTGTATTCACATTTGGGACCATATCAAACTAAAAACCAACCTTGTCCAATGTAAAATTATCAAATGATATTCTAGAAACTACTTCTCTAGTTTTTGAGTAAATGGATTTAAGTGGACTTCTACTCTTCTGAAAATTCCCAAATAAATCCTAGAGAGGCATATTAACCCTACCCACCTACCAGTACCATCTTCCCATCTTGTCCTATGCAAATTTTTTAACTCTCTTCACAAACACCATTTTGATCAAATAGTGCAAGCAACTCAAAGCATGAGTTAAAATGAAGCAAAGCCTTATCAAAGTCTTACCACCACTTTCCACAGCAACCAGCACTCCTCCCTGGTCGAGGCTACTGTAGCTTAGCATTGTAGCTGACCCCTCCACTTGTCGTTTACCCCTTGGAAGAGTAGAGAGAGTAGAAATAAGCCACTTGTGGCCAACCAACAGCAGCACCACCTCCCCCTCTCTGCCGCTGCCGACCAAATGACTCACACCACCCCTCCATCGCCATCTCTAACCAATCCCAAGCCAGCCCTACCCCCCTTACATGTCCAAAATGGACCTTTCCTCTCCTGGAACTCCCACCACAGCTTAAATAGGCCAGAGGCCACCGTGCTCCATCCCTTGTCCCTCATTCACTCCCCCTGCTCCCCATTTACCTCCCCAGAGAGCCACTCCCTCTCCCCTGCCCTGCTCTGCCCGGAGGAAGGAGAGAGTGAAGCTTCGGCCTCCTCACTCCCCTCGAGCTAAGCTCCCTCCCCAATACATCTCCCCGCTGCATGCCACACCGCAGACCTCCCCTCTACGTCCCCGAGATAACCCTGCTCTCTTTTCTCCCTGCAGCAACCCCAGGCAATGGCGCCGGTGAGCTCCCGAGCTCTCTCCGTGGGCGCGCACGCATGAGCGTGATCCCGGCGTCAAACCACCTCGTGCCGCCCCTCCCCAGGCTCGTCGTTGACCACCACGTCACCTCCACGCCTCCCCCGTCATCAGCACGGCCGCAGGTGAGATCCCCGAGCTCCACCACCGCTCCCTAGGGTTCCGACCCGCCGCCGCCGGCACGAGCAGGACGGCAGCACACCGCCGTCGATCCCGCTTGAAATGGATGGCCCAGCGCTCCCGATACCCCTTCTGTCGGCCGCAGTCACTAACCGCTGGGGCCCACCTGACAGGCCTTCAAACTCCCTCCCGCGCGAGCGAGCGCCAGTTGGGCCGAAATCTGCACTTGTGGCCCATTTCCCTCCAGATCCCAGCCGTGGTCGCCTCTGCTTTTATTCATTTTAATCTGGATCCAGTTTTGGCACTTCAATTTAAATTAGTACAAAAATGTTAACTACCTCGAAATGACTTTGTACAAATTTTCTAGGATACCTTAGGAATTTGTCTACCTTTCTGCATCAAAAGTTTGGCCAAATACAACTAATATCTCCTCTGTAGATTTATTTACCAAGAGGTACCCTTTCCAGTAAATAAATCCCTCAGGGACCTTTACATGCTCAAATAAGATGAAACACACTTCCCGTGAAAGGATAGTACTGTACCTTTCAATCAGCATTTATCTACTGTCAAGGTGAACCCTAGTTTCACCTTAGTAAAAATAACAAAAACTATTAGTTTTTGGCTTAGATAAATTTTCTAGGTCAAACCAATAGAGGTATTGACCTAAATCCAACTCCCTGTGATGAGGTACACTTAGGTCTACCAAACTCCAAGAGATCAAATTTTATTGAGGCCTTGTTCAACTTTGGTGAATTAATTATCTCTGTATATAGTTTTATCACTAGAAAAATCAACACAGTAGCTATGCAACTCCAAAAAGGTTGAGTCCAATTCCTACAGAAAGGTATTATAAATACCTATAATGTGTCTTTGGATTCACCTCAAAAGCGTCTATAGATTAAATCTGGTGAAAAAGACAATTTGTCTACAGAACTGCCTTTGGGAATTTCCTAAGGGCATTCTGATAACTATTTTGGAGTAATTCCAACTCTCACGGAACCAGTACCTAAAACCCTACTGAACCATCGAAGGAAATAATTGTTGGAGGTCCAGAAATTTTCTGGTGATTTATCTCCTAAAACTAGAGCCTTTATCACTAGAAAAATTAATAATAAATCAAAGGAAATTGATAATTTAGCGAAACCACTTTTGTTGGTTTCATATTATCACTACCTAGCTGTTGGTATCCTTTTTACACAATGGTATAATACAGAATATGGTATTGTTCCAAAATCCATCTCTTAGGTAGTTTCTCGACTATAAACCCTAAGGGGTGTTCACTCCCTTCTCCAAGGCCATCTCAATCTCCTAGATCCAATCCTCTCAAAACCATATGAATCTTAATTTGGTAGTATTCAGTTGGTCGTCGTATTGTATTGGTGACTGTATGCCATGTATTGATTGTGCCCTTTGTTTGTCTACATGTGTTCCTTAACGACGATAGTTGCGATTATATCGGAGAGCAGAAGAAGATGGTTTATATTGCTTATTATGGTTTTCTAAGAAGAAGTCCAGGGACATTTATGCCGTATTTCTGATCTCGGGCAAGCCACCTTCTTGCTCATAAGCCTTGTCCTACTATTTTACCTATGAATGTTTTATCTACTATTTATGAAGCTGCATTGTTTTATTATATGTTGATACATATATGGTAGTGGTTTGGCTCCTATGAACTATTACACTTTTGTACTATTAAGTACAATCCTCCTTGATGACACCTACTTGTCCCTAGTGTGGTAAATGGTGTAATACACCATACCCTTTGGAGACCCCATTTTAGCCGAAGAAAAGCTAAAGGATGGGAAGACCCCGAAAAAAGGTTTTCCCAAATGTTTTCTGACAAACCTTGGTGAGGTGGGGCCTCCTAAGAGATGTTCAGAAAGAAAAAGGATTTGTTTTACGAAATGCTGAAGGAAAGATGGAGGAAAAAGGTTTACAAAAATGCACCCGGTTCTTTGCAGTTTTGCTAGAACAATTAACCCGTGTAACCACATTACTCTGGTATGGGACAAGGCTGGATTTGATGGCTGTCGATTATGGTATAAGCTGCCTCGCAACTACTACAAGGTATTGCGATTCCTAGAGGGTGGGCCTTCTCTAGAAAAACGGTCCATGTGGGACATCGACCAGGAGAAGGAACGAAGGGTCTGCTGGCCTCCACGCGTTACTATGAGCGCCTCATTGAAAGCGCACACTCGAGAAGTGGAAAAAGCGCTCCGGTTAGTCCTCGATACCCGACGGCCCTGTTTTGAGGGGATTAACACTCATAGGGTAGGCACTTATATTGGAGTGGGCATCTGGAGAGTCTTGATCGGTTGGTCGACCCACGATCGGTGAAGATCAGGGTAGTGTACCCGATGGTGTGACTAAAGTGTACAACCTCTGTAGAGTGTAAATCTATTCGAATAGCCGCGTCCGCGGTCATGGACGATTGGGAAGGTTGTTGTAGAGCGGTGCTGGTTTTGTTTTCAAAAAGGATTTCTGAAAAGCAATGGCTTTGAAATGGTTTGACCATGGGATGGTCGGAAAGGATCCCTGTTTTGACCATGGGATGGTCAGAAAGGGATGGAAAGGAGTTTGGTCATGGGATGACTGGAAGAAAGGAACAAATGGCTGACCTAGTCCTAATGTTTTCCAAAAAGTTGTCAAAACGGTTTCCTAAATGTTTGCAAAAGTTTCCAACAAAGATATGTAGATGCTATATCTACAAGAGAAACTATTTGAGAAAAGAACCTCTCTTGATACCATAGCCATATTGCATATCCTCTTGATATTATTATTTTCTTAAGGTGGTTTGCGAGTACATTCAAAGTAGTCAGTGGCATTGTCCCTGGCTATTCACTTGGTCAGATATCAAGAAGAAGGTGAAGTGGATGACTATTGCAAGCTAGGAATTTCTCCCAGTCAGCTGCCTGTAGGTTAAGGCTTGGATTGGGCTCTACGCTTGACGAAGTCCCGCTTATGATTATTGATGTAGCCATAACGGCATTTATGTAAGTCTTGTAAATTCGGTATGTCTCGGATGTTGCAATGATACTTGTCGGTTATGTGCCACGACTAACTGATCATGGGATCGTGGTTGTATGCATAACAAGGATTCTCGGAGGGTTAATCCGGGGGCCCCATAGACTTGGTATCAAAGCCATCCTGATTGTAGGAGAAGCTTAGTTAGCATGGTCGCTAGACAGGAACCTTATTTTGAAAACCCCGGCTTTCGAAAACTAGTTTCTTAATGAGTTTCAAAAAGTTCTACTTCTTCTCTAACTCTAAGTAAATGTGTTCGAAAATGGTTTACTCTAAATCTCGTCCAAACTCCAAATCTACGGATTTTAAACATCAAGGATCTAGAACCCGGTGAAGACAATGAGAACAAGACGAAGACAAGCAACTACTAGCAAACACAAGGAGACTACAATATCGCTCTACCAGCGGAATCCTAACAATCAGAAGACATCGGGTGTTGCACTATCAAGAAGCGTCCAAGATACGATGAAGGCTCCATCTGCAAGATAGTGACTCCGACCTGAAGAAAGACGATATCTAGGGTCAATAGTCCTAAGAATAGGATTCTCCTACATCGCGAGTAGTTAACTCCTTGGTCCCTAGCATTGACCGTGTTTGCTTGCCTAAGTGCCACATGTGTGGCTTGATGTGTGAGTGTTTGCCAAGGACATTGCGATCCCCTCGCTCTGTTCGCCTTGTTTGTATGTTCTGGTTTGCCTTAACCTCTTTAAAAATGTGACTCGAGGAGCGATAACCCACCTAGTAACTCAGGAAAACCCCTGTGTTAGATGTGGGTTATGAGACCCAAACCAACCTCGAGAGTATATGAGAGTAAAAGCATCGCAAGAACCAGGAGTTCGACATCGTCAAGCCAGAATCAACCCGAAGTTTTCACCTCAACAGGACAGCATACCCCGTCAAACTCACCTCTCAAGACACGTCCATAGCGCAACACTCCCTTGTTCCTCAGTCTACTACAACAAGAATCCCGTTGAAGCCGGAAGTCGATCACCGAAGGATCCTCAATCTCCACAAGAAACCACCTGATAAGGCAACCAAGACAAGAATTGTCGACCTAGCCACGCTGACCTTCGGTACATTAGAACTTCCGACCACCTCAGGAGAATGCCTATTATAGTCAAACCTACCCAAACCGGCAGGAAGTTCCTCCCTAGAAGGTCAGAACCATCCCTGAAGTCAGATGATTAGGAAGCGTGAAGACAACGAGTCTACTCCGCCATCGTGCAAAAGCAACACTAATAAATCAAGTGAAGACAATTTCCCAAAAGCTGGATGCCTCTACTCTGACCGAAGATCTAACAAGAAGTCTTGTTAAACGCTAACTCGTGCTAAGCTAACTCCGTAAGGCTTCGTAAGGAAACCACCCTCGCCAAGGTGTACAGAATTGGGTGTCACTCGAAGACATCAGCTCCAGATTCAGGTAAGATATATCATTCCGCTAACAGCAAGTCAGCCTTCCAAGACAAGAGATCCAAAACCCTTCTTGATGAACCTTAGTGAAGCTCTAAGGTCGAAATACTGCGTCTTTCCCACTCAATCTTCAAAGATTGTCTACCAGAAGATACTTCAGAAAATATCCCCGGATCCGAAATGAGAAACTAACTGAAGACTCTACAAAGTCCCTCCGCTACTTCAGTTGAAGACCCACCCGAAGGACCACCGAACCGCTAACCCCTAGGTCCTTAATGCTTAGAGGACTTGAGACTTCAATGACTCCACCAGGCTAAGTATGAATAATAGTAGTATATAAGCCTCGTAGGCCATAGCTCCACGGACGCCTTCCGAAGACCTCGACTACAGGAAAAGGATGGACGACAATCTTCAAAACCGCCACCAATGAAGTCAAGAAGGAAGGAATGCGTTATCTCCGAGCTAACCTAGTCAAATCCTAAGGGGGAAAGATTGTCTTTCCCACACAAATAGAGTAAACCCTCGCTAGGAGCCAACCCAGAAGCTTGGACCCCAACTTCGTTAATAGGATACGCTACGACCCTAAGGTAGAACTTTGAATCCTTACAGGGAGTGATGGCTCGGTGTTGATGTAGAGCTCGTTGGGAATCCCAAGAGGAAGGTATGATGAGCACAGCAGCAAGTTTCCCTCAGTTATGAAACCAAGGTTTAATCGAACCAGTAGGAGCAAGGAAACACCCCAAAGGTGTTGCTAGCTGAGCCTTGGCAGGGCGCACTACCGGTGCTAGTAGCAACGGGGAGACCTGCACAACACAACCACAGAACTTTGTCCCCAACTTGCGATGAGGTTGTCAATCTCACAGTGTTTTGCTGAAAGCAAAGGATTAAACGTATCGAATGGAAGGGAGTAATAGTATGCAGAAAGTAATCACGAAGAAGTAAAGAATTTGTAGATTGTATGTAAAGAAAAGGATCGGGATCCATAGTTCACTAGAGGTGGCTCTCCTTAAGATAGATAATATGCTGGGTGAACAAATTACAGCGGGGCAATTGAAAAACATTGAGAAATCAATACATGCATATACTAATAATCTTGACTCCTTTGGAACTTGATTGGGAATTACAACATTATACATAGACCGCCATCCAACTGCATCTATGACTAATAATCCACCTTCAGGTTATCATCCGAACCCCCTCCAGTATTAAGTTGCAAGCAACGGATTATTGCTTTACGAATTGCGTGTAAAGTAAACAATATGATTGTTCTATGAACAAAGGATTATTGTTTTCTCCCTAGTAGTAATAGCACATCTAGTACCTTAGAGATTTCTATTACTTCCCCAGATTACCAGAGGCATGAACCCACTATCGAGCATAAATACTAACTCTTGGAGTTGCTAGCATCTACTTGGCCAAGATAGCTACTAACAACGGAAAGCATGCAAGATCACAAATAACAAATACATGATAGAATCACTAATCAATCTGAAATAGCATCTCAATCGGATCCCCACAAACACAACATGAAGAATTACAAATAGATGATCTTGGTCATGAACGGAGCTCACAAGATCTAAAGATGAAAGCACCAAGGAGGAGAACCAGCCATCTAGCTACTACATGGATCCGTAGTCCAAGGATGAACTACTCACGCATCACACCGGAGGCTTGCATGGTGATGAAGAACGCCTCCAGGGTGAATTACCCTCTCTGGCAAGGTGCCGGAAAGAGCTTCAGATCCCTACCGATCTAAGGATGGAGATGACAGCGGCTACAGACTCTTTCGTGGACTTTTGATCGGGTACATAGGGTTTTCGTCCCGAGGGCATCTTATAGTCGGAAGGGGAGGCCGAGGGGGTGCCGGAGGCGGCCACACCAACCCCTGGCGCGGGCCAGGCTGGGCCGCATGACCAGGTGGTGTGGTGGCCCCCTGGCCCCTCTCCGTCTCGTATTCTGGCATCTGATGACTTCCGGAAAAATAGGCACTTTGGCTTTTGTCCCGTCCAATTCTGAGAATATTCATTTTCTTACTTTCCTGGAACCAAAAACAATAGAAAACAGGCAGCTGGCACTGTGGCTCTTGTTAATAGGTTAGTCCAAGAAATCATATGAAAAGTACTCCAAAGTGTGGACAAAACACAAGAAAGTAGATAAAACCAAGCATGGAACATCAAAAATTATAGATACATTTGCAATGTATCAGGGAGGTACTCCCAACCGTAGATTCTATCCCATGACGAGTACCCGTGAAGTTCAGCATCGAGACAGTCTGCCTAGCCTAAGCCCTCGAGGTATCGAGCCCCGAAGGAATCTAAGATCCTTCCTCACGACTCTCCGTGCATCCCAAAAGACTGAAGCTCAACGTCATCGATGTATTAACCACTTTCAAAGATGGAGTCCGTAAGATAGTACGCGTAAGACACCTAGTATCAACCCGACTCAAAATCCCCTAACCCATCCCTCCGGAATATCCGGACAAGATTCTTTTAAGGGGGAAAGGTCTATAGCATCCCAATTTCAGCAACCCTGATTAGTTGTCCAAAATGCAAAAATCAGGGGGAACAAAAACTTTTTCTTATTCATTGGTGTAGTGTTTTCTTGTTGTCTGTTTATGCTTGTGCATGTGAGTGTATTCCATATGATACTCCTTACCTCGGCATCAGTTGACAAAAGTTATTTAACAAAATTATCCTGGCACATTTTACATATTCTCAAATTTTCTAGCATTTCAAAACTTGATCCAAGATGCTTTTGTAACCAAAACTAGTTTAGTAGCTTCCATTGACAAAACTATGGAGAGCTATAACCTCCTTATGTTTTCAAGACATAACCTTCAACTACTCTTACCTCTAGGATCTCCAAAACCTTTTACAATCTTTTGAACTCTACTCTTGGTAGATGTACTAAGGATCTTACCTTGTTCAAACTCCAACCAATTAAAAACACCTATCCTTACCTCAAGCTAAGCTTGATGGTACCTCTAGTAGTAGTTGATTTGTTTGTAAGACGAGTTGCCTTGATCTACTTTCTGACTTGATTGCTTAGGAGATAGTATGAGCTACTCTAGGGGCTCCTCACTAGGATCAGGATGCTTCCAAATCATCCCTTCCTAAGCAAGAATACAATTTGGATCTAATCTCTAGATACTAGGTGATCATCAAAAACCCTTAACCAGATCAGCTCTAAACTGATCTAATTCTAGAAGCTTCCAAGTCAATGAAGACCAGTATCAAGCAAGGATCCTTCCTACTAAAACTACTCTTAAACATCATCCACTTGATGATGCTCTGGTACCTTGCTACCCATCAAAATCATCACCACCCACATTCTAGTCAAAAACCCTAAATCTTCCAAATTTGGCCAAGTCTGGAAATATGTTTCCAACATCACCTTTTTGAATGACTCCCTTTATGAACCCTTGTGCATTTTTGGTAATGAAATTGAACCATATTGTTAACCATCCTAAGGACTACCAAGTCCCACTCTTTCCCCTGGTTAGATCATCTTCCAACCCACTTGTTCTTGATGGTTTTGCAGGCAAGAAAATAACTTTTCCTGCAAATCTAGTCATCATGCCTACTTTGACAGAAGCTCACACCATCATACAACCCTCTATGGACCAAATCTTTGCATGGTTGTGTTATAATAATATAGGTCTATCAATATCTACTTCATTTGTTCCAAGTGTATCTTTGTGCTTCTTAAACCCACAAGGTTTTGAAGGCTAGTTGATAAATTGCTTTGGCAGGCTTATTTTATTCAAAGTTCGAAAGCCTGTCTTGGTGAGCTCAATCAGGATCAAGCTCAAACTCCTACACCAATGAAATATACATCACTTGGTATATCCATCCATATATCCCATGCCCCAAGGGGAGATCTGATCTCCAAGATACAACCATGTTTTGATAGTATGAAATTAACATCACCCTAGATCCTTAATCTAGGGTATTCCACCAAAATCAACTTGAATTCTCCAATCCCAAGGTTACAAATGCTTTCTACACCCGTTCTACATCATCTACCTTGATTAGTAAGATTTATAAAATATTATCCATAATTATTATGGCTCAAAAACTATTTAATCCATTTAAGGGGCAAAACCTCCAAAACTCCTTCCATAATGTAAAATGTGGTTTTTGAAAAAACAGTTCCCCAAATTTTGGCTCAATTGATATCCACATATCATACCCCATCTTCCCACTTCAAAAATAAATATTTTTGAAGAGCTTTATTATTTCTCTCTACACATTTTCTTAAATGGTTGAATTGGAATCATAATTGTTTTAAATACTTTTAAGCCCCAATAAATCTTGGGAAAATTCCCCTAAGTGTGTATTCACATTTGGGACCATATAAAACTAAAAACCAACCTTGTGCAATGTAAAACTATCAAATGATCTTCTAGAAACTACTTCTGCAGTTTTTGAGTAAATGCATTTAAGTGGACTTCTACTCTTCTGAAAACTCCCAAATAAATCCTAGAGAGGCATATTAACCCTACCCACCTACCAGTACCATATTCCCACCTTGTCCTATGGAAAATTTTGAACTCTCTTCACAAAGACCATTTTGATCAAATAGTGCAAGAAACTCAAAGCATGAGTTAAAATGAAGAAATCCTTATCAAAGTCTTACCACCACTATCCACAGCAACCATCACTCCTCCTTGGTCGAGGCTACTGTAGCTTAGCACTGTAGCTAAGCCCTCCACTTGTCATTTACCCCTTGGAAGAGTAGAGAGAGTAGAAATAAGCCACTTGGGGCCAACCAACTGCAGCACCAACTCACCCTCTCTGACCCTGCCGACCAAATGACTCACACCACCCCTCCACCGCCATCTCTGACCAATCCCAAGCCAGCCCTACCCCCCTTACATGTCTAAAATGGACCTTTCCTCTCCTGGAACTCCCACCTCAGCTTAAATAGGCCAGAGGACACCCCGCTCCATCCCCTGCCCATCACTCCCCCTGCTCCCCATTTACCTCCCCAGAGAGCCACTCCCTCTCCCATGCCCTGCTCTGCCCGAAGGAAGGAGAGAGTGAAACTTCGGCCTCCTCACTCCCCGCGAGCTTAGCTCCCTCCCCAATGCACCTCCCTGCTGCATGCCACATCATAGACCTCTCCTCTACCTCCCCGAGCTAACCCCGCTCTCGTTTCTCCCTGCAGCAACCCCAGGCGATGTCGTCGGTGAGCTCCCGAGCTCTCTCCGCAGGCGCGCACGCGTGAGCGAGATCCCGGCGTGAAACCACCTCCTGCCGCCCCTCCCCAGGCTCGTCGTTGACCACCGCGTCAGCTCCGTGCCTCCCCCGTTGTCGGCACGGCCGCAGGTGAGATCCCTGAGCTCCACCCCCGCTCCCTAGGGTTCAAAAATGTTAACTACCTCCAAATGACTTGGTACAAATTTGCTAGGATACCTTAGGGATTTGTCTACCTTTCTGGATCAAAAGTTTGGCCAAATACGACTAATATCTCCTCTGTAGATTTATTTACCAAGAGGTACCCTTTCTAGTAAATAAATCCCCCAGGGACCTTTACATGCTCAAATAAGATGAAACACACTTCCCCTAAAAGGTTATCACTTTACCTTTCAATCTGCATTTATCTCCTGTCAAGAAGATCCCTAGTTTCACCATAGTAAAAATAACAAAAACTATTAGTTTCTGCCTTAGATAAATCCTCCAGGAAAAAAACAGAGATATTGACCTAAATACAACTCCCTATGATGTGGTACACTATGGTCTACCAAAATCCAGGAGATCAAATTTTATTGAGGCCCTGTTCAACTTTGGTGAATTAATTATCTCTGTATATAGTTTTATCACTTGAAAAATCATCACAGTAGATATGCAACTCCAAAAAGGTTGATTAAATCTTCTGTATAAAGGTATTCTAAATACCTATAATGTGTCTTTGGATTCACCTCAAAAGCTTCTGTAGATTAAATCTGGTGAAAAAGACAAGTTGTCTACAGAACTGCCTTTGGGAATTTCCTGAGGGCATTATGGTAATTATTTTGTAGTAATTCCAACTCTCACTGAACCACTACCAAAAACCCTACTGAACCATCCAAGGAAATAATTATTGGAGCTCCAGAAGTTTTCTGGTGATTTATCTCCTAAAACTAGAGCCTTTATCACTGGAAAATTAATAATAAATGAAAGGAAATTGATAATTTAGTGAAACCACTTTTGTTGGTTTCAAATTATCACTACCTATCTGTTGGTATCCTTTTTACACAATGGTATCATACATAATATGGTATTGTTCCAAAATCCATCTCTTAGGTAGTTTCTAGACTATAAACCCTAAGGGGTGTTCACTCCCTTCTCCAAGGCCATCTCAATCTCCTAGACCCAATCCTCTCAAAACCATCTAAATCTTAATTTGGTAGTATTCAGTTGCTGGTCGTATTGTATTGATGATTGTATGCCTTGTATTGATTGTGCCCTTTGTTTGTCTGCATGTGTTCCTTATCGACGATAGTTGCGATTATATCAGAGAGCATAAGAAGATGGTTTATATTGGTTATTATGGTTTTCTAAGAAGAAGGGACATTTATGCCATATTGCTGATCTCAGGCAAGCCACCTTCTTTCTCATAAGCCTTGTCCTACTATTTTACCTATGAATGTTTTATCTACTATTTATGAAGCTACATTGTTTTATTATATGTTGATACATATATGGTAGTGGTTTGGCTCCTCCGAACTAATACACTTTTTTACTATTAAGTACAATCCCCCTTGATGACACCTACTTGTCCCTAGTGTGGTAGATGGTGTAATACACCATACCCTTTGGAGACCCCGTTTTAGCCGAAGAAAAGCTAAAGGATGGGAAGACCCCGGAAAAAGGTTTTACCAAATGTTTTCTAACAAAACCTTGGTGAGGTGGGACCTCCCAAGAGATGTTGAGAAAGAAAAAGTTTTTGTTTTACAAAATGCTGAAGGAAAGATGGAGGAAAAAGGTTTACAAAAACACACCCGGTTCTTTGCAGTTTTGCTAGAACAATTAACCCGTGCAACCACATTACTCTGGTATAGGACAGGGCTGGATTTGATGGCTGTCTATTCTGGTATAAGCTACCTCGCAACTACTACAGGGGATTGCGATACCTGGAGGGCGGGCCTTCTCTAGACAAATGGTCCGTGTGGGACATCACACTCGAGAAGTGGAAAAAGTGCTCCGGTTGGTCCTCGGTACCCAACATCCCGGTTTTGAGGGGATTAACACTCATAGGGGAGGCACTTATATTGGAGTGGGCATCCGGGGAGTCTTGATCGGTTACTCGACCCACGATCGGTGAAGTTCAGGGTAGTGTACCCGAATGGTGTGGGTAAAGTGTACAACCTCCGCAGAGTATAAATCTATTCGAATAGCCACATCCGCGGTCAAGGATGGTTGGGAAGGTTGCTGTAGAGCGGTGCTGGTTTTGTTTACAAAAAGGATTTCTGAAAAGCAATGGATTTGAAATGTTTTGACCATGGGATGGTTGGAAAGGATCCCTGTTTTGACCATGGGATGGTCAGAAAGGGATGGAAAGGAGTTTGGTCATGGGATGACCGAAAGAAAGGAACAAATGGGTGACCTAGTCCTAATGTTTTCCAAAAGTTTTCAAAACGGTTTCCAAAATGTTTACAAAAGTTTCCAACAAAGATATGTAGATGCTATATCTACAAGAGAAACTATTTGAGAAAAGAACCTCTCTTGGAGCCATCCTAATACCACAGCCATATTGCATATCCTCTTGATATTATTATTTTCTTAAGGTGGTTTGCGAGTACATTCAAAGTACTCACTGGCATTGTCCCTGGCTATTAACTTGGTTAGATATCAAGAAGAAGGTGAAGTGGACGACTATTGCGACCTAGGACTTTCTCCCAGTCAGTTGCCTATAGGTTAAGGCTTGGATTAGGCTCTACACTTGATGAAGTCCCGCTGATGATTATTGATGTAGCCATAAAGGCATTTATGTAATCTTGTAAATTCGGTATGTCTCGGATGTTGCAATGATACTTGTCGGTTACGTGCCACCACTAACTGATCATGGGATCGTGGTTGTATGCATAACAGGGATTCTCGGAGGGTTAATCTGGGGGCCGCATAGTCCTTCGTTGAGAAACTCCTTTCCAATGATTCCCTGGTTTCTTGCAACATCTAGACATCATTTCCAATCAGTAATATGTCATCCACATATAAGATCAGAAAGTTTACTTAGGTCCCACTAATCTTCTTGTATAAACAAGAATCATGATCGCTCTTGATGAAGCCAAACGATTTGACTACCTCATCAAAGCGAATGTTCCAACTCCGAGATGCTTGCTTCAACCCATAAATGGATTTCTGAAGTTTGCATACCTTGTCAGCATTATCCGGATCGACAAAACCCTCGGGCTGTATCATATACATGTCCTCGATTAATTTTCCATTGAGGAAAGCCGTTTTGACATCCATCTGCCATATCTCATAGTCGAAATAGGCTGCTATAGCTAACATGATCCGAACTGATTTAAGCATCGCTACGGGTGAGAAAATCTCATCATAGTCAACTCCTTGAACCTGCCGGAACCCCATCGTGACAACATGTGCTTTATAGATGGAAACGTTTCCATCCATATCAGCGTTCCTTTTAAAGACCCATTTGCACTCGACGGGTCTTGCACCGTCCGATAGATCAACCAAGTTCCAAACTTGATTATCATCCACGGAATTTAACTCGGATCTCATGGCTCCAAGCCATGACTCAGAATCAGAACCCACCATCGCTTCCGAATAAGTTGCCGACTCATCACTGTCTAACAGTAATACATCACGAACACTTCGCAATCTTGTCGATCTTCGCAGTGGAGGTGCAGCTGCCGGCTCAGCTACCACGACTGGCTCAACCTCCAAGGTTTTCACCAAATCACTACTGACCGGTTCCTCTTGAACTTCTTCGAGGCGCACTGTACTCCCACTCACTTCCCGACTGAGAAACTCTTTCTCAAGGAAGACACTGTTCCGAGCGACAAACACTTTGCCCTCTTCTCGGTTGTAGAAGTAGTAACCCAAGGTTTCCCTTTGATACCCAACGAAAATGCACTTATCCGACTTGGCTGCAAGCTTGTCCGACTGAAGTCACTTGACAAATCGTTCACAACCCCAAATCTTAACAAAAGACAAACTTGGCTTCTTGCCTATCCACATCTCATGTGGTGTCTTCGCTTCCGATTTCGATGGTACTCTGTTTAGTGTGAATGCCGCCGTTTCTACACAATAACCCGAAAATGATAAAGGTAGATCTATCTGACTCATTATTGATCGTACCATGTCCAACAAGGTCCGATTTCGCCGTTCCGACACACCATTCCTTTGCGGTGTACCCAGCAGAGTGAGCTGAGGAACTATTCCACTACTCTTCAGATGGTCATCAAACTCGTGGCTCATGTACTCGCCTCCTCGGTCCGACCGAAGAAACTTTATTTTCTTGGCGAGTTGATTCTGTACTTCATTCTGGAATTCTTTGACCTTTTCAAAGGCTCCCGACTTATGTTTCATCAAGTAGACATATCCGTATCTACTCAAATCAGCAGTGAAGGTAATGAAGTACTCATCACCACCCCTGACTGTCGCACTAATTGGACCACATACATCACTATGTACTAGTCCCAACAAGTCAGACGCCCTTTCACAACTCCTTGCAAAAGGTGTCTTGGTCATCTTGCCTAGAAGGCAGGATTCGCATGTCTCGAACGACTCCAAGTCAAACGAAGTTAGGAGTCCATCATCATGGAGGTTCTTCATGCGTTTCCAACTTATATGACCAAGTCGACAGTGCCAAAAGTAAGTCATATTCAGATCATTTTGTTTTAACATTTTCACATTTACGTTATAGACCGACCCACCATCAAGATTCAAAATAAATAATCCGTTCTGAACGGGTGCAAAGCCGTCAAACATATCATTCAAATATAAAGAACAACCATTGTTCTTAATATTAGACTCATAGCCTTGTCTCATCAAGCATGAGGCAGAAATGATGTTTCGACTAAGCACTAGAAGATAATAACAATTATTTAGTTCCATTAAGAATCCTGAAGGTAAATGAAGTTGCATTGTGCAGACTTCCAACGCAGCAACTCTTGCTTTATTGCCGACCCGAATGTCAACCTCGCCTCTTGCTACGCCCCTAGTTCTTACTAGTCCCTGCAACAAGTTGCAGATATGAATGACTGATCCGGTATCATATACCCAAAACCACCGGGTGCATCAGCAAGATAAAGGTCTATAACATTGCAAACAAGTTTACCCGAATTGGAAGTCACACCTCCACTCTTGGCTTTATCCGCTAAATACTTGTTGCGATTCCTCTTCCAATGGCCATCCACCTTGGAATAGAAGCAAGCGGAACCGGCTGAAGGAGATGACTTAGTCCCTGAGGAAACGCTTGGGATCTCATCCTGAGAATTACCTCCTAACTTAACCTTCTTCTTCTTAGTCCAAGAACTCTTCTTAAACTTAGCCTTATTCTGTACCACCAACACTTGCTAGTACCTTTCTTGAGATCAACCTCTGCCTACTTCAGCATCCCATGTAACTCAGTGAGCTTCTTATCCATACCATGCATGTGGTAGTTCGATATGAACTAACCATACACACTAGGAAGAGAGTTCAAAATTATATCCATGGCGAACTCTTCGCTAATGGGGTAGCCAAGCCTTCCTAGAGACTGCACGTAACCAACCATCTTGATCACATGCGGACTCAGTGGATCACCATCCTTAAGCTTACAACTCAGGAAGTCCTGAGAGACTTGATATCTCTCGATCTTTGCCTGAGCCTGGAACATACTTCTGAGGCTTTCGATCATATCATAGGCCTCAACATTCTCGAATTGCTGCTGCAAGTCCGGTTCCATGTGAGAAAGCATAAGACAGCTAATTTATGTAGACTCATCACATGTTCTACGATAGGCATTGGTTGCTACGACACTCGCATTCTCATCTGGCGCATCTGGAAGCGGGTTGTCTAGAACATGGTCCCTTTTTTCTTGTTTTAGAACAATTCTCAGATTACGATACCAGTTGGTGAAGTTTGTTCCATTAAGTTTATCTTTCTCTAGGATGGTCCTCAAAGTAAAACTAGATAACTGAGGGAGACTGCTACTAGGTGCCATTATCTACAACAGAAATTTGCAAAAACACTTCAGACAAGTATTCATAAAAGAGCAGGCGTATTAAACTTTTTAATACTTATGCTCCTACTAGAACACCCTCCGATGGTTACTTAGTGATTCATGACCCTAAATAAGCAAGTCGACTAGTGAGCTTTAGCATCACCACTAGCCGTCAAGTGATCTAGGTAGGCAAGCAGATTGCTGCCAAGGATGCCCAGATTGCCACCTTGGTTAAGGAGTGAGATATTAGTTGGACCACCACCCTTGGCGTTTTATCACGTTAGTATTTTTGATCATACCAACTTATGTGGTATGGATAAAATAAGTTATGTCTAGAACCTTGTGCTTGAGTTGAATAATGTATTGCTACTTGGAATGTTATGTTGGTTGATTTTCTTAAATTGTGACTTGCGTTTACTTCTTCTATTGTGTGTTACTAATTTTCTCCATACTATGCAAAAGATGCCGAATTTTGTCTACAGCACAGCCAAGGATTTCAAGGGGACTCGCTTTGGGACTCGCCTATTGGAGCTAGTCCAAGTGCTCGCTCTTCCAATCCCTACCATTCAGGGACTTCAGCTGAGGAAGTTTCAGAGGAAGGACTTATGGGGATTCAAAGTTACCCAGCCAGGACGTGAGACAGAGCCCCAAACTGGGGAAATTACCTTCAAGATACTCCATGATGACATGGAGAGGGGCCTTGACGTCGCTATGCAGGAGCTGTTGGGACGCCTATGTGGATGTCACTCTTCTGAGTTCAAGAGCCACTACTTCCATTTCTTTGGGAGGCGCGATGAGGATGGAGAGCCTATTGTATTGGACGAGGCCACTAAGGAGTCTATCAAGCCCGTGCGTCACTACCTCCAGGACTTAGAGAGCCTCATTAGACACCTTGATACTGATAGGACTAATGTAATGCTTAGCAATGATGAACTACGAGTCCAACTTAAGGAGAAGGACAAGGCCTTCCTAGAGCAGGAAAATCGAATCAAGGAAATGGAGAAGAAGTTTGAAGACCAAGAGAAGAAATTCAAGAGCCAAGAGAAGAGAGTTCAGGAGAAGAACAAGAAGATTAGAGACTTGGAGACTGAGTTAGAGCTTGAGGACATTGAGCTGGAAGCGGATCACGAGGTGATAGAGAGGCTACGCACTCAGAAGAGAGAGCTACAGACAAAGATTGACGCCTTGACCACAAGCTTGGTGGAATACAAGGCAGGGTTCACAGCAGCAGGGCTTGCACTAGTGGAGGAGGAAGTCGACATGGAAGAGTAGTGATGCTATTCCATCTACCTATCGTCTATTATTATTGAGTTGCATAAGTCATACCGACTTGTGGGTGACTATGCTAGTATGTTATTTTGCAAACTCTGTCATTACTGTGCTGTTGAACTCGCATGTGCTTGTTTGATTGATTGTTGTTTTATTTGGGGTTATCTATCATTACTTACCCTTATTAAACCCACAGATGCCTCCCTGACGCAACAACGAGGATGACAATAGCAATGGAATGCAACAGATGATGGCTGCGCAGACCCAGTTGATTCAAATGATGACTCAATTCATGGCAACCCAGAATCAGAACAACAACAATAATAACAATAACAACAACCAGAATAATCCACCGCCCCTGGATATGCTGACCAGATTTCTAAGGCTGAGACCTGCTAAGTTTTCGGGTACCACTGACCCCATGGTAGCAAATGACTAGCTACGCTCTGTGAATAAGGACCTAGTCACGGTTGGGTGCACAGATGCTGAAAAGGTCAGATTTGTAGCACACTTGTTGGAAGGTCATGCAGCTGCTTGGTGGGATAATTTCCAAATTACCCACCCTATTGAGGAAGTGACTTGGGTAATGTTTGAAGATGGATTTCGCACCACTCACATCTCTGCTGGAATAATGGGGTTGAAGAAAAAGGAGTCTCATAACCTCAAGCAACGCCACTGTAGTATCTCTAAATACATCGAAGAGTTCAATAATTTGTCACGTTATGCACCCGACGATGTTGACACTGATGCAAAGAGAAAGGAGAAGTTCCTGGATGGGCTGAATGATGAGATTGCTATGCAACTATCTGTTGCATATGTTCCAACTTATCAGTCCTTATGTGATAAAGCTACCATCCTGGAAAACAAAATGAAACAAGTGGAGGGTAGAAAGAGGAAACACCATTTTGATAAGTATGGATCAGGATCTCCTCACTAGCGCTCTCATGGTGAAGGAAGTGGGAGTTCAGGATTTCACAAAAATGGGAATCATAATAACTATCGTAACACCAACCACAACCATGATGGAAACAATCATCGTGGGCACAACAAAGGTGGATTCAGGAACAACCACAATGGTCATGGCCATGGAAACCAAAATGGACAGAATCATCACAATCAGCCAGCAAAGAAAGACATAAGTCAGGTAGAATGTTTCAAATGCAAGAAAACTGGGCACTATGCCAATGAATGTCCAGAGAAGAAGACTGATGGGGCCAAGCCGAATCCATTCCAAAAGGGGCATGTGAACCACATTAATGTGGAGGAAATCCAAGAAGGATCTGATGCTGTGATCGGTAAGTTCAATATTAATTCCTTTCCTGCACTTATCCTTTTCGATAATGGCGCATCGCATTCATTCATTTCAAGAGCATTTGTAATCAAAAACGGACTCACCACTGAAACTATTGGATGTCCTATTAAGGTAAGTTCTCCGGGAGGAGAAATGATAGTAAATTCTGGGTGCCGACAAATCATCCTAGAAATTGGAAAACACAAGTTCCCGATTAGTTTAATAATCCTAGAGTCCCAAGGATTAGATCTCATATTAGGAATGGACTGGTTGACCCATTATGAAGGGGTGATTGATTGTGCCAAGCGGACTATTATGCTTACCACCCCAAAAAAGAAAAGGATCAGGTTCAAGTCTAACTTTGAACCCAAGGGGAGCAAGGTTAATTCTCTTAAGGGGGTTAGCCTAGACAGTGTGCCAATAGTGAAGGAATACCCAGATGTGTTCCCCGAAGAGTTACCTGGCATGCCACCAGATAGGGATGTGGAGTTTCTAATAGACCTACTGCCAGGAACAGGGCTTATAGCAAAGAGACCTTATCAGATGTCAATTGACGAGTTAAAAGAACTTAAGAAGCAATTAGGAGAACAACTGGAAAAGGGATTTATCCAACCAAGCTCATCGTCTTGGGGAGCACCAGTCTTGTTTGTTGAAAAGAAGGACCGAAGTCAGAGGCTATGCATAGATTATCGTTCACTTAATGAAGTGACCATAAAGAATAAGTACCCCTGCCTAGAATAAATGACCTCTTCGATCAACTAGAGGGAGCATGTGTGTTCTCAAAAATTGATCTCCGATCAGGATACTTTCAACTAAAGATTAGAGAACATGACATACCCAAGACTACATTCACCACTAGATACGGGTTGTATGAATATACAGTGATGCCGTTTGGATTAACTAATGCACCAGCCTATTTCATGAACATGATGAATAAAGTATTCATGGAATTCCTTGACAAGTTCGTAGCGGTATTCATCGATGATATATTGGTATACTCCAAAAGCAACAAAGAACATGAGGAACATCTATGCCTGATTCTAGAGAAACTCAGGGAACATAAACTTTATGCCAAGTTCAGTAAATGTGAATTCTGGCTGAATGAAGTGGGTTTTCTTGGGCACATAGTATCTAGAAGTGGTATAGCCGTTGATCCAGCAAAAGTGGCAGCTGTGACAGAATGGGAACCTCCTAAATCAGTTAAATAAGTACGTAGTTTCCTTGGTCTGGCAGGATACTATCGGAGGTTCATTGAAAACTTCTCTAAGATAGCAAAACCCATGACTGATCTGCTAAAGAAGGAGAAGAAGTTTAATTGGACAGAAGCTTGTGAAACCAGCTTTCAGGAATTGAAAAAGAGACTGGTGTCAGCACCAGTGTTATGTTTGCCAGATCTTGACAAAGATTTTCAGGTCTATTGCGAGGCATCTCACCAAGGACTGGGAGGTGTACTGATGCAACAAGGTAAAGTTGTAGCCTATGCATCAAGGCAACTCAAAAATCATGAAGTAAATTATCCTACTCATGATCTAGAGTTGGCATCAGTTGTGCATGCACTAAAAACATGGAGGCATTATCTTATGGGAAAGCGTTGTGAAATGTTCATCGATCACAAGAGTTTGAAATATATTTTTACATAGAAAGAGCTCAACATGAGGCAAAGAAGATGGCTAGAACTTATCAAGGACTATGACGTAAGTTTGCAATACCATCCTGGAAAGGCAAATGTTGTAGCCGATGCATTAAGCCGCAAGGTTTATGTGAATGGCCTCAACAAAGGAGAGTTGCCGGAGGAGTTGTGTGCCCAATTTAGAGAGCTGAGACTCGAAATTGCGCCTGAAGGATACCTTGCATCCTTGGAGGTGCAGCCCACACTAATGGATAGAATTCAAGAAGCCCAAAAGTTGGACAAAGAAATTGATGAAATCAAAAGTAAAGTTAGTGAAGGGAAGGCAAAAGGACTCCATGTAGATGAACAAGGAATCTTATGGTACGAAAAATGTATGTGTGTTCCACAGGATCTGGAACTTAAGAAGTTGATCTGACGAGAAGCTCACAATTCACCATATTCAATTCACCCTGGCAACACCAAGATTTATATGGATGTTAAGGGAAGATTTTGGTGGAATAATCTAAAGAAAGATATAGCGGAACACATTGCTCTATGCAACGTGTGTAGTCGTGTAAAGGCAGAACATCAAAAACCGGCAGGACTATTGCAACCGCTACCAATACCTGATTGGAAATGGGATAAAATCGGTATGGATTTCATCACTGGACTGCCAAGGACTAGATCAGGATACGATTCCATATGGGTTATCGTTGATCGCTTGACAAAAGTGGCCCATTTCATACCAGTAAAGACCACTTATACAAGTGCAAAGTTAGCCAAGATTTACATGAACAGAATTGTATGTTTGCATGGGGTACCTAAGAGTATCGTATCTGACAGAGGGACTCAATTCACTTCACACTTTTGGCGACAACTTCACGAGTCACTAGGAACTCGGTTAGAATTCAGCACTGCATTTCATCCGCAAACAGATGGGCAGACAGAAAGGACCAATCAAATATTAGAGGATATGCTGAGAGCATGTGCGTTAGATTATGGATCCAGTTGGGATGAAAGTCTACCTTACGCAGAGTTTTCTTACAATAACAGTTATCAGTCGAGCATAGAAATGGCTCCATTTGAATTCCTTTATGGAAGGAAGTGTACTACACCATTGCTATGGAATGGAGTAGGATAAAGAAACTTGTTCGGGCCAGACCTAATCAAAGAGGCCGAGGAGAAAGTCAAGATGGTAAAAGATAGGCTAAAGGTAGCTCAATCTCGGCAAAAGAGCTATGCTGATCCAAAACGTAGAGAGGTTACCTACGAGGTTGGTGATAGAGCTTATCTCAGCGTATCACCACTTCATGGTGTGAAGAGATTTGGAATCAAAGGGAAACTAGCACCACGCTATGTAGGGCCTTTCAAGATTTTGAGTCGCAAAGGAGAAGTAGCATATGAGATAGAATTGCCAGAATCTTTGTCAGCAGTTCACAATGTATTCCATGTCAGTCAGCTGAAAAAGTGTCACCCAAAGATGGAAGAAACTTTGTTGAAAGACACTATACCATTGGAGGAGGTTCAGCTAGATAATGATCTCACTTATGAAGAGAAACCAATTAAGATTCTGGAGACTACAGAAAGAATTACCCGTACCAAGACCATCAAATTCCGCAAAGTACAGTGGAACCATCACACTGAATCAGAAGCGACCTGGGAACGAGAGGAGGAACTTCGGAGAGATCACCCTCACCTATTTGCTAGCCAACCTAAATCTCGAGGGCGAGATTCATCTTAAGGGGGGTAGATTTGTAACATCCCAAAATTTCATCTGAAATCATCATCATTGCACTCATATCATCATAGCATGTTTTTGCATTGCATTTAGAATTGTCCTCCAAACATTTGGTGCAATTTTGGGCCATGGTTAGAAAGTTATGAATTGTTTTGAAAATGGAACCAAAGAAAATGCTATATTACCTATTAAGTCCAAGTAAGTACTTTGGATTAAAATGGAGGGTAAATATGTTTTATAATACCCTAAAAACCTAGTTTGAGTTTTTACAAATTTTCACAAATTGGTTTGAATCAATTTGAATCATTAAATCAAAAGTTTTGGAGAAAACTGAATTAGAAAAAGAAAAGGAGTGAAAGAATTCAAACTGCAGCAACAGCAATTTGGCCCAGTCTGGCCCATTAAGCCCACCCGGCGTTTTCCCTCTCCCCCGCTTTCTTACCGCGCCCCTGGCTACCCCCTCTCGCTGACAAGCTGTCCCCACGCCACGTCACCCCACCACCCCGTCGTCTTCAACCCCGCCGTCGAGCAAACCCCCCCTTCTCAGCCGTTTTTGAATCGATTTGATTCCGGCCATTTCGCGTAATAATTTCCCTAGTGATTGCTCCTACCTAATCCTCACCCCCTCCTCGTCATTTTCCCCCAGTCGCCACCCCCGGAGAGCCCCCAGGCTCCCCAAATTTCGAGCTCGAACGCCGCTCACCGACGGCACTCCGGCGACGATTCCGGTGAGTCCAGGCCACCCGGCGCCGTCACCTCTGTCCCATCTATTTCCCCATGTCCTGGCGCACCTACTGACCGAGCCACGTGTCTTCTCTTGCCCCAGATCGACGACGCGGACCAAGTCCAGCGAACTCCTCTGCCGCCGCCGTCCCTCGCTGGTTCCGGTGAAGGTAGGGTTTCCGCCGCCCCTTTTTGGTCTCTGCTAGGTCGTGCTGATCCGTGTGCATCACACTGACCCCCTTGCTGGCTGGTTTGAGCCCCAGGTCGTCATCTCCGTCGCTGAGCCGTGAGTTCCGCCGGCAACGCAACTCCGGCAAGGAATCAGAGCTAAGCCAGAGCACCCCCCATGCCACCGTAACCTCCATCGAGACCGCCACGACCTCCCTGACCTCTGGTATGTGTCCACGGAGTCCTTGCCCCTATAGAACCACCGGACCGCCGTCAGCCGACGCTTCGCCGCCGCGTGCAGCTGGTCAGCGCCGCCCGTTCCCGGCCAGGTCCCGGGACCGTTAGATCTCGCGTCTGTGGCTAGGATTAGAACGCAGACGAAGCGGTACGGGTTACTCAGATCCGTCCGTAGTCACTTAAAATCTGACGGCCCACAGCGGTCGATCCGGCCGAACCGGTACGAGCCAATAGGAAGGCGCCACGTTGCCAGGCTATTTCGTTTAAATAGAAACTTAGACTGATTTAGTATTTAACATAGAAATTCAATAACTTTTGATCCACAAATCATAAAAATACAAATTTGGTGTCTATGGATTCAGAAAAATGAGACCTTTATTATGGAGGCCTTATTTCACACTTTTGCCTCCGGAAAAATGGAATTATAGGCCGAACCTTTTTAGGAGTATTTTGCTCACAAAAATTGTTCTCTAAATTATTTTTGAGTATTTCTTATGCTTTTAGATGAGGTATTCTATCCTCAGTACTGTAGACTCTGTAAATTATAGAGTTGTGATCATATCATTGCATTTAGCATGCATTCATGTTTTTGTATTGTTTTATTGGTTGAATTATTGTTGTTGTATTAATCTTGTGTAGATTGTGTGGATTGTGAAGTTTGTTGCTGTGAGGATTGTACCTATTCCCCTAGCTACCAAGGCAAGTGATATTTCATCCATGTCCTATTATTTTCACTATTGCACTAGTGATATTTTGGTAGATCTTAACATGATAGAATTATTCCTATGTTATTATACTATGCTATGCTATCCTATAGATTATATCTTGGTAGTATCCCCTAGTTAAAGGACTTTGTGTGCTAGAATGCTTAGCTATGCTAGTAGAATTTGTGGGTGGAAAATACATATCAAGATAGTATGGAAAGATATTATTTTTGTTTGACTAAGAAAACAACTATTATTAATGAAACACCTGGGTGGATTGGGACTTGCTTGGATTATGTTGAGTGGTTACTTAGGGGCCGTGTCTATGGTCAGCTGGCATATCACACTTGTGGATGGCCACCCAGGAATAAAGAGATTCGAGACATTCTTGTCATGAAGCTTCCAGTGCAACCACATGGCATATGGGCTCTGCCTTGACCAACTAAGTTGCAAGAACTCAGCCAGACGGACAGAAGGTGGTAGATGTGATAGGATGGAACGCGTCCGTGGTGGTCTGAGGGATTGCCTCTGAAAGGTCTTGTCTCGATGCATGTCGAGTCTTGTGGGGAAAGTGCACCACCTCTCGAGACGATAAAACTAAGTACTTAGTCGTGTCCTCGGTCATGGACAACTTCTGAGCCTCAAGACAGTGAAGTAGTTCAATAATCTCCTCATCCAAATTTCTCTAAGTTAAAACTTGTGGGTGAACAAGGATAAAGGTTCAGTGATGTGTATCATTGGTACCTTATAGCTTGAATGAAAAACTTCTTCAAAAACTATAAGTTAAACTAATTTTAGCAAAGCCAGCCTTAACCCCACTTAGCCATATATTCATGTAGTAGTTGGATTATACTAAGTATCTTTGGTATCACTTGCCAATACAATTCCAAATGTATTGACCCTTGTGGCTATAACTTATTATGTTGCAGGTTACTCTGATGATGAGTAGGGTTGCGAGTCTACACTCGACATGCTTGCCTGTGGCACATGAAGACTAAAGACTCTATTATTATTATATGTTATGTGAACTTGTGTCTTAGCCTTGGGCTAAGTGAGTTGTAAGAACTATTATACTCCTGGAAGTGCGATGTAATAATGACCTTTGTTTCTGTGCACTTCATCTTAAACTGTGGGTGCTAGCTTTTCGATCCAGGGACAAGCACTGCAATCACAGGGATCTTACCTTATCATGGTGAGATCTTACAGTAGCACCTCAATTTTATGAGCCCACTACCAAGAATGTCCGACTTGTGATGGTGCAGCACTGGCGGGGAGACCAACTAGACCTTCTTTGAGGGATTAAAGTTTAACCACTATCTCATAGAGGTAAAACTAGAGACATAACAATCGCACAAAATAATCCAATTATAATGTGAAATGGTATCGCTCCCTTCATGGCGATCTCCATATCCATGAACCTGTTCATCATGCCTTTGGCTACACTGTCCTTCAAGTCCTCCAAACATGCTACACTAGCACTAAGGAATATAAAAGAAGATGGCATCTCATGCAGACACGCGGGTCGTTATACAATAACAGTGAAAGCACTTTGGCTCCAGCCGGCTGACAAACCCGTGGTACATAGATCACGTATGGATTACGCACATCACATGCACATACGCCATACCATTCACAACTTCCTAAAAAAGCAGGTTATGCATAGATACGATATTTACAGGTGTTGTGAACCTCGCAACGACATCTAATGCGCTACTACAGGGCGAAGCCGGCGGTCCCGATCTAATCTGCATTCCGAACCATGGATTCCTTCATTGGATAAAACACTTTTAACCAAATCTAATCCCTGTGCAGATCTGGCCAATCTCATTGATCATCCGCACCTGATCTTCCATGCACCCCCGAGTGCGATTGATCCAATCAATCTTGCACAAAACCGATCTATCTCATAGATCGACCACCGAAAACCTAAGTGGATCTCATCCACCACCTCATGCATATCAAATATGAACAAATCTATAGCCTAAAACCAGAAGCTTTTGCTCTAATACCACTGCTGGGCCATGCAGAGACAAAGAAAACTTTTCCCTAACGCGACACTCCCAAGATCTAGCTCAGGTTATAGGCCACGAGATTACCGCTAGACGCGCAGATGCGGAAGTTGATGTAGCGCGTCGAAGGAGTGCTGAAAGATCCCCGGACAACCCTTCTAAATCCCACGAACTCCTTCGTCAGATCCCCACGAGCTTCCTCGTCTCCAGCGCCACACGTGCAACGCCTCTACCTATATCCACACATAGAGGAAGGAGCTTCGGACAGAGGACTGTTGATCCTATCTAGCCCAAAATGGAAGTGGAGAAACTGACGGCTAGGTCAGGAACTATCCCTTGTCACTCCACTTATATACACTCCTAGTTGGGCTCAACACTTGAGGCCCATATAGGCCTTATTCCAATCTCCACAAGGATCTAATCCACATGGGCTCCTTACCCTTAAGTGTGTGACCCTGTAGGTTCACATACACCTGGACACGACATGAGCTACTCCTCCAAGTATCCCGTCATGGCTTTGAGTTCAACTCACTCCCATGAACACTCAGTCTCAAGTTAATAGATGGTAGCAGCATCTAGCAAGGCGTGCCATCTCCCAAGTGACGTAAAGTCAGAAGACGGACCTTCAATGTGACATTCGTCCAAGTCCCTTTGCCTCACGATATATCTGTTAAGCTATAGGAGAGTATTTGCCATCCCTTAAATAGCTTAACTCTCTTCTCGTACCATGATATGTGATTCACTGGACTAACTCTTAGACCGACTCCTCAGTTAACACCTAACTGAGTAGCGCATGGCCATGCTTCCGAATCATATCACACGAGAGGGCCTAGAGAATATCTCTCCATTACGGAGGGGCATATCCCATCTTGGTAATCCATGTCATGCAGCTTGCTTCACAACCAACCCGAACTCTACCTTTATAACTGCCCATTTACGGAACAACGTTTGATAGAACCTAAGTTAGTGATCCACAACTCAGATCATGCAATCACCTCAGGTCGAAGGATTCCATTGCTTGAGACTGCAAATGACAACATGCTTGTTGCATCTCAACTGTGGGTCAATCCGACTCGCTAAACTCTTTAGCCAAATCATTGTAAGTCGGAATAGTATCTCCATGCCCATAACAAGTGGAACCATGTCATCAGCCGACTTGCACATTGGTCTAAGTTGTGTGCGCAGCACAACCTCAACGACCAAGGACTAATATGAACAATCATGAATACATAGTTCCACAACTGAATCACGTATTCAGTGATATATATCTGATGTTCATATAGGGACAACTATACTTTATGAATACTTTGGGAAATATCATCAACCATGATTGCCTCTAGGGCATATTCCCAACAGGTAAAGTGTGCAACCTCGGCAGAGTGTAAATCTATTCGAATAGCCGTGTCCGCAGTTATGGATGGGTTAGACAAACTTCTGTAGAGCGGTGCTGGTTTTGTTTTCAAAAAGGATTTCGGAAATGAAATGGCTTTGGAATTTTTTTGACCATGGGATGGTCGTAAAGGAGAAAGGTTTTCACCATGGGATGGTCGAAGGGGGAGAAAGGAGTTTGGTTGTGGGACGAACTGAAGGCGGGAACAAATGGGTACCCCAATCCTAGTGTTTACAAAACTTTTCAAAACGTTTCCAAAAAGGCTTTTACAAAAAATTTCAACAAAGATATGTAGATGCCATATCTACAAGAGAAACTATTTGAGAAAAGAACCTCCCTTGGAATCCACCTACTGCCACAACCATATTGCATATCCTGTTGTTTTATTATTCTATTAAGGTGGTTTGCGAGTACATTCAAAGTACTCACTGGCATTGTCCCTGGCTATTAACTTGGTCAGATATCGAGAAGAAGGTGAAGTGGACGACTATGCCAGCTAGGACATTCTCCCAGTCAGTTGCCTGTAGGTTAAGGCATGGCTCGGGCTCTACGCTTAATGAAGTTCCGCTGATGATTGATCGATGTAGCCATAATGGAAAATAAGGTATGACAGGTATTCGTTATGTATTGGATGTTTACTTCGATACTTGTCTATACATGCCACGACTAGCTGATCATGGGATCGTGGTCGTATGCATAACAGGGATTCTCCGAGGATTAATCATGTGGCGACCCCGGATTAACATCAGAGATTACCCATTATGCGAACCACCACGATCCCATGATCAGTGCATCGTGGAGCATAATTGACATAGTATCAAAGTACACATCCATTACAGTATCGAATACATCAAGTCTTACAATAATAGTCTTACAGAATTGCCACGAAGGGCACAAGTAGATAGTAGCAGTGGAACATCTAAACACGGAAGACCCGAGTCAAGCCATAGCCCAACAGGTGCCTGACTCGGAGTAACGCCCTAGTCCGCGAAGTCGTTGTTGTAACCTTCATCATCTCCATCAACCTGCTCATAGTCTGGCCAAGTAGATAGCTAGGGACAATGCCAGTGAGTACTTTTGAATGTACTCGCAAACCACCATACAAGAGGATAACAATAGAGTATGCATTATGGCTGGGGATAGGATGGCTCCAAAGAGGTTCTTTTCGAGACTAACTTCTCTTGTAGAGATAGCATCTACGCAACTTTACTTGAGAAGTCTTCGTAAACCATTTGAGAAATCAGTTGAGTAAATTGTAGCAACTAGGATGGGCTCACCCATTTTCTTTTCTTCTGGTCATCCCATGACCAACACCTTCTTCATCTCCGACCATCCCATGGTCCATCATTTGTACCTTCCGACCATCCCATGGTGAAGACATCTTTCGAAAACCTTTTTGTAAAACAAAACCACACCGCTAAGCAGCAACCTTCCCAACCGTTCATGACCATGCACATGGCTATTCGAATACATTTACACTCTGTAGAGGGGGTACACTTTACCCACAAGATTTTATACATTCGCCCTGAGCAATCACGGATCGTCATACACCAGTATGCGGGGTTCGGATAATCAAACAAGACCTTCAAGATGTCTACTCTAATACAAGCGCCTACCCTATGAGTTTTCCCTCTCAAGACTAGGACGTCGGGTGCAGAGGACCAACCGGAGCGCATTTTACATTGCACAAAGTGGGCGCTTTCAATGAGGGGCTCATAGTAACATCTGTCTACCTGTAGACAGTTCGTTCCTTCTCCAGGCCAATGTCCCACATGGGCCTTTACAAGAGAAGGCCCAAGCTCCGGGGATTGAGATCCCTTGTAGTACTTGTGAGGCAACTAATAATAGAGCGGACAACCTTCGAGCCAAGCCCCTTCCCATTTAGGAGTAGTGTGGTTTTATGGGGTAATTGTTCGAGCAAAACTACGTAGAACCGAGTTCATTTCATAAACATTTTCTCTTCTCTTTCCTTCAACCTTTTGTGAAACAAAAACTTTTCCTTTTCTCTTCTCTTCTATTTTCGTAAACATTTTCTCTTCTCTTTTCGTAAACATTTTATTTTCTCTTCTCTTCGAGCAAAACTACATAGAACTAGTGTTGCAAGCAAGCAAGTGACTCGACCAAGTTCTGTAAGTGAACATTGTACAAAAATTATACCACTGGGTAGGTATTGGAAATACCAACCCAACGTAACTGGATTCATAAATTTAGCCAACACAGTCGATTTATAGCAATTAATATCCTGCAAACAACACTAGCAGAAGCAAAGTAATTCTCAGGGAAACTCTACAGTACTAAGAATTCTACCCTTCTAGGAACAAATAGTACTAGCAGAGGCACAGCTCTAGGATTTGGTCTCTCTTCAAATGGAGGTCTATAGAAGTTTCTAAAATTACATGAAGTTGCTTATGTACAAAAATTGGGAAATTAATCACAGGAGCTAAACAGGTGTAAAAGGTGTGAGTCAACTTTTGATGGATAGGCAGGTTCATATTAAAGGTATGAAAAGTGGTTTCATAATTTTATGAGTCACAGAACAAAAACAATGAAGTAAATAGTGCAAACAGCACTATTTTGCCACTAAAAATGTCAGAAGTTGCACAGAAAACATTTTACCAATCTACCAGTGCTATGTGATGGGTATTTACAGGTGCTAGTGCACAAAATTTGAATCATGCCGAAAAGTGTTCTAGGTGATTTTGGTGGATTTAAAGCTACATCACAGTTTCTGGGAATTTAATTTGCCAAAAATAAAAAAGGGATAAAGGGGCTGGTGGCCTGGGTCGCAACCCGCTTAGAGGCTAGGCCGGCCCATTGGCTCGGCGGTGCGTGCGGGAGCTGGGGATTTAAATCTCCGGTGGGGGACCCGCGTGTCAGCGACTTGAGCGGCGCGAAGGGGTATTGGGCGGTCTGGGCCGTTGGACCTTATGTTGATCCGACAGCCTGGGGTCGTCTTCCACGCGAGAACAGTGGCAGCACGGGCAAACCCTAGCTACGACGGGAGGTGACTGGGGCGGCTTACCCTGGGGTAGAGAGAGGCTGGCGACGGCGGGATTTGACGCGGAAGGTGATGGCGGTGCGGACGAAGGGCGGCAGCGGGGCTTCCGCTGCAGCCGTGGTCGCGGACGAGCTCGTGGGGGAGTGTTGCACCTAAACTCCTCGGCATCAGCTCCGCGAGTTTCCTGGGCAAAGGGAGGTGGGGTTAGGTCGGCGTCTTCGAGGCGATCATGGCAGAGGGAAAAGTAAGGGGGGAGGAGGTGAGCATTGACGGCAACCTTCACCGTTTCCCGACGGTACCGCAGCGGTGCAGAGGTTGGTGAGGGCGGCGGAGACCGAGCGAGCTCGGCTCCGCTCTGGGGGTCGAGTGGTGGTAGGTGGGGAGTAGAATGGCGTGGGTGGCGTGCGCCGGGGGCGGCTGGGTGGATTTAAGCACGAGTGGAGACGCCCATGGTGCACCGAGTGCATGGGCCGTGGGGAGAGGGCTGCGGGGCTGGGGTTGGTTGGTGCAGCGGTGGGGAGCATCTCTGCGCGAGCGTGGGCTGCGGGGCGCGAATACATGTGGTGCGAGGCCTCGAGAGAGTGCGAGGTGATGATGGCGGTGTATGCACGCCAGCTGCTCGACCGAATTGTCGTGTCCAACGTGGTTCGGTTAGGCTAGGGTGCAGTGGGCGTAGTGGTGCTAGGGTGGCTGGGGGCTGTGCGTGGGTCTTCCCAACCGCGGGGCGGTTTTCTTCACACCGGGGAGCGAAGTGGGGTGGGCGCACACGACGTTCCCAGGGCGACGTGGCCACCTGCGGTTGGGGGTCGCGGGAGCCACGGGTGAGCGAGGGGGATGAGCGGGGTGGTGCCTAGGGAAGAGGTGCGCTGCAGCGCGGGCCCAGCTGAGAAAGAGCGGAGGCGTGCGCGGCGGATGACTGGTCGAACAAGATTTGGGTGATCTACCGCCTTCCTCTCTCTCTATCTCTCTCTCTCTCTCGGGCTAAGGGGTGCACGGGACGGCCTGGGGTGGTGGTGTGGTGCCCTCTGGTACATTTTGGTCGTGTCGGACCGTGTGCATGCGCTGCAATCGGTGTGGAGAGGAAGAACAAGGTGGGTGGTCGATCTAGGGCAAAGTGGCTCGGGTGGTCACTTTGGTTGCTTGTAACTTCGGGCTCGTGTCACCAAAGGCAGAGGGATAACCTTGGGGGTGTAAAGGGATGCTAGGTGAAGAAGTAGAACCCAAGGTTGCTTCCTGGAACCAACTCAGGTTCTTGCAAGGTTCCTCCAAAGTCGGCCAAAAACAAGGTGACCATTCCTTATGTGGCAACTAGTGAAGAAAACATTCACATGCAAGTGGCTTATGCTTGTGGTTTAACCAGGGTTAAGGGGGGTTTCCAAGTACTCATGGCAGGGTACCTCAAGGTGTTCTTGCATGGCCAGAAGAGTGATGGGTTTTCTCATACCATTGTTCCAAAAATGGAACATGACTAGAGAGTTAGGACTTAGCCAAGAAGGAGGGGTTTTCTTTTGCTTCCAAGAAAATTCCAACCAAGGTTATCTTAGTGGTTACCAAACATTGATTTAATAATCCTGATACATTGGAAATGTATCTATAATTTTTGATGTTCCATGCTTGGTTTTATCCACTTTCTTGTTTTTTGTCCACATCTTGGAGTACATTTCATATGATTTCTTATACTAACCTATTAACAAGAGCCACAGTGCCAGCTGCCTGTTTTTTGCCGTTTTTGGTTCCAGGAAAGTCAGAAAATGAATATTCTCGGAATTGGACGGGACAAAAGCCAAAGTGCCTATTTTTCCGGAAGTCATCAGATGTCAGAATACGAGACGGAGAGGGTCCAGGGGCACCACACCACCTGGCCACGCAGCTCAGCCTGGCCCACGCCAGGGTGTGGTATGGCCGCCTCCGGCACCCCCTCGGCCTCCCCTTCCGCCTATAAGATGCCCTCGGGACGAAAACCCTAAGTGCCCGATCAAAAATCCACGAAAGAGTCTGTAGCTGCCGTCATCTCCATCCCTAGATCGGGAGGGATCTGAAGATCTTCCCGGCACCCTGCCGGAGAGGGGGATTCACCCTGGAGGCCTTCTTCAGCACCATGCAAGCCTCTGGTGTGATGCGTGAGTAGTTCATCCTTGGACTACGGATCCATGTAGTAGCTAGATGGCTGGTTCTCCTCCTTTGTGCTTTCATGTCTAGATCTTGTGAGCTCCGTTCATGATCAAGATCATCTATTTGTAATTCTGCATGTTGTGTTTGCGGGGATCCGATGGATATTGAGATGATATTTCAGATTGATTATTGATTCTATCATGTCTTTGTTATTTGTGATCTTGCATGTTTTCCGTTGTTAGTAGCTATCTTGGCCATGTAGATGCTAGCAACTCCAAGAGTTAGTATTTATGCTCGATTGTGGGTTCATGCCTCTGGTAATTTCGGGAAGTGACAGAAATCTCTAAGGTACTAGATGTGCTGTTGCTACTAGGGAGAAAACAACAATCCTTTGTTCATAGAACAATCGTATTGTTTACTTTACACGCAGTTTGTAAAGCAATAATATGTTGCTTGTAACTTAATACTGGAGGCGGTTCGAATGATAACCTGAAGATGGATTATTAGTCATAGATGCAGTTGGATAGCGGTCTATGTATAATGTTGTAATGCCCAATCGAATCTCAAAGGAGTCAAGATGATTAGTATATGCATGTATTGCTTTCTTGATGTTTGTCAATTGCCCCGCTGTAATTTGTTCACCCAGCATATTATCTATCTTAAGGAGAGCCACCTCTATTGAACTATTGATCCCGGTCCTTTTCTTTTACATACAATCTACAATCTTTTACTGCTTTGTGTTTACTTTCTGCAAACTTTTACTTCTTTCCATTCGATACGTTTAATCCTTTGTTTTCTACAAAACACGGTGAGATTGACAACCTCATCGCAAGTTGGGGACAACGTTCTATGGTTGTGTTGTGCAGGTCTCCACGTTGCTACTAGCACCGGTAGTGCGCCCTGCCAAGGCTCAGCTAGCAACAACTTTGGGGTGTTTCCTTGCTCCTACTGGTTCGATTAAACCTTGGTTTCATAACTAAGGGAAACTTGTTGCTGTGCTCATCATACCTTCCTCTTGGGGTTCCCAACGAGCTCTACATCAACATCGCACCAACATTTTCCTGGCGTCGACACTGAGCCATCAAGCATTTTTCTGGCGCCATTGCCGGGGAGTCAAGGACATCTTCACAAGGGGAGTCCCTCATAAGCAATCTATTTTCTTTGTTATTTTTGTTTTGCTTAGTTTCTTTTTGATTTGTCTGCTTGTTTCTTTATCAAAAACACAAAAAAATTAGTTTTACTAGTTTGCTTTCTTATTTGAAAACACAAAAACAATTAGTTCCTATCCTAAGTTGCCATTATGTCTAGCCTAGCTCCAATCACTATGTCACCCGAGGAAATGATTTTCACTTTTAAACAAGGAATTGATGAAAGTTTTAAGGAAGCTTGGTCTAGAATCTCTGATCTACATGAAAAAACTGAGCCTAAAATGACTCAAAGTTTGTTCCTTTGCAGTTTTTACCTTGGAATTGCTCTTTGCTATTGATATGCTTTAGATGGTGTTGTGGGAGGAGATTTCCTCTAATGTAATGAGGGTGATGCAATAAATGCTATAAAGAAATTGATCCTCATTTACAACTTGCCTAGCCAAACTGATATTTCCTTCGCAAGAATATTTGCTAGATTGAACACTCTTGAGACTAGCACTACTAGCTTAAAAGATTGTTATAATACGCTTAGGGAGCATCACAATTATGTCCCAATAAATTCTGAACCATCAAAGTGGCTCCCTATAGTAAAGATTGAGATAAACACTGGAACTTTTCAAGCTCGCTGTGATATCATTTCTGAATGTTGTCTTAGGCCCAAAGATATTTATGAATCTCTGAATACATGGGGGCTTACTGAAGGAGGAAAAGAAATATCTCTTGCTCATAATGCTACCATATTACCTCTTGGAATAGCTGAAGGAGTGTTTACAAAGATCCTTGGGAAAATGATTTCTACTGATTATCTTGTTATTGAATGTCCAGGAAAAGGACAAATTACACTTGGAAGGTCCCTATTAAAACTCCTTGGAGCAATAAGGATGTGGGAAAGGGGACCATGCACCTTTCTTCTCCACCAAAGAATCATATTTTCCCCAAGGTTAAGAATAAAAGTAAGAGAGGTAAGGGCAAGAAATTTGGTTTTAATGCTTCTTCATTTGAGAATACTTGACTCTTTTTCTTGCTTCTTATGCCTAACTTAAAGGCGTTAAAGAAAAGTACTTATTGGGAGATAATACAAAGGTTTTAGAGGAGTCTTAGAAGTTATTACCTCTGTAATAACCTCTCCTTATCCTTTTTATTTGTTTTTTGTGCCAAGAGTAACCTCTAGTGAGAGAGAAATAATGATTGGGAAAGTTGCTGTCCAGAAACAGATTTCTGTGCTTCACCGTAAAAATTCGAGTAGAATCTCTGTACGTCTTTTTGAGGCATGAATTTTTTTGCTTCTGCCCCAGGTTTTTATCTAACTTACGTTAGTTCAACACTTTTTGATTTGAGCAACATAAGGTCTTTAAAAAAATCGTCTTTACCTGCTGGTCTGTTTTGACAGATTTCAGCCATTTTCTGCATTTGCTTCTTGTTGGTTGATTTGAGTTCTTTTGGGGAATTAAGCTTTTTGAGGGAAGTCCTACAGTAGATAGTGTTCTAATGGAAGTTTATTTGGTGTTAGAACTGAAACTTAAGACTTATTTATCTTGAGTGCACTAATGTTGCTAATAAAGATTGTGTGAAGTTTTGTATGAAGGAAAAATTTCAGGTGTATGGAAGGAATGAGTAATGAGATGAAGGATGGACTAAAGCTAAAGCTTGGGGATACCACACGTGTCACTCCAAGAAATATCCAATAAGTACAAGCGTCAAAGCTTGGGGATAACCAAGGCATCCCTCTCTTCATCAATAAAAATCCCAAGTTTCTTCCAAACGCTTCATTTTTATTGTTTCATGCACAGTTGTGTTGTTCTTTGAGCGTCTTCTTTTTCGTTTTCGTTTTAGTTTTCGTTTGATTTGGTTTGCTTAGTTTTATAAATAAATTGGTTGGACCCCCTCTTTCATACATTGGTTTGCAAATAGTTTGGTTTGGTTTGGAAACGAGTAGGAAAGTTCATGCTTATGTGGTAAAAAGAGCTTGTTTTTGACTGTGTCCTATGCTTTGTCATGCCATGCTTGATATTGTTTTGGCTTAATGCTTAGTATTCTTTGTTGTAGCATGACTTTTTACAAACAATTGAGATTGCTTAATGTGCCTTGGATGAATCATGCGTTGTTTTAGCATATTAAAGCATAGTATAGTGGTATTCTCCTTTGATGCTTTATTTGGGTTGACTTGGCGCATGCTCACACCATGTTATGACTATCTCAAGTCACAATAGCCTTTATGATCCTTAGTTTTCAACTTGTAGTATCACTTTATGATTTGATCAATGATATTTTGTCGCTGTGCATGATTATGGCCATTATTGCTCTCTTAGTTTGTCGCTCCCAGTCTTTTGCTAGCCTCCACAACCAATTATGAGTTCTACTCATGCATCCAACTCCCTAAACCAAGTTATTACAAAGATTCCACCATAACTACCTACTAGCTTATACTATTCCAAGTATATTGATGCTTTTTTTACCTTCCAAATTAAACTTGTTATGAGAAAAATAGTGATTAAAGCTCTCACGAACTTGATGGCACACTTTACTTTTCTTGCCCTTAATAAACTTGAACCATTTTGTCATCTATGTTGTATATGCTTGCACTTATTTGTTGGGAATTAGCAGAACCATGCTTTCATGGGGAATGCTTTCAACATTGCACTTGGTACTTGTACCTAGTTGATATCATGCTCTTTTGTATATGGATGCCGTTGGTGTGAAATAAAAGGGGAGCTTGTAAGTCCATGGAGTTACGTATATGTGTTAGAGAAACGCCTGGGCCACTGGTCTAATCCATGCTGACATGGTGGAAACCTGCAGCGTGACCATAATGAGCGGTTTATGAAGCATTCTTCTTATAAAAAAAGGAGTCCTATATTGAGAAAAAATAGAAAAGAGAAAAAAGAGATTATGAAAAGAGGAAAGAGAGAAAAAAGCACCATATTCCCATGGTAAATAAGAAGATTGCTGAGATGCTCGTTGTCTGCTTCCCTTGCCATTTTGATATGGGGATTCTTCCGTATCATCGGGCAAGGGGTACCCCGTTGGCGGTTCTGTATGATACACATGTACTTACAATGACAAGAACTTACCGGTGACTAAACTTGAGTAGCATGAGGAGCGGCCTCGTATACAAGGGACATGAGATTTTTGACTTATACTTCGTCAAGCATGTACACCATAGTTTGTTCACTTTAACCTTAATCACTTCAAGATGCTTATGATAGGGGCAATGAGAGCAGAAAGCTATAAGTACCATAGTTTTTGGAAGCTCTTTATGAGACTTGAATCCCTACTTCCTTTTACAAAAGGCCTTTCTTCCACCATTATATTGAGTCTCCACATTCTATCTTTATGCACCTACTTTGAGAGCATAGTGGCCATTCTTAGTTCTATGTGCATTGTCCCAAGACTAGTTGATTGATGCATAACTTGATATTGCTTGTTTTAAACTATTTGTATCTAGTCACTCTTATGAACTTTGAAGGTGTCCTATGCATTTATATTTGCTACTCTATTGAGGGACAAGATGAATACTATTATGCTATGCTTTCTTTATGTAAAACAAACAAACGCCTTGCAAAGCATTGTTATTCACGAATCTTTTGTTTGTGCCTTTTCAGGTTACATTATAGTTTCGTTGTCTTATTGCTAGAACTTTGTCTTTCATGTTATGATTGAAGTACTATGATCCGAGCTTTGAATGTTTCACAAATACTTTGATCAAGTCTTTGATGGTGCATGTCACCTCAAAAACTATTCTTTCCTTTTATCCCTTACCTACTCGAGGACGAGCAGGAGTTAAGCTTGGGGATGTTGATACATTGCAAATGTATCTATAATTTTTAATATTCCATGCTTGGTTTTATCCACTTTATTGTGTTTTGTCCACTGTTTGGAGTACTTTTCATATGATTTCTTGGACTAACCTATTAACAAGAGCCATAGTGCCAGCTGCCCGTTTTCTGCTGTTTTCGGTTCTAGGAAAGTCAAAAAATGAATATTCTCGGAATTGGACGGGACAAAAGCCAAAGTGCCTATTTTTCCGGAAGTCATTAGGTGCAAGAATACGAGATGGAGAGGGGCCAGGGGGCCACCACACCACCTGGTCGCGTGGCCCAGCCTGGCCCGCGCCAGGGGGTGGTATGGCCGCCTCCGGCACCCCCTCGGCCTCCCCTTCCGCCTATAAGATGCCCTCGGGACGAAAACCCTAAGTGCCCGATCAAAAATCCACGAAAGAGTCTGTAGCTGCCGGCATCTCCATCCCTAGATCGGGAGGGATCTGAAGATCTTCCCGGCACCCTGCCGGAGAGGGGGATTCACCCTGGAGGCCTTCTTTAGCACCATGCAAGCCTCTGGTGTGATGCGTGAGTAGTTCATCCTTGGACTACGGATCCATGTAGTAGCTAGATGGCTGGTTCTCCTCCTTTGTGCTTTCATGTCTAGATCTTGTGAGCTCCGTTCATGATCAAGATCATCTATTTGTAATTCTGCATGTAGTGTTTGCGGGGATCCGATGGATATTGAGATGATATTTCAGATTGATTATTGATTCTATCATGTCCTTGTTATTTGTGATCTTGCATGTTTTCCGTTGTTATTAGCTATCTTGGCCATGTAGATGCTAGCAACTCCAAGAGTTAGTATTTATGCTCGATTGTGGGTTCATGCCTCTGGTAATTTGGGGAAGTGACAGAAATCTCTATGATACTAGATGTGCTGTTGCTACTAGGGAGAAAACAACAATCCTTTGCTCATAGAACAATCATATTGTTTACTTTACACGCAGTTCGTAACGCAATAATCTTTTGCTTGCAACTTAATACTGTAGGGGGTTCGGATGATAACCTGAAGGTGGATTATTAGTCATAGATGTAGTCCTTTTATTGCATCCCGGTCCTTTTATTTTACATACAATCTAGTTCGTTCCCGGTCCTTTTATTTTACATACAATCTACAATCTTTTACTGCTTTGTGTTTACTTTCTGCAAACTTTTACTTCTTTCCATTCGATACATTTAATCCTTTGTTTTTCCGCAGAACAAGGTGAGATTGATAACCTCATCGCAAGTTGGGGACAAAGTTCTGTGGTTGTGTTGTGCAGGTCTCCACGTTGCTACTAGCACTGGTAGTACGTCCTGCCAAAGCTCAGCTAGCAACACCTTTGGGGTGTTTCCTTGCTCCTACTGGTTAGATTAAACTTTGGTTTCATAACTGAGGGAAACTTGATGTTGTGCTCATCATACCTTCCTCTTGGGGTTCCCAACGAGCTCTACATCAAAATCGCACCAGCATTTTCCTGGCGCCGACACTGAGCCATCAAATCCTACGCACGTAAACTAGCAAGCATCACCAAATGCAAGATACCATGGCAACACACAAGATCATGCATTCATATAAGTAAGCAATATAAGCACACACCAAAACCCTGAAAGTTTTATTTCCCCCTAACTTCTAGACTTATATTCTAAGCAAACAAGGATGCAAATGATGGGATGTTACAAATCCGGGGGCCCCACATTTTCTATGCAATGATCAAGGATAGAAGAGACCATATTTTTAAGTTCTTTACAGGCAACACTGGTTTCATAGTTTTTATACATGAAGGATTCTATTTCAGAAGCTCCCATAAACAAAATGAATTGTTTTACTTCTTCAAATCCAAGATGAATATAGTTATTCCAATGATAGTTCATAATTAGAAATTCTTTACGAAAGCCACATTGGAATTTAAGATGTTTAGTATCCTGTTCAGAGCAACAATTTATATCATGGCGTTTAAGCAAAATTTTAGCAATTAGATCCAACCTTTTTAACATGACTCTCATGACTTTACCCTTATAGGATTCTCTATACCTTATAAAACCTTCCATGGAGGTTCTAGCAGGCGGTGGTTCATCTACTACCTTAGCAGTGATAATAGTTTTCTCAAATAGGAAACCGAGTGGGCTATCCATAATGAAATAGTGATTGGAGCAGAACTAGACATAAAAACAACTTGAAGTAGGAACTAATTTTTGTGTGTGTTTTTGATAAAGAAACAAGCAAACAAAGCAGAAATAAACTAAGTAAAACAAAAAATTATAAAGTAAAGAGGTTGGTTATGAGGGACTCCCCTTGTGAAGATGTCCTTGACTCCCCGACAACGCGCAAGAAAAATACTTGCTGGCGCGTGGTTTACGTGGGTGCTTGTTCCTTCAATCCACGACAATGGCGCTAGAAAGATGCTTGTTGGCTCAAGATACGATGAGCTCGTTGGGAACCCCAAGAGGAAGGTATGATAAGAATAACAGCAAATTTTCCCTTGGTTGTGAAACCAAGGTTATCGAACCAGTAGGAGCAAGGAAACACCTCCAAGGTGTTGTTTCCGGCTTGGAATCCTGCACAACACAACCAAAGAACTTTGTACCCAACTTATAGTGAGGTTGTCAATCTCACCGGTTTTGCAGAAAACAAAGGATCAAACGTATTGTGTGTAAGATAGTAGTAGCTTGTAGAAAGTAAATAGAAAAAAGTAAACAGTTGTATATTGATGGTAAAGGAAGGACCGGGGTTCATAGTTCACTAGTGGTGATTCTCCTTAAGATAGATGACATGTTGGGTGAACAAATTACAGCGGGGCAATTGACAAACATCGAGAAAGGATACATGCATATACTAATCATATTGACTCCTATGAGATTTGATTGGGCATTACAACATTATACATAGACCGTAATCCAACTGCATCTATGACTAATAATCCACCTTCAGGTTATCATCCTAACCCCCTCCAGTATTAAGTTGCAAGCAACAGATAATTGCATTAAGAATTGCGTGTAAAGTAAACAATACGATTGTTCTATGAATAAAGGATTGTTGTTTTCTCCCTAGTAGCAACATCACATCTAGTACCTTAGAGATTTCTATCACTTCCCCATATTACTAGAGGCATGAACCCACTATCGAGCATAAATACTCCCTCTTGGAATTTCTAGCATCTACTCGGCCAAGATATCTACTAACAATAGAGAGCATGCAAGACCACAAATAACAAAGACATGATAGAATCAATAATCAATCTGAAATAGCATCTCAGTATCCATCGGATCCCACAAACACAACATGTATGATTACAAATAGATGATCTTGATCATGAACGGAGCTCACAAGATCTAAACATGATAGCATAAAGGAGGAGAACCAACCATCTAGCTACTACATGGACCCGTAGTCCAAGGATGAACTACTCACGCAGCACACCGGAGGCTTGCATGGTGATGAAGAAGGCCTCCAGGGTGAAGTCTCCCCTCCGACAGGGTGACAAGAAGAGCTTCAGATTCCTCCCAATCTAGGGATGGAGATGACGGAGGCTACAGACTCTTTCGTGGATTTTTCATCGGGTACTTAGGGTTTCTGTATCGGAGGCAATATATAGGCGAAAGGGGAGGCCGAGGGGGTGCCCCTGGCGCGGGCCAGGCCTGGCCGTGCGGCCAGGTGGTGTGGCCAGCCCCTGGACCCTCTCCGTCTCGTATTCTGGCTCTGTGTCCCCCTCGGTGAAATATTGACTTTGTCTTTTATCCCGTCCAATTCTGAGAATATTTATTTTCTAACTTTCCTGGAACCAAAAACAGCAGAAAACAGGCAGCTGGCACTGTGGCATCTTGTTAATAGGTTAGTCCAAGAAAGTGTATAAAAAGTACTCCAAAGTGTGGACAAAACATAAGAAAGTGGATATAAACCAAGCATGGAACAACAAAAATTATAGATACGTTTGCAACGTATCAACATCCCCAAGCTTAACTCCTGCTCGTCCTCGAGTAGGTAAGTGATAAAAAGAAAGAATAATTTTTGAGGTGACATGCACCATCATAAACTTGATCAAAGTATTTGTAAAACATTGATAGCTGGGATCATTGTACTTCAACATAGCATGGAAGATAAAGTTCTAACAATAATACATAACAACTATGTTGTATCATGAAAATGCACAAACAAAAGATTCATGAATAACAATGCTTTGCAAGACGTTTGTTTGTTTCACATAAAGAAAACATAGCATAGTGGCATTCAACATGTCCCCCATAATGTAGCAAATCATAATTGCATAGGACACCTTCAAAGTTTATAAGGGTGACTAGATACAAATAGTTTAAGAACAAGCATTATCAAAGTTATGCATCAATCAATAAGTCTTGTGACAATGCACATTAAATTAAGAATGGCTACTATTCTCTCTCAATAGGTGCATAAAGATAGAAGATGGAGACACAACATAAAAGTAAAAGAAAGGCCTTCATAGAAGGAAGTAGGGATTCAAGTCTCATAAAGAGCTTCCAAAAATTATGGTACTTATTAGCTTTTAGCTCTCATTGCCCCTATCATAAGCATCTTGAAGTGATTAAGGTTAAAGTGAACAAACTATGGAGTATATGCTTGACAAAGTATAAGTTGGAAATCTCATGTCCCTTGAATACGAGGGTCGCTCCTCATGCTACTCAAGTTTAGTTACCGGTAAGTTCTTGTCATAGTAAGTACATGTGTATCATAGAGAACCGCCAACGGGGTACCCCTTGCCCGATGATACGGAAGATTCTCCATATAAAAATGACAAGGAAAGCAGACAACGAGCATCTCAACAATCTTCTTATTTACCATGGGAAAATGGTGCTTTTTTCTCTCTTTCCTCTTTTCTCATCTTTTTTTCTTTTTCTCAATCTCTATCTCTTTTTTATAAGAAGAATGCTTCATAGATTGCTCATTATCGTTACGCTGCAGGTTTCCACCATGATTAGGCATGGATTAGACCAGCGGCCCCGGCGTTTCTCTAACACACATACATAACTCCATGGACTTACAAGCTCCCCTTTCATTTCACACTGACGACATCCATAGACAAAAGAGCATGATATCAACTAGGTACAATGTACAAGTGCAATGTTGAAAGCATTCCCCATGACAACATGGTTCTGCTAATCCCCAACATATAAGTGCAAGCATATACAACATAGACGACACAATGGTTCAAGTTTATTAGGGGCATGAAAAATAAAGTGTGCCATCAAGTTCGTGAGAGCTTTAATCACTAGTTTTCTCATAACAAGTTTAATTCGGAAGGTAGATAAAAACATGAATATACTTGGAATAGAAAATGCTAATAAGTAGGTGTGGTGGACTCTTTGGAATAACTTGGTTTTATTTGGAGTTGGATGCATGAGTGGAACTCATACTTGGTTATGGAGGCTAGCAAAAGAGACGGAGCGACCAACTAAGAGAGCAATAATGGCCATAGTCATGCAAAGAGACAAAACATCATTAATGAAAGCATAAAGTGGTATTACAAGTCGAAAACTGAAAAATCATAGAGGCTATGGTGACTTGGGATAGTCATAACATGGTGTGAGCATGCGCCAAGTCAACCCAAATAAAGCATCAAAGGAGAATACCACAATACTATGCTTTAATATGCTAAAACAAAGCATGATTCTTTCAAGGCACATTAAGCAATCTCAATTGTTTATAACATGTCATGATACAACAAAAATCACTAAGCACAAAGACAAAAAAAATCAAGCATGACATGACAAAGCATAGGCCACAGTAAAAAACAAGATCCTTTTACAACTTAAGCATTAACTTTTCCTACTCTTTTCCAATCCAAACAAATCTTATTTGGAAACTAATGTATGAAATAGGGGGTCCGACCAATTTATTCAAGAAAACCAAGCAAACATGGAAAACGAAAACCAAAGAAAAAACGAAGACGCTCTAAGAACAACACAATTGTGCATGAAACAATAAAAATGAAGTGTTTGCAAGAAACCTGAGATTTTTATTGATGAAGAAGGGGATTCCTTGGGCATCCCCAAGCTCTCACGCTTGTACTTCTTGGATATTTCTTGGGGTGACACGCGTGGCATACCCAAGATTGAGCTTTAGTCCATTCTTCATCTCATTGCATCATTCTTTCCTTACACCTGAAATTCTTCCTTCATACAAAACTTCACACAATCTTTATTAGCAACATTAGTGTACTCAAGATAATAAGTCTTTGGGTTCAGTTTCAACACCAATAAAACTTACATTAAAAACAAGCTACTGTAGCACTTCCTCAAAAAGCTCAATTCCCCAAAAAGAACCCAAAAAGGAAACAACAAGTAGCAAATGCAAATTATGGCAGAAATCTGTCAAAGCAGACCAGCAGGTAAAAACCAATTTTTCGAAGACCTTCTGTTGCTCAAATCGAAAAGTGTTGAACTAAAAAAGTTAGATAACAACCTGGGGTAGAAGCACAAACAATCACAACTCAAACGGACGTGCAGAGATTTTACACGAATGTTTACAGCGAACCACAAAAATCTGTTTCGGGACAACAACTTTGCCATGCATTACGTTTCTCTCATTAGAGGTTACTCTTGGCACAATAAGCAAATAAAAAGTATAAGCAGCGGTTATTCAAGAGGTAATAACTTCCAAGACTGATCTAAAACTTTTGAGTTATCTCCCAATAAGTACTTCTCTTTAACGCCTTTAAGTTAGGCATGATTGTTTGAGAAGATGCTCACATAGGAAATATGAATTGAAGTAAAAGAGAGCATAAAGAAGCAAATTCAAAACACATTTAAGTCTAACACAATTCCTATGTGTTGGGCCACGCAGAGATTCCCTAACGTGGAACTCCCAAGATCTAGATCAGGTTATAGGCCACGAGATTACCACTAGACGCGCAGATGCGGAAGTTGATGCAGCGCGTCGAAGCAGTACTGAATGATCGTGTACAGCCCTCCAAATCCCGCAGAGAGCTTCTCCAGATCCCACGAACTCCTTCGCTGGATCCCCACGAGCTTTCCTGTCTCCAGCGCCGCACGTGCAACGCCTCTACCGGTATCCACACATACAAGAAGGAGCTTCGGACAGAGGATTGCTAGATCCTGTCTAGCCCGAAATGGAAGTGGAGAAAGTGACGGCTAGGTCAGGGACTATCAATTGTCACTCCACTTATATACACTCCTAGTTGGCCTCAACGCTTGAGGCCCATCTAGGCCGTATTCCAATCTCCACATGGATCTAATCCACATGGGATCCTTACCCTTAAGTGTGTGACCCTGTAGGTTCACGTACACCTAGACACAACGCGAGTCACCACTCCGAGTCGATAGCTGCTAGCGGTCTCTAGCAAGACGTGCCAACTCCCAAGCGCCGTAAAGTCAGAAGACGAACCTTCAATGTGACTTTCGTCCAAGTCCCATTGCCTCACGATATACCTGTTAAGCTATAGGAGAGTAGTTGCCATCCCTTTAAGAGCTTAACTCTCTTCTCGTACCATGATATGTGATTCACTAGACTAACTCTTAGTCCGACTCCTCAGTTACCACTTAACTGAGTAGCGCATGGCCATGCTTCTAAATCATATCACAGGAGAGGGCCCAGAAAATATCTATCCATTACGGAGGGGCAAATCCCATCTTGGTAATCCACATCACGTAGCTTGCTTCACAACCAACCTGAACTCTACCTTTATAACCGTCGATTTACGGAACATCGTTTGATAAAACCTAAGTTGGCGATCCACAACTCGGATCATGCAATCACCTCAGGTTGAAGGATTCCATTGTTTGAGACTCCAAATGACAACATGCTCATTTCATCTCAACCGTGGGTTAGTCCGACTCGCTAAACTCTTTAGCCGAATCAGTTTATGTCGGAATAGCATCATCATGCCCATGAAAAGTGGAACCGTGTCATTAGCCGACTTGCACATTGGTCTAAGTTGTGTGTCCAGCACAACCTCAACGACCAAGGACATTCTAATATGAACAATCATGAATACATAGTTCCACAACTGAATCACGCATTCAGTGATATATATTTGATGTTCATATAAGGACACCTTTACTTTTTGAATACTTTGGGAAATATCATCAACCATGATTGCCTCTAGGGCATATTCCCAACAGTCTCCCACTTGCACTAGATTCAATCATCCCAACATCACATGTACAGGCATCTAATGCGCATGGCTCTTACATGTGCCTCATGCTTAGGCAGTGGAAGTGTCTTTGTCAACGGATCTACAACGTTTGCATCCATGTGTACCTTGCATAACTTGATATCACCATGATCCACGAACTGGCAAATCAAGTAGTATCGCATGAGTATATGCTTGTTCTTCTGGTGTTGTCTAGGTTCCTTGGCTTGTGCAATAGCACCATTGTTGTCACAATACACGTCTAACGGATTGGACGAGCCCTGTACCACACCAAGATCAATCAGGAAATTCCTGCTCCAAACAGCTTCCTTTGCCACCTCCGAGGCAGCAATATACTCAACCTCTGTTGTAGATGAAGACACAGTCTCTTGCTTGGAACTCTTCCAGCTCACAGCCCCTCCGTTCATAACGAACACGTACCCAGATTACGAACAAGAATCATCTGAGTCAGTAAGGTAACTCGCATCCGTGTAACCCCTTACACTGAGTTCAACCTCACCTCGATAAACTAGGAACACATCCTTAGTCCTTCTCAAGTACTTCAGAATGTTCTTAAATACTGCCCAGTGGATTTCTCCAGGGTCAGCTGTATCTGCTCACAACACTTAGAGCAGAGGAAACATCCGGCCTAGTGATACATTGCAAATGTATCCATAATTTTTTATGTTCCATGCTTGGTTTTATCTACTTTCTTATGTTTTGTCCACACTTTGGAGTACTTTTCATATGACTTCTTGGACTAACCTATTAACAAGAGCCATAGTGCCCGCTACCTGTTTTCTGCTTTTTTTGGTTCCAGGAAAGTCAGAAAATGAATATTCTCGGAATTGGACAGGACAAAAGCCAAAGTTCCTATTTTACCGGAAGACTCACGGATCCAGAATACAAGACGGAGGAGGGCTAGGGCTTGGCCACTGATGACCCGCAAGTATAGGGGGTGTATCGCAGCATTCTCGATAAGTAAGAGTGTCGAACCCAACGAGGAGTAGAAGGTGCTGGCTAGTGGTATGGATCAGGAATTCTCTGCAAATACTTAGAAAACAGATTTTTAGGGGGTTTTCATAAAGCAAGTAAACAAAGTAGGAGTAAACAAAAGAAAGTAGCAATAAATGCAGAAAGTGGCCCAATCCTTTATGTAGCCAAGGACAAGCCGGTTGTATTACTTAAGATGACCAAACGTTCTCGAGGACACATGGGAAGACTGTCAAGTCCTTTCGCTTCATATAGTTGATTAATATTCTTTAGCTTGCTAAATGTTGTGTGGGTGAACGTGTGCTAATATACCGACCTTCCTAGGACTAAGACATACTTGTGATTATACCCCTTGCAAACATCAGTAAATACAAGAAAGTAATTAAGGTAGAAACCTAACCACAACTTTAAACTCTAAGACCCTTACGTCCCTTGTGCAATGGTTTCCTAACGGGGGTTCAGGTTTCCGTCACTCCGGCAACCCCTACGATTAGTAGCCAAATACACAATGCATTCCCCTAGGACAATATAGATGAAGTGTCATGTAGTCGACGTTCACATGACACCACTAGAAGAAGTAGACCACAACTTAAATATCAAACCATCGAATCTTTCTCAACACAATTCCACTACTAACAACATGACTTCTCCATCTCCTCAAGAACAAAACGAAATACTCACAAGACATCATATGGATCATGATCAGAGATGGACTAATGATGTATAACAATCTGAACATAACAATAATTCAATGGTTCACTCAATAGCATGAACTACAAAGAGTAATCAACACCGGGAAAGTTTCCCCTATGAACTATGCAAGATTCAACACAATTGTTACAACAATATGGAGATGGTGATGAGGGTGCTGATGGTGATGATGGTGATGATGGTGGTGATGATGATGATGATCCCGATGAAGTCCAGCTTGATGGTGGTGTTGATGGCGATGATCTCCCCACTCCGGGAAGGAATTCCCCTGACAGAAATCTATCTGCGGGAGGGATCTTTCTCTCTCGGTGTTTTCCGCCCCGTAGATGCGGCGGAATCTTTCTGTGGTCGCTCCCCAAGTCTTAGGGTTTCAGGAGGATAATATACGCCCGAGGGGAGTGCCAGGGGTGGACCAGGGCGGCCACACCACCTCGTGGCGCGGCCTAGGCTGGCCCACGCCAGGGGGTGGTGTGGGCCCCCTGTGGCCCATCTCCAGCCTCCCTTTGGCTTCCTTCGTCTTCTGGAAAAATAGGATTTTCCGTATATTTTCCTGGATTTTCTGATCTTCGTGAATTTTTCCTCCAAACAGCACCTTTTCCATCAGAATCCTGATTGCAGCGTTCCATGCTCCAAAAGTCATCAACCATGCAAAAATAGATGAAATAACATAAGTATCACCTCTCAATACGAAATAAATCAATGAATAACAGTGAATTATGACATAGAATAGTGATGCAAAACGGACGTATCAACTCCCCCCAAGCTTAGAGTTCGCTTTTCCCCAAGCGAAACTTAGCTTAAACATGACCTTAGGTTTATGTAGTGAAGAGTCGATAAAAGAATACGGACAAGAAGCATCACATTCATCAATACATAGATCATAATAGAAGACAACTCACTATTATATAACTCAACTTGCAATGAGTAAAGGAAACACAATAAAAATACATAAAGTAAATCATAATTGGTAATGACAAACCTAGCTCCTGGTCGAAGAATAGTTGATAATTTGCTGGAGTTCACAAATAACTGGTTATCAAAGATAACTTTCAAAGTAATAAGCATCAAGATAAGAGCAATGTGCAAAACAAGGAACATAAGAAACATGATTGAATAAATCATCATATGAATGAATGAAACACAACAACTCAAAATACTTGCTGAGATAGAAGGGAGTAGGTTTACAGACTCAACTAAAAAATAAAAGAAAGGCCCTTCGCAGAGGGAAGTAGGGATTGCAGGTTTCGTAAAGAGCTCCCAAAAATTATGATACTTACTAGCTTTAAAGTGATCAAATATGAGGATATGCATTGACAAGTTGTAAGTTGAGAATCTCATGTCCCTTGAATATGAGGTCCGCTCCTCATGCTACTCAAGTTAGTCACCGGTAAGTTCTTGTCATCGTAAGCATATGTGTATCATAGAGAACCGCCAACGGGGTACCCCTTGCCCGATGATACGGAAGAATCCCCATATCAAAATGACAAGGCAAGTAGACAACAAGCATCTCAGCAATCTTCTTTTTTACCATCGGAATATGGTGCTTTTTTATCTCTTTCCTCTTTTCATAATATCTCATTTTTCTCAATCTCTATCTCTTTTTTTATAAGAAGAATGCTTCATAGATGCTCGTTATGGTTACGTTGTAGGTTTCCACCATGTCAGCATGGATTAGACCAGCGGCCCAGGCGTTTCTCTAACACACATGCATAACACCATGGACTTACAAGCTCCCCTTTCATTTCACACCGACAACATCCATAGACAAAAGAACATGATATCAACTAGGTACAAAGTACCAGTACAATGTTGAAAGAGTTCCCCATGACAGCATGGTTCTGCTAATTCACAACTTACAAAGCGCAAGCATATACGCAACATAGGTGAGCACAATGGTTCAAGTTTATTAAGTGCAAGAAAGTAAAGTGTTCCATCAAGTTTGTGAGAGCTTAAATCACTACTTTTCACATAACAAGTTTAATTTGGGAGGTAGGTAAAACAAGAATTTACTTGCAATAGAAATAATGCTATTAGGTAGGTATGGTGGACACAAATGGCAAAGGTTTTGGTTTAAAGGAGGTGGATGCACGAGAAGAATTCCCTCTCAGTACAGGTTTTTGGCTAGCAAGGTTGGGTAGCAAGTACAAGAGTTGAAGGAAACAAACAAACATACAAGTGATAAAGACAAACATGCTATCTTCCTTGGAAGCACAAAATATCTTAACTAGAGAATACTAAACTTATGAGCAAATTAAGAAAGAAATATGATGAAATTATTTTTCTTTAGAGTACTTCTATCTTTTCATTCAACTCTAAAAAATAGTGTTTCTACTAACCGAGCTAGGTTTGCCAAAACCAACTAAATTAACTCAATGATCCTAAAGTGATACCAATACTAACAACAAGATCAATCATATAACCACGAATTGAAAACTAATATAAGCTATGAAAAAGAGTAAATGATAGAACTTCTCATCAATATTCCATAACGGCAACACACACCAAGGGATACATATCTAACGAGAGAGAGGACACTTCCATAATGCAAACCATCCTACATCATAACTTCTTTATTCATGATATGACTCTACTAAAAAGGTAAAAAGATAGAAGATAGTGATGTGATACCGCGGCACTCCCCCAAGCTTGGAACAAACCAAGGGGATGCCAAACCTCAGGACAAATTACTCCTTTGGTGGTGGTGGTATCCTCTCGATGAGCTCTCTGATAAGTTTCCCCAAGTCCTCAATCTCGAAGGTAAGAGTACGAATCAACCTTGAATTTTCTTCGATGCGGCTCATGATCGTGTCGGGCTGCGGATCCCAGCTCTTGCTATTCTTTCCCCACTCTTCCTCCTTGAAGTCTTCTTTTCCTACATGGCTAGAACGAGGAAAATCCCAATTGGAGGGTAATTTCCCTTTGGGCATATTCTGGTATTGATGCTCATGGATAAGGGTATGGAAAGGGTTCTTGCTACGCGGAGGAAGTGACCGTGGAACCAAGCAGTGACGAGGAGCTTTCCCCCTAGTCTGCATCCGTGCAGTCCTTCTAACCCTGGTGGGTTTTGCCACCACTCCAATGCTTGCAATGGTAGTGCCGGTGTGCGGATGTTGGCCATGCTCCTCTTCACCTTCACTCTTGATCTCCTTCTCCTTCCCGGGGTCTTGGAGGTCTTCCTCCATAGGCTCCTTCCCTTTATCATTGACGGACACCATTGTGCTTCTAACTTTCAAAGAGTATGTCATGGCAGAAATAGATCGAAACAAAAACACGACGAAAAAACGATATACGAACCTCGGGGGATCTGGGGGTTATATATTACGAAGTTTCATATCAAAAGGAAGGTATAGGAAGAAAACGAGTCGGAGGCGGAGTCCAGGGTGGACTCACCACCTGGTGGCGCGACCAGGGGATGGCCCGCGCCACAGGGTGGTGTGAGCCACACTGGCTCTGTTTCCGTCCCTTTTTCGCTTCGTAGCTTTCCTTATTGGCTAAAAACTGCAAAAACATAGTTTGATTGTATTTTTGCGGAACTTTTCTTACCATAACTGTTACCTATTCGAAAACAAACTCTGTAGGTCTCTGAATTTGGTATCTAGTAGATTCTTCCGGAGTCACCACTTGAATAGTATCAATATCTTCATGTTCATACACTTATTACTTGAGTCATAAAACCCTTCTCTTCCTTATTACACAATTATCTCCACTTCTTGGAAATTTCTTTCACACAAAACTTCACACAGTTCTCATTAGCAACATTAGTATAAGTGGAGTGATAAAACCTTTTGAGTCCAACTTCAACTGAAAACCATCAAAAAGATAAGCAACCATAGCAACTCCTGCTGAAAACCCAAAAAGAATTCAAAAAGGAAATCAAATAAAGAAGCAAATGCAAGAGTGGTAAAATCTGTCAAAACAGACCAGCAGGTAAAGATCAATTTTTTCAAAAATCTTCTGTTGCTCAAATAAAAAAGTGCAAATCTAACAAAAGTTAAATAACAACCTGGGGCAGAAGCACAAAGAATTACAGCTCAAACCGACATACAGAGATGTCTCACGGGTTTTTACGGTGAAGCACAAAAATCTGTTTCGGGACAGCAACTTCCCCAAATCATACTTCTCTCTCATTAGAGGTTGACATTGACACAAAAACCAAACAAAAATGGATAAGGAGCGGTTATTACCGAAGTAATAACTTCCAAGACTCAAAGAAACAAAAACAAACTGAAAACAAAAACAAATTGGATTGTCTCCCAAAAAGCTCTTTATTTATAGCCATTAAGATGGGCGTGATAATTTTGGAGATGCTCACATAGGAATATGAATTGAAGTGAAAGAGAGCCTTAAGAAGAAAAAATACATACGTTTAAGTCTAACCAACTTCCTATGGAAGAGAGTTTTGTAAACAAGCAAGTTGTTGAAACCAGAGGCTACTTGCATAAGAAGGCAAAATGCAACATATAAACATTCAACATAAAACGAGGAAACTTGATATTATTGAGATGCATAAGAACACTTTTCCCTCTCTCATAGTAACTTTCAGTATCGTCCATAAACTAAAAAATATAACTATCACAAGGACCATCGTAGCAATAATCACTTATTCTAACAGAAAACACAGGAATACTAGCTCTCATAACACTACTTTGTGAAACAATATTAGAGGTATCCTTACAAAGGACAGTGTGTCCCTCTTCTTCATATTTAGTAACAAAGTCTTTCACATTTGCTATTATAGGTTCATCAACCATTTGTTTATTAGGTTCAGCAGCTTTGCTTATACTTTCATCAACCATACAGGCTATCATAAAATGTTCCTTTATCTTAACTGGGAAAGGCATTTTCTCAATGTAAGGTTTAGGTAAGACATGATTAGCAGTATAAACTTTAGTATTTCTTGCAGGAACACATTTAGCAATATCATTATAAGGTACATGATACTTATTCCACTTCTTTTTATGCACTTCAATGTAAGAAGCAAAAGCCTTAAAATAAGAAGCAATAGCTTGAGAGTCTAGACCATAAGCATTTTTATTATTTTGAAAGTCATCAGTTCCCATAAAAGATTCAATGCATTCATAATCATAATTTATACCTGACATTTTACCTTTGTCATTCTCCCATGCTTCAGCATTGTCTTGAATACAGTCCAGAAGATCCCATTTAGCTTCTTCTCCCATGCGAGTGAATGATCCAGCACAAGAAGCATCCAATAAATCCTTATCATGTAGACGGAGCCTTGCATAAAAGTTATTGATAATAATATTGTTGGGGAGCTCGTGAATGGGACATTTGAGCATTAGTAACTTCAATCTGCCCAAGCTTAAGCTATACTCTCTCCATCAAGAGGCCAAAAGTTGTATATTTGATTCTGATCTTTATGAATCTCACTAGGAGGATAAAACTTTGAATAAAAGAGAGGTACTATTTCCTCCCATTCCAGAGCTTGACCATTCTTCAGCAGCTTATACTAGTCCTCAGCTCTTCCTTTTAGTGATAATGAGAATAACTTCTTCTTAACTTGATATGTAGTAATACCTGCACACTTGAACAACCCGCATAATTCGTGTATAAAGAGTAAATGATCACCGGGATGGACAGTTCCATCCCCAACATAATAGTTATACATAACATGATCAATAATTCATGTAGGTATTTTAAAAAGATCATTCTCAGCAGGTGGTGGCTTATCTACTACCTTAGCAGTGGTAGTAGCATTACCAAATAAGAAACTCAACGGATTATGCATAACGAAAATAAAGCAAATAGCAGAAGTAAACAATACTCATAGTAGAAGTTTCCTTTACCAATTCCACTCTCCAATAGCGCTTCACTCCCGGCAACGGCGCCAGAAAATAGTCTTGATGACCCACAAGTATAGGGGGTGTATCGCAGTATTTTCGATAAGTAAGACAGTCGAACCCAACGTGGAGTAGAAGGTGCTGGCTAGTGGTTGGCGCCCACCGTGGGGCACGTGAGCTTCGGATCTGCGTTCCGAACGGAATCTGCAACAATCGGAACCGGCGAGACTATCACTGTCGGTCGCATCCTCTACACCAGCGACGTCCCTCTCATCGTTCTCGACAAGACTTGGATTCCAGCAAGGGAGGTCGTGACTGCCTACACAATCATGTCTTTTGGCGAGATCGATGTTTACATCAGTTTCATTGAACCTGCCCCACCCACCCCAGCGGTGATGATAGAGGCAGAAGAATCTTCTAGGTCCCCTTTGTCCGCATAGGCGGCAGAGTTCCGGATCTCAGAAAACCCTAATCCTACCCAGCCCGCACCAGTTGCGGAGATAGTGGAAAAATCCGAGCCTGAAGAAGACCTATCGGTCCAAGTAGAATCTAGAGTGGATCTCCTTGGGGAAGCCGGATCCTAGATCGACCCACCCGCGGAAGTCGAAATCCAAGAGGAGCAAGTCAACGACACTGATTCCGGATCTTATGACGCCGGGACAGACATGCCTTTCCTGAGGTACACACTACGACATATGATACTGCAAGGCGCAAGCGCAGACGCAATTCTCGAGACCATCATAAGTTTCGACGAAGCTGATCACGAAAGCCGTAGGTACCTCAGGAGGAATGCATCACACCTCGTCGGATATGTTCAATCCGGATCCGGCTCTGCCGATGCTGGAGAAAACACCGACTCTGTGATGGAAGCAATTGGAACAAACACCGACGTACCCGCATCCTCGGATGAATCGGTGACGTCAGCGGACTTCCGAAAGTTGTCCGTGGAATATGAAGAGGAGTATAACTCCAAAGCTGCAGAAGAAGGAGAATCCATGGATGAAGGATCCGGGGAACACTCTCCCAAAGCGCAGGATGACATGGATGTCGGAGATAATCCCGAAGTCCAGATGTCCGAAAGTACCGATCAGAGCTTGACTCTGGGAAACGGACCCAAAGCCGTCTTTGCTACCGTCGCTGCCAAGAAGGCAAAGAAGAAGAATAATAAGAACAAGACCCTAACAAAAGACCCTCTAACGGAAGAGGTGATTGTCGAGGAATACGAAGAAGACTCGGATGGAGCACTTATCCCAGACGAGCCGAAAAAAGAAGAATCAGTGGATGGACACGTGATCACTGAGGGTGCGCGTAAACTCGTCGATGCTCCATTAACCACACCTATTCCTATAGCTGCAGAACTTACTGCGGAAGAACTGGACGAGAGGGCACAGGCCCTAGAAACGCGTCGTCAAGTACTCCTGGATGAAGCAAAAACATTGAGGAGAAAAAGAAACGCATAGCATCTGTGGGGAAGTACCACTCTAGGCAATACAAGAAGACTAAGAAGCGTCATACCACTGACAACCAGTTCCCGCAGATCCACGCCGTCCATTTCGGAGATAAGATGGGGAAGCCTCGGAAAGATAGCAAAGGAGATTGGGTATATCCAACCCTAGTACAAAATACCGTGGCGGCCCGAGAAATTATATCGGCTAATCCAGGACCAGAGGAGATCCGTTTGGGAATCAAACTACTCAACAAGGGACTGGAGCAGCAAAAGGTCGCCTTGTCCGGAAGTCAAAAACTGGTCTCGGATTCTGAACAGTGTCGCATAGATCCGGCATGGGCTGACGTAAGACCCCATCGCGTTCCGGAGCAGCATCATCGCCACGAACGCTGGGAAGACAATTATTCAAGAACCGGATTGTCAGGACATCATCGCAGAACTACGCGTGACTGGAGCAACGTTGCCTCAACGGCTGAACAAGAGGCCATTGCTACACTATATCCGAGGAATCCTCCCTGACGAGAGTCGAACGATCAAAGGGGAGATGATAAAGAGAAACGTCGGGAGGAGGACCGTCAAAAAATTCCACCTCCTAGACATGCAAGCCGTCCGGCTGACCCTCACCATGGTGGGAACGACGGACGAAGGAACGATGGAAACCATGCCAGCACAAGCCGACAGGGGGCTCGTCATAGTGAGGACCCTCCCCGGAACCGGAATAATGACGCTCCAAACGGAGGCCGGCGATCAGCCGGAAACAATCCAGCTGCCCACCCTCTCCACCAAGCAGTCATGACAACGGCTCCCAAGGAGGACAAGAAGGACGACGTGGCGGAGGAGGTGGTGGCAGAAGCCGAAGTCTGGCTCCAAGGCACCGCAGCCACAGCTGACATTCGGGATGATCTCTATCCCCGAACGACGCAAGGCACAAGATCAACTCCAACATAGAGGCGCGGGGCTACGAAAACTATGATATCTACGTGGGCCCAAAACGCTTCGGACCACGCATCAGAGCTACAAGATCCCCGGAAGGATTTGCTATTTCAAGGCATATCCAAGCCTACGACGGCATTGCTCGTCCAGATACCTGGCTACATGATTTTTTTCCAAGCTTGCTGCATTGCCAAAGGCGGAAACAACCTGGTCGCAACCCAATATCTCCCACTTATGTTGCAGAAGACGGCACGATCATGGCTCAATGAACTTCCTGAGAACACCATCCATAACTGGTATGACATGCAAAGTGCGTTCTTTCGGAATTTCGAAGGCACATACCGGAGGCCCTGTACGGTCGGAGACCTACAGCGTTGCACCCAGAAGGCCGGAGAAACTTGCCGGGATTACCTCGGACGATGGTACGACACCAAGAACTCCTGTGAAGGAGTAAACGATCAAACTGCGATTGAAGCTTTCATCGCAGGACTCCCAATTGGTCTACCTCACCATCGCTTGAAGTGTGACAAGGTCACTGATTTGGGAGAGATGATAGAAATAGCGAGCAAGTATGCAGATGCTGACGACGATGCAGAGGGATTGATCAATGCCGTAGATGTGCCTTAGTCGGCAAAACAACCAAAGCAACAAGCTCAGAAGCGCAAAAATACCTCGGAAGAGAAACCCAACACGGAAATAGCAGTGGTCACTGCTACTTTCGGGTCTGGAGGACGAGGAGGATGCGGCGGAGGCCGCGGGAATGGCCATGGGACTTCAAGGGTCCAAGGTAGAGGAGACCAGCAACCAGGCAAAACCTACTCTTGGGCCGACATTGCCAATAACCCTTGTGTGCATCACCTAGACGCCAATGGGGGATCGTCCCACACTAACGCTGCATGTCGTTTCACTCACGACATCAAAAGAGATGACACCGCGGGCTATAAAGCTAAGCGGAAGAAGGGAAAGAAGAATCCCGAAAAAGATAATGAGACCAAGGAAGATTCCGACATGGAGGAAGATGATGCTTCAAATCCCAAGCCAGAAGGGAAGAAAAAAATTTCAACCAAAAAAGACACTTATGTCACCTTCCTCGGATGTCAACCAGCAAAGGTCAAGAAAGCAGTTCTACATGAGCTCCATGCAACAGTTTTGGCTGTCCCCCAATTTCTAGACTGGTCGGAAGTGGCAATCACATTTTACCACGCTGATCATCCGCCTAAGTTGCACAGGCGAGGAAAATACGCCTTAATCTTCAATCCACTTATTGACGGTTACTGTTTCTCCAAGACCCTCATGGACGGTGGTAGCAGCATCAATATTCTCTATGTCGAAACGCTATGCCGGATGAAGATCTCAGAGACCCAGCTGAACCATAGCCCTGTGATCTTTCACGGAGTTGTCCCAGGAAGAAATGCCAATTCCCTGGGAGAGATCACTTTGGATGTTACCTTTGGAACTCCAAAATACTATCGGACGGAGGCACTTTCCTTCGAAGTGGTCCCATTCAAAAGCGCATACCATGCTATATTCAGACGTCTGGCTTACTGGGCTTTTATGGCTCGTCCATGTTACATTTACAATATGATGAAAATTCCAGGTCCCAACGGCGTAATCACTATCAGGGGATACCCGAAGAAAGCGCGAGAGTGGGAGGATGGAAATGCCGCCTTTGCTGAAGCCGTGCTGCACGCCCAGGAGTACCAAGAGATCAAGAAGAGCATAGATACATTCGAGATGCCTGCAACGAAGAAGGAGGTGACAAAGCCAAATAAGGAGTTCAAGGCAGGAGAAGAGACGAAGAAGACTTCGTTGAAGGATGTTGACCCCTCCAAGGTGACCCAAATAGGCGTAGGCCTAGGTAGTGCATAGGAAAGCGTGCTCGTCAAGTTCCTCCAAGAAAATCAAGATATCTGCGCATGGCAGCCATCTGACATGACTGGAGTACCTAGGGAACTTGCCGAGCACTCTTTAAATGTAAACCTGAATGCCAAACCCGTCAAACAGTCCCTACGACATTTTGGTGATGAAAAGCGTACGACAATAGCTAAGGAACTAGCATGGCTCGAATTAGCCGGATTCATAGAAGAGGTCATCCACACTGAGTGGTCGGCCAATCCTATAATGGTCCCTAAAAAGGACACCACTGATTTAAGGATGTGTGTTGATTATACTAGCTTGAACAAGGCTTGTCCAAAAGATCCGTTCGCTCTGCCTAGAATTGATCAAGTTATCGATTCTACGGTAGGCTCGGAACTCCTTTGTTTTCTCAACGCATATTCCGGTTATCACCAAATCCGGATAAAGGAATCTGACAAAGTCAAAACTTCATTCATAACCCCCTTCGGAACCTTCTGTTTTGTTACGATGCCCTTTGGGCTGAAGACCGTAGGAGCTACCTACCAACGCACGATGCAGCGTTGCCTCCACGACCAACTCGGACGCAATGTACATGCATACGTGGATGATATTGCGGTGATGTCCAAAAAGAAGGAAACGCAGATTTCTGACTTGGAGGAAACGTTTGCCAATCTACGAAAATACAACATCATGCTTAACCCGAAGAAATGCTTCTTTGGAATACCAGCCGGAAAATTATTAGGTTTCATCGTGTCTCAAAGAGGCATAGAGGTGAACCGGGACAAAATCGAGGCTATACTCAATATTTCCAGGCCAACTCGCCTAAAGGACGTACAAATATTAACTGGTTGCATCGCTGCGGTCAGTCGATTTGTAAGCTAGCTTGGTGAAAGAGTCGCACCATTATACAAACTCCTAAAAAAGACCAAGGATTTTGTTTGGACTGACGAAGCTGAAGTTGCACTGCAAGACCTGACGAAAGTACTCTCATCTGCTCCTATCCTTGCAACGCCGGAACCTCAGGAACCGATGTTGCTCTATCTTGTTGCGACAAATAAGGTCGTTAGTATCGTCATGGTGGTGGAGAGACCGAAGGAAAATCAGGAACATCCGGTGCAGCGTCCGACTTACTTTGTCAGTGAGGTCCTGACCGAATCAAAACAGCGGTATCCGCACTATCAAAAGTTGGCTTACGGTGTTTTTCTAGCATCTCGTAAGTTACGACACTATTTTCAGGATCATCCAATTACCATGGTGAGCACAGCTCCCATGAGAGATATAATCAACAATAGTGACGCCACATGACGCGTCGCCAAATGGGGCATAGAGCTTTCAGCTTTCGATATTGAGTATAAACCCCAGGCAACAATCAAATCCCAAAGCCTTGCTGACTTTGTTGCTGATTGGACAAAGACGAAGGAAAATATAACCCTCCCTGAGTCGGAATATTGGACTCTCTACTTTGATGTGTCTAAGGCTCGCGGGGGCTCGGGGGCTGGTATGGTGCTCAAATCACCCCAAGGAGATAAACTTCTATACGTGTTGCAGATCCACTTCACGGCGAAAAACAATATTGCCGAGTATGAAGCACTGCTGCATGGAATCCGGATTGCTAAGGATATTGGCATCCGACGTTTGATGTGTTACGGAGATTCGGATCTTGTTGCTCAGCAAGTGTCGGATATTTATAATGCAAATAAACACATGGCAGCATATAAAGCTGTCGTGGATGATCTATCTAAATCGTTCGAAGGGTTTGAGGTTCAACACATCCCTCGAGCAGAAAATGAGGAAGAAGATGCACTATCTCGGATAGGCTCTGCGCGGAAAGAAGTCTCGGATGGCGCTTAAATAGAGCACCTCAAAGTTCCCTCAATAAAGGGAGTAGATGAGGAACATTCGACCAAATCCGACTCACCTTTGATAGCAGTTCTGGCAGTAATTCCCAGTTGGACTCAACCGTAACCAGATTATCTAGTAGATGGCAAATTGCCCGAAGACGAGGTGCTGAGCCGGCAGATCATCCGACGAGCAAAGGTGAGCTCTATAAGCAGAGTGTTTCTGGGGTTTTTCAGCGCTGCGTATCTCGGGAAGAAGGAGTGGAAATCTTAAGGGAAATCCATGAAGGCGAGTGTGGTCACCACGCTGCAGCCAAATCTTTAGTGGCAAAAGCTTTTAGACATGGATTTTTCTGGCTTACAGCTTAGGCAGATGCCGAACGATTAGTCAAGACGTGCAAAGGCTGCCAAAAGTACGCCAAACAAGCTCATGTTCCGGCTGATCAGCTGAGAACAATACCTATAACATGGCCTTTTGCAGTCTGGGGGCTTGATATGGTAGGACCATTTAAACGAGCTCCAAGTGGATTTACTCACCTCTTAGTGATGGTGGATAAATTCACCAAATGGATTGAGGCTAAACCCGTCACAAGTTGTGATGGAGGAACAACCAAAAGATTTGTCGAGGATGTTATAATCTGGTATGGTTATCCACATAGCATGGACAACGGGAGTAACTTCTCTATGGGAGAATTGGCAGAATTCTGCAATGAGCAAAATATCCGGCTTGACATTGCGTCAGTCGCACATCCACAGGCTAATAGACAAATCGAAAGAGCAAATGGTTTAATCCTACAAGACCTAAAACCGAGACTCGAAGCACCACTACGATGTGCTGCGGGGGTTTGGGCGGAGGAATTACCCTCTGTAATATGGAGTTTAAGAACAACCCCAAATAGGTCAACCGGATACACACCTTTCTTCTTGGTCTATGGCGCAGAAGCAGTTCTTCCTAGTGATTTAATTCATACTTCTCCAAGAGTGGCCGCGTATATTGAAGAGGATGCCGAGATTTCTCGACAAAACAATATCAACTTAGTCGAAGAAGTTCGCGTCGTTGCTGAAATGAGATCTACAGCCTATCAGCAGAAGTTACGCAAGTATCATAGACAGAGAGTCCGAAATAGATCTTTCAATAAAGGTGATTTGGTTCTCCGGCTTGTGCAACAAAGAAAGCACAAACTTTCCCCAGTATGGGAAGGGACCTTTTTAGTTAGTCGAGTATTGCACAATGGATCATACTACTTAACTGACATGAGGCCAGTCATAGAAAGGCCTGCTACTAACAAGAGAAAGAGAATTGGAGGCAGTTCAAATCTGGATGAGTTAGACAAACCATGGAATATTGCTCAGCTACATCCCTTTTATTCTTAGTTTATCCTTCTTTGTAATCATATATATGTACATGTTCTGTGAGAAATAAAAGTTTTGGTTGCCTCAAGTTTTTCTGAGAAGTTTTTACCATCTTATTTCTGAATGATCATGTCATAGTCGAAAATCCTAGAATGCTTGAAAGTACTTTATGCTCATGTTCGTTCTGGTTTTTTCAATTCTAAAAATGCTACCTTCGGGTATAACTCTAAAGTTTCTAGTCTATACTTTGGTTTTTTATCTGATTGCTGGATGCGGGTATTTTCCGAGTAGTGAATTGTTGGTACTGGAAGCCGGCATTGTTTCCGAGTTTAAATTGGTTTAGCAATTAAGCTCCGTTGCTCTACAAAGTTTCCAGCAGAAGGTTTAGCCGGCTCACGAAAGGGACGAGGCGGAAAGCCAGATAAATGATAAGTATAGACGAAAAAATACAAGTGCTTATGTAAACATTTCAAGCACGCAAAAATTTAAAAGCCAAAAGTGCTGAATAGATTAAAAGCTTAGAACTAGCGAAATTATAGTACTTCATATTTACAGACGCATCATGTTTTTTCAGGATAATACAAATGTTTATGGCAATCTATGATGCAGGAGAATATGAAGGATATGCCGGCTCGCTGGATACGTCGCCTTGATATCGTTCCGAGATGTCCATGTCCGAGGTGGTGCGTTCATCGTCGGAAACTTCTGGAGGCGGAGGCGGAGTGTCCAGGCGGTTGAAGGAAGGAGTATCATAGCTGGTCAAATCAGCCACGTGACACCCATATCCGGCACCGAAGTCCATAATGGCCTTGATGTCCTGCTCCTGGCCATCTTCATCCACTATAGAGTACCCTCTGGTCACTTGCCATATCTCGATGCTTCCATGGTGGCTCATGACCATGGTGAGAGTGTTCTGCACTGCTGATCGCGCGTAGGACATGTTCCAATCCTGGACGAGCTGCGGCATCTCCTTTGCCTTGTCCCTCTCCTGAAAATGCGACATGTTATGCATGTCCGAAATCTTGAGAGCTTCGCCAATATCCTCAAGGGATTGGCGGCAGTCATGAAGTAGGTCACCGACTTGGGTAAGCCGGTGGGTGCAGGGCTCAGCAGAGGTGGAGTCCGTCAAGTTCAGAGGACCTATAGAAAAAGACAATTAAAGAAGATCCTACATTGAAAGAAGTCGAAGAAAATAGACAAGTCAGACAGATGGAACGTACCGAAAATGACATCGTCAATTTTGGTCTTCTCTCCCCGAAGACTCTAGAGTTCAGCTTGGAGTGCCTCTGAAAGCTCCCTCTCTCTACAAAGTTCATTATTGAGGTCCGAGATTTTTTGATCTTGAGCAACAATCTTACGATCACGCTCATCAGTAGCCATGGAGGACTCAAGGATTTGAGCAATGCTCTTTTCATGATCTGCCTTGAGCTGGTTCAGCTCTTGGCGAAGCTCCTTGTTCTCCACCACCAAAGTCTTGAGGTTCTCGGCCTCATCAATCATGGCGCAGGACTATTTTACCAGCACTGTAAGTCAAAAAAGAACAACAATTCAGTAAAAATTTGACTATGAAAACATGAAAGACAAGGTTTGAGTCTCGGAATGTTTACCTTCGGCCTCATCCTTGGCAACTTTTAGCTCAGCATTTTTAAGTCAGAGAGCTTTGATCTCTCTCCGCTTATCGCAGACATTCTTTAACAAATCCTGGTTATAGGAATATACTTTCTGTAAGTCAGAATACCCAAAGTCAGAAAGCTACTAAAGACTCGGGCTAATATTTTTTCTAATATCAGCATGAGCCTTGGGGGCTACACTAGTTCGTTCTTTGGCATCCTAAGGAAGCATAAACCCGGATTATTTATCCTCCTTCATGCTTGGGGGCTAGAGGATATGATATGAAATAAAGGAAAAACAAGAGTTAGAATTCCGACTTACATATTGTTCGTGAGTAAGGTTATCAAAACTCGCATTCACTTCAACTGCAACCTTCTCAGCGAGAGTCAGAGGGGTCACAGGAGCAGTTGGAAGTTCCCCAAACCTAATCCTCTCATTGCGGAGACGCACTTGTGCAAGAAGATCAGAGTGCTTGACATCCTCTGCTTCTTGTGCTTCTTCTTCGGCAGATAAGTTTCTTTTCTCCACGCATTGCCTGGCTAGCTGCTGGATCTCTTCAGCAGATTTTTGGGACAGGCCAAACTTGGCAAGTCCTGTTTTGCTAAGAAAGTTTTCAGTGAAGGTTTCTGCCGAGGGATCATTACCCAAAGAGGGTTCACCCTTATCTAAACCTGACTCACCCATGGTGACGTCAGTTTGCGACTCAAGGGTCGTAGCCTACGTGGAAGGAGCCGGATCTTCTGCGACAGCGAGAGAAGGAATTATCACCAGCGGTGCGGAAGGCTGAGGGGCAGGAGTCAGAGGAGTCACGGCAGGAGAACCTATGGTAAGCTTCGTCTGTCGCAGGGGCTTTGAAGAAATTCCCTTCCCCTTTCCCTTGATGAGCTGTTTAGCTCTGAGAATGTAATAGAGCCAGAAAAATTACATCTCAGAAGAAAATCCGAGTAACGGGCACCTCCTTTGTGCCAACAGCCACTGTCGGAGCTTTGTGCTTCTTGAGCGTAGGATCCGACAATGGTACCACCTCTGTCTCCTGAGAAAACTCTGGAGGATATCCTTCGAGCGGAGCAAATTCCGACTCGGGGAGGTCAACAAGCTGAAAAGAAGAAAACATATCAGTATTGCAATGTAACTTAAAGATTGAAACACATAAAAAGGTTTACTGTTAGAAGCTTACCGGCACTATGGGGTTTTCCGCGGTATGCATATCCAGAGAAATCTCCGGGATCCTCCTCTCGATCCGCTCCCTTATCAACCATTTTATCTGGCTTATGTAGCCTTGCGTGGTGTAGGCTCTGGGGCTGATGCGGAGGGAGTCTTTCTTGGACGACATGATGGAGTGCATCAGTCGGTCTCCGTGGTACTGAAGGGGATGGATCCGACATGACACCCAACATTGGACCAAATCGGATCCCTTTAGTCCTTTGTGTTTGATCAATTATTCGATCCGCCTCTTAGCGAGGATCAGATCGTCGGCGAGAGCCGGAGGAGCCTCGTCCCAAGATGGTTGGGCCGTGGCAGCTCCTTCGATGAAAGCCGACAATGCAGTGGCTTTCCCGGGAGCCGGAATATCCTTATGATAAAAGAATGTGGCTAGCAAAGATTTTGGGATATGCGCGCTCGCGTCTAAGTGAAAAACTAATGGTACCGGTGATGTAAGGAACACCGGCAGTAATAGAATTTCTCTGGACATGGAAATAATACCGGAATAAGGTCAAACTCAGCCTAATGCCGAGAAATCCCTCACACAAAGAAGCGTAAGCGCTCATCTCTAGGAGAGAGTTGGGAGGAAGATGGTGGAGTTGGACACCATAATGATCAATTACCTCGGAGAAGAACTTCGAGGGAGGAAATGACAAACCTCTGTCAAGGTGGGTGCCAAAGTGGACCCGCTCGTCGGCGTGCGGGTTGGGGATGGTCTCCCCGGCGCCACTCCGCCAGTCGCCAGCGCAGAGGAGCCCTTTTGTCTCCACGCCGTGGAGCTTCTCATCGTCTAACACGTAGGGGATCCAGGCCCCACGGAAGCTTTCCTTCTCCGCCGCCGCTTCCGTCGCCGCCGCTGCCGCCAAGCCAGAAGAGGAAGAAGATGCCATTTCTCCAATGAGCAGATGACCTAAGATGGGTGACGCTGGGAGTTTTTGGGGGAAAGCAGAGGAGCTCTGTGCGCACGGGGGAGATCTGGAGGAGAGGAAAAGGCAAAGGATAGGTGAAGAAAGGAGGAGGACAATCCTCACCCCTTATATCCACCTAACCGCGCCAAGATTCGAGCAAATGCTGCAGTGTAACCGCCACGCGTCGTGGAAAGAACTGGGAAGGACCCACGCAATGATTACGTGTCCTTGATCTCTGCGTACACATTGAAACGACGCCTCGGTTCCGCGAACTGCGGACCCACCAATAGTCGTGCTGACAGGATGTCTGTCAGATGACATGACTTGACCATGACTTGTGTCAGGTGGCGTTAGTGACCAAATTCTGGCTTTAGTTTGAAATCAAGATGGAAAATCCGAGTAACATGTTGATAGGTCTGACTTATTTTTAAGACTCGGATCGTATAGTTTGTTGTGAAGTTTTAGGAACCCTTCAAGATTCTGCAAGCCGAAGATCAAGCTAGGCGATGATAAATCCAACTTTGGATCTTGGAGGCCTCCGGCTGCTGCTGTTGGGGATATACTTTCCGGGTATCCTCACAGTTCCTCACTGACCAGGGTGGCCCACTTCAGGTTAGAGCTTTGCTTCACTGGCGGCCCAGTCAGGGAGAGAAGACGGAGTCCAATCCGGCTACGGGAAGGCCCAGAAGACTTACCGACTTAGGCCCATAATGTTACTTGTAGTTCAAGATGTACTCTCTAACCGACTCTTAGTCATAGCCGGATAGATCTCTCCTGTAAACCCTAGGCCAGATATCTATATAAGCCGTCCTAGGGAGAGCCTTTAGGGCACCAACACTCTAGACCCTCAATAGTCTACAATATCAACTCGCACAGGCGAACCCTTGTAACCCATATTCCGGCTCTGCCGTATTACTGGATTGCTAGCAGAGCCCGAGCCATGACTTAACCTACAGGCAACTGAATGGGAGAACGTCCTAGCTCGCATAGTCGCCAACGCCATCTTCTTCTTGATATCTGTCCAAGTTAATAGCCAGGGACAATGCCAGTGAGTACTTTGAATGTACTCGCAAACCACCTTAACTTAATAGTAATAACAAGAGGATATGCATTATGGCTGTGGTAGTAGGAGGGCTTCAGGAGAGGTTCTTTTCTCAACTAGTTTCTCTTGTAGATATAGCATCTACATATCTTTGTTGAAAACTTTTGTAAACAAATTTGGAAACCGTTTTGAAAAGTTTTGGAAAACCTTAGGACTGGGTCACCCATTTGCTTCTCCTTTACGGTCTTCCCATGACCAAACTCCTGCCATCCCTTTCTGACCATCCCATGGTCAAACCAGGGATCCTTGCCGACCATCCCATGGTTAAAACATTTCCAAAGCCGTTTCTTTTCAGAAAATCCTTTTTGAAAACAAAACCAGCACCGCTCTACAGAAGTTTGTCCAACCCGTCCTTAACCGCGAACACAGCTATTCGAATAGATTTACACATTGCAGAGGTTGTACACTTTACCCACACCATTCGGGTACACTACCCTGAACTTTACCGATCGTGGGTCGTGTAACCGATCAAAACTCTCCGAATGCCCACTCCAATATAAGTGCCTACCCTATGAGTGTTAATCCCCTCAAAACCGAGACGTCAGGTACCGATGACCACCCGGAGCGCTTTTTCCACTTCTCGAGTGTGCGCTTTCAATGAGGGGCTCATAGTAACGCGTGGAGGCTAGCAAACCCTTCGTTCCTTCTCTAGGTCGATGTCCCACATGGACCTTTATTGGAGAAGGCGCACCCTCCAGGGATCCACGATCCCCTATAGTTGTTGCGAGGCAGCTTATACCAGGATAGACAAACATCAAATCTAGCCCTGTCCCATACCGGAGTAATGTGGTTGCACAGGGTTAAGTTGTTATAGCTAAACTGCAAAGAACCGGGTGCGTTTTTGTAAACCTTTTTCCTCCATCTTTTCTTCAGCACTTCGTAAAATAAAACCTTTTTCTTTCTCAAGATCTCTTGGGAGGTCCCACCTCACCAAGGTTTTAACATAAAACGTTTGATAAAACTTTTTCGGGGTCTTCCCATTCTCTAGTTTTGCTTCGGCTAAACCAGGGTCTCAAAAGGGATATGGTGTAATACACCATCTATTCTACTAGGGACAAGTAGGTGTCTTCAAGGGGGTTGTACTTAATAGTACCAGGTGTAATAGTTTGGAGGAGCCAAACCATACCATATATGTATACATCAACATATAGTAAAACAATGCAGTTTCATAAATAGTAGATAAAACATGCGTAATTAAAACAGTAGGACAAGGCTTATGAGCAAGAAGGTGGCTTTCTTTTTGATAAGAAATATGGAAAAATGTTCCTGGACTTCTTCTTAGAATACCAAGAATACCAATACCAATAATAGTGAGATCTCTTCTTCTCGGCGTCAATACAAGCGCAACTATCGTCGTCATCGAGTATACATGCAAACCAGCAAGACCACAATCAAAACAAGGCATACAAGCACCAATACAATACAGCAAACAAGTAAATAATACCAGATTAAGATTCAGATGGTTTTGAGAGGATTGGAATTAGGAGATTGAGATGGCCTTGGAGAAGGGGAGGAACACCCCTTAGGGTTTATTGTCGAGGAACTACCTAAGAGGGGGTTTTGGATCAAGGACATATTTTGTATGATACCATTGGGTAAAAATGATACCAACAGATAGGATTTGATAATGTGAAACCAACAAAAGTGGTTTCACTATTTTATCACCTTTCTTTATTTTGTTATGATTTTTCTAGTGAAATAACTTCTAGTTTTAGGGAATAATTCACCAGAAAAGTTATGGAGCTCCAAAAATCATTTCCTTCGGTGGTTATGTAGGGCTTCATATACTTGTTCACCGAGAGTTGGAATCACTCCAAGGTATACTTCTAGGTAGGGCTTGATATACCTCGGTTGGTTTGTCCTATAGAAATTCCTAAAGTCAGATTAGAGCTGTTTTTCTTATTTTTACTAAGGACAAACTACTATTCACCTTGGCATGGGACCAAGGTGCAAAGATAGGTATGTTCAAAAACTACCAAGGGAAGTTGGTTTCACTCCAATTGGATATGTGAAACTCAGATACGATTTTATTTAGAGAAATGGATAGGTGCTTGCATTTCAATTTCCACACAAATTGGAAATAAAATTAGGCTAGGATTTTGGTTCTGCATGTTCAAGCAAACACTCAGGAACTCTAGGAATTTTAGATCTGAGAAAATGGAGTTTTTTTCTATTTTCAAAATGATTTAAACTGAAAGTCAATTTTCTAGATTTAATGAAACACTAAAAGAAAAAGGAGAGGGGCATTGCCGTGCCGGAATTCCAGTCGAACTAGGCCGCCCGGAGCAGAATGCGGCCCACCTAGAGAGGACCAAGGGCGGGAGAAGGGTTCGAATTCCCGGCCGGGCAGGGCCCAGGTGTCAGCGGTGGTAGGGAGTAAAGGGGTATGGAGAGCTGGGGGCTGTCCGATCCGGAGGAGATCAACGGCCCATGCTCTTCTCTTTCCTCAGCCTGGACCCGATAGGGAGGGATCTAGGGGCGGCGCCGGCAGGGTTCAGGGAGCTCACCAGGGCGTCGGGCGACGATGGTGAACAGCGGAGATGAGGAGGTCGTCGACGGCGAACAAGTAGAGGGGCGGCACGGTGGGGACTACGTCGCCTGCCTCTGCCATGGGAGATCTGCCTACACACGGACTGCTGCTCAGAACGCTCTCACCATCGTCATGAGCCACCATGGAAACATGGAGATATGGCAAGTGACCAGAGGGTACTTCAAGGTAGACGAAGACGACCAGGAGCAAGACCTTCAAGCCATCATGCACTCCTACGCCGGATATGGGTGCCACATAGCTGATCTGACCAGCTACGAGATCCCCTTCTTCACTCGCATAGCTACTCTGCCACGTCCTCCAGAAGAAGGCGAAGAAGTTTCTGACGATGACCGGACCACCTCGGATCCGGACATCTCGGCACGATATCAAGGCGGAGTAACCAGCGAGCCGACAGCTCCTTCATCTCCTCCTGCATCATAGACCACAAACTTATGTATTATTCTGTGAAAGAACATGATGCGTTTGTAAATATTAAGTACTATTGACTTTTGCTAGTGCTAAGCTTTTAATCTATTCAGCACTTTTTGGCTTTTGAAATTTTTGCGTGCCTGAAATGTTCACACAAGCACTTGAAATTTTCCGTCTCTACTTATCGTTTATTTGGCTTTCCGCCTCGTCCCTTTCGTGAGCCAGCTAAACCTTCAGCCGGAAACTTTGCCGAGCAACGGATCTCAATTGCTAAACCAGTTCAAACTCGGAAACACAGCCGGCTTCCAGTACCAACAATTCACTACTCGAAAAATACCCGCATCCAACAATCAGACAAATAACCCATGTAAAGACTAGAATTTTTAGAGTTATACCCGAAGGTAGCAGTTTTAGAATCGGAAATCTAAACCGGAACGAACATGAGCATAAAGAACTTTCAAGCATTCTGGGATTTTCGACTATGACATGATCATTAGGAAATAAGATGGTAAAAACTTCTCAGAAAAACTTTGAGGTAACCAAAACTTTTATTTCTCACAGAACATGTACATATGTATGATTACAAAGAAGGATAAACTAAGAATAAAAGGGATGTAGCTGAGCAATATTCTACGGTCTATCTAACTCATCCGGATTTGTACTGCCTCCAGCTCTCTTTCTCTTCTTAGTAGCAGGTCTTTCTTTGACTGGCCTCATGTCAGTTAAGTAGTACGATCCATTGTGCAATACTCGACTAACTAAAAAGGGCCCTTCCCATACTGGGGAAAGTTTGTGCTTTCTTTGTTGCACAAGCCAGAGAACCAAATCACCTTTATTGAAAGATCTAGTTTGGACTCTCTGGCTATGGTACTCGCGTAACTTCTGTTGATAGGCTGTAGATCTCATTTCAGCAACGACGCGAACTTCTTCGACTAAGTCGAGATCATTTTGTCGAGATATCTCGGCATCCTCTTCGATATACACGGCCACTCTAGGAGAAGTATGAATTAAATCGCTAGGACGAACTGCTTCTGCGCCATAGACCAAGAAGAAAGGTGTGTATCCTGTTGACCTGTTCGGAGTTGTTTGTAAACTCCAAATTACAGAGGGTAATTCCTCTGCCCAAGCCCCCGGAGCAAGTCGTAGTGGTGCTTCGAGTCTTGGTTTCAAGCCTTGTAGAATTAAACCATTTGCTCTTTCGACTTGTCCGTTAGCCTGTGGATGTGCGACTGATGCATTGTCAAGACAAATATTTTGCTCATCGTAGAATTCAGCCAATTCTCCCATGGAAAAGTTACTCCCGTTGTCTGTGATAATACTATGCGGATAACCTTCCCGGATTATAACATCCTCGACAAATCTTTTGGCTATTGCTCCATCACAACTAGTGACAGGTTTAGCCTCGATCCACTTTGTGAATTTGTCCACCATCACTAATAGGTGAGTGAATCCACTTGGGGCTCATTTAAAAGGTCCTAGCATATCAAGCCCCCATACCTCAAAGGGCCATGTTATAGGTATTGTTCGCAGCTGATCAGCCGGAACATGAGCTTGCTTGGCATACTTTTGGCAGCCTTTGCATGTCTTGACTAATCGTTCTGCATCTGCCTGAGCTGTAAGCCAGAAAAATCCATGTCGAAAAGCTTTTGCCACTAAAGATTTGGCTGCAGCGTGGTGACCACACTCGCCTTCGTGGATTTCCCTTAAGATTTCCACTCCTTCTTCCGGAGATACATAGCGCTGAAAAACCCTAGAAACACTCCGTTTATGGAGCTCACCTTTAACAATAGTGTAGGCTTTTGCTCGTCGGATAATCTGTCGGCTCAGTACCTCATCTTCGAGTAATTTGCCATCTACCAAATAATCGAGGTAGGGTTGAGTCCAGCTGGGGATTATAGCCAGAACTGCTATCAAAGGTGAGTCGGATTTGGTCGGATATTCCTCATCTACTCCCTTTATCGAGGGAACTTTGAGGTGCTCTAAAAATGCGCCATCCGGGACCTCTTTCCGCGCAGAGCCTATTCGAGATAGTGCATCTGCTTCCCGATTTTCTGCTTGAGGGATGTGTTGAACTTCAAACCCCTCGAACGATTTAGATAGATCATCCACGACAGCTTTATATGCTGCCATGTGCTTATTTGCATTACAAATATCCGAGACTTGCTGAGCAACAAGATCCGAATCTCCGTAACACACCAAACGTCGGATGCCAATATCCTTAGCAATCTGGATTCCATGCAGCAGTGCTTCATACTCGGCAATGTTGTTTGTCGCTGTGAAGTGGATCTGCAACACGTATAAAAGTTTATCTCCTCAGGGTGATTTGAGCACCACGCCAGCCCCCGAGCCCCCTCGAGCCTTAGACCCATCGAAAAAGAGGGTCCAATATTCCGACTCAGGGAGGACCATGTTCTCCTTGGTCTCTGTCCAATCAGCGACAAAGTCAGCAAGGATCTGGGATTTGATTGTTGTCCAGGGTTTGTACTCAATATCAAAAGCTGCAAGCTCTATGCCCCATTTGGTGACGCGTCCTGTGGCATCGCTATTGTTGATTATATCTCTCATGGGAGCTTTGCTCACCACGGTAATTGGATGCTCCTGAAAATAGTGTCATAACTTACGAGATGCTAGAAAAACACCGTAAGCCAACTTTTGATAGTGCGGATACCGCTCTTTTGATTCTGTCAGGACCTCGCTGACAAAGTACGTCGGACGCTGCACCAGGTGTTCCTGATTTTCTTCTGGTCTCTGCACTACCATAACGATACTGACAACCTTATTTGTCGCAGCAATGTAGAGCAACATCGGTTCCTGAGGATAGGAGCATATGAGAGTACTTTCTTCAGGTCTTGTAGTGCAGCTTCAGCTTCGTCAGTCCAGACAAAATCCTTGGTCTTCTTCAGGAGTTTGTATAATGGTGCGGCTCTTTCACCAAGCCGGCTTACAAATCAACTGACCGCCGCAATGCAACTAGTTAATCTTTGTACGTCCTTCAGGCGAGTTTGCCTGGAAATATTGAGAATAGCCTTGATCTTGCCGTGGTTCACCTCTATGCCTCTTTGAGACACGATTAAACCTAACAATTTTCTGGCTGGTATTCCAAAGAAGCATTTCTTCGGGTTCAGCATGATGTTGTATTTTCGTAGAATGGCGAACGTCTCCTCCAAGTCGGAAATCAACGTTTCCTTCTTTTTGGACATGACCGCGATATCATCCACGTATGCATGTACATTGCGTCCGAGTTGATCATGGAGGCAACGCTGCATCGTGCACTGGTATGTAGCTCCTGCGTTCTTCAGCCCAAAGGGCATCATAACAAAACAGAAGGTTCGGAAGGGGGTTATGAATGAAGTCTTGACTTTGTCAGATTCATTCATCCGGAATTGGTGATAACCGGAATATGCGTCGAGAAAACAGAGGAGTTCCGAGCCTGCCGTAGAATCGATAACTTGATCAATTCTAGGCAGAGCGAACGGATCTATTGGACAAGCCTTGTTCAAGGCAGTATAATCAACACACATCCTTAAATCAGTGGTGTCCTTTTTAGGGACCATTACAGGGTTGGCCGACCAATCAGTATGGATGACCTCTTCTATGAATCTGGCTAGCTCGAGCCGTGCTAGTTCCTTAGCTATTTCCTTACGCTTTTCATCGCCAAACCTCCGTAAGGACTGTTTGACGGGTTTAGCATTCGGGTTTACATTTAGAGAGTGCTCGGCAAGTTCCCTAGGTACTCCGGTCATGTCAGATGGCTGCCATGCGAAGATATATTGATTTGCTTGGAGGAACTTGAAAAGCACGCTTTCCTATGCGCTACTTAGGCCTACGCCTATCTGGGTCACCTTGGAGGGGTCATCATCCTTCAACGACGTCGTCTTCGTCTCTTCTGATGCTTTGAACTCCGGATTTGGCTTTGTGACCTCCTTCTTCGTTGCGGGCATCTCGGATGGATCTATGCTCTTCTAGATCTCCTGGTACTCCTAGGCGTGCAGCACGGCTTCGGCAAAGGCGGCATTTCCATCTTCGCACTCTCGTGCCTTCTTCGGGTCTCCCCTAATGGTGATCATGCCGTTGGCACCTGGAATTTTCATCATACTGTAAATGTAACATGGACGAGCCATAAAAGCCCAGTAGGCCGGACGTCCGAATATAGCGTGGTATGCGCTCTTGAACGGGACTACTTCGAAGGAAAGTGCCTCCGTCCGATAATTCTTTGGAGTTCCAAAAGTAACATCCAAAGTGATCTCTCCCAGGGAATTAGCTTGTCTTCCTTGGACAACTCCGTGAAAGATCACAGAGCTATGGTTCAGCTGTGTTTCCGAGATCTTCATCCAGCGTAGCGTTTCGACATAGAGAATATTGATGCTGCTACCACCGTCCATGAGGGTCTTGGAGAAACCATAACCGTCAATAAGTGGATTGACGATTAAGGCGTATTTTCCTCGCTTGTGTAGTTTAGGCGGATAATCAGCGCGGTCAAACATGATTGCCACTTCTGACCAGTACAGATACTGAGGGACGGACGGAACTATTGCATTGAGCTCATGGAGAACTGCTTTCTTGACCTTTGCTGGTTGAGATCCGAGGAAGGTGACGTAAGTGTCCTTCTTGGTGGGAAACGTCTTCTTCCCTTCCTGCTTGGTATTTGAAGCATCAGCTTCCTCCATGTCGGAATCTTCCTTGGTCTCCTTATCTTTTTCGGGGTTTTTCTTTCCTTTCTTCCGCTTAGCTTTGTAGCTCGCGGTATCATCTCTCTTGATGTCGTCATTAAAACGACATTCAGCGTTGGTGTAGGACGAGCCCCCATTGACGTCTAAGTGATGCACACATGGGTTATTGGCAATGTCTTCCCAAGTGTAGGTTTTGCCTGGTTGTTGCTCTCCTTTGCCTTGGACCCTTGACGTCCCATGGCCACGCCCGTGGCCTCCGCCACATCCTCCTTGTCCTCCAGGCCCGGAAAAAGTAGTGACCACTGCTGTCTCCGCGTTGGGTTTCTCTTCTGAGGTATTTTTGCGCTTATGAGCTTGTTGCTTTGGTTGTTTTGCCGACTGAGGCACAGCCAGGACATTGAGTAATCCCTCTGCATCGTTGTCAGCATCTGCATACTTGCTTGTTGTTTCTATCATCTCTCCCAGATCAATAACCTTGTCACCCTTCAAGCGATGGTGAAGTATTGGGAGACCTGCGATGAAAGCTTCAATCGCAGTTTGACCGTTTACTCCTTCGTAGGAGTTCTTTGTGTCGATCCATCGTCCGAGATAATCTCGGCAAGTTTCTCCTGCTTTTGGGTGCAACGCTGTACGTCTACAACCGTACAGGAGAACGCACTTTGCAAGTCATACCAGTTGTGGATGGTGTTTGCCGAAAGTTCATTGAGCCATGATCGTGCTGTCTTCCACAACATAAGTGGGAGATATCGGCTTGCGACCAGGCTGTTTCCGCCTTTAGCGATGCAGCAAGCTTGGAAGAAATCCTGTAACCAGGTGTCTGGCCGAGCAATGCCATCGTAGGCTTGGATATGTCTTGAGATAGCAAATCCTTCCAGGAATTTTCTAGCTCTGATGCGTGGTCCAAAGCACTTTGGGCCCACGTACACGTCATCGTTTTCATAGCGCCGAGCCTCTATGTTGGAGTTGATCCTGTGCCTTGCGTCGTTCGGGGATAGAGATCGTCCCGAATGTCGGCTGCGGCTGCGGTGCCCTGGAGCCGGACTTCGGCTTCTGCCACCACCTCCTCCGCCATGTCGTCCTCCGTGACCTCCTTGGTGGCCGTTGTGATAACTATGTGGTGGAGAGGGTGGTGCAGCTGGATTGTTTTCGGCTGATCGCCGGTCTCCGTCCGGAGCATCATTATTCCGGTTCCGGGGAGGTTCTTGACTATGACGAGCCCCCTGCCGGCTTGTTCCAGCGTGGTTCTGTCGTTCCTTCGTCTGTCGTTCCCACCATGGTGAGGCTCAGCCGGACGTCTCTCATGTCTAGGAGGTGGCATTCTCTGACGATCCTCCTCCCGACGTTTCTTCTTATCTTCTCTCTTTCGATCATTGAATTCTCGTCGGGGAGGATTTCTCGGATTCAGTGCAGCGATCGCGTCTTTCTCGGCTGCTGGAGCGACATTTCTCTAGTTATGTGTAGCTCTGCGATGGTGTCCCGACGATCCAGTTCTTGAATAATTGTCTTCCCTGCGTTCGGGGTGATGGTACTGCGCCTGAACGTAATGGGATCTTACGTCAACCATGCCGGATCTATGCGACATTGGTCAGAATCGGAGACTAGTTTTTGACTTCCGAACAGGGCGACCTTCTGCTGCTCCCGTCCCTTGTTGAGTAGCTTGATACCCAAGCGTATCTCCTCTGGCCCTGGATTAGCTGATAGAATTTCACGAGCTACCACAGTATTTTGCACTGTTGTTGGGTATATCCAATCTCCATTGCTATCCTTCCGTGGCTTCCCCATCTCGTCTACAAAAAGGACGGCACGGACACGTGGGAATTGGTTGTCATCTATGTGACGCTTCCGTGTCTTCTGATGTAGACGGGACATGTACTCCTTGTTTGATATGTGCTTCTTCTCTACCTCGATGTTTTTGGCTTCATCAAGGAGTTGTTGACGACGCGCTTCTAGGGCCTGGGCCCTTTCATACAGCTCATCTGCAGTAACTTTTGCAGCTGTAGGGATAGGTGTGGTTAAAGCAGCATCGATGAGTTTACGTGCACCTTCAGTGATCACGTGCCCATCCACCCATGCTTCTTTTTTTCGGCTCGTCTGGGATAAGTGCTCCATCCGAGTCTTCTTTGTATTCCTCAGCGATTACCTCCTCTGTGAGGGGGTCTTTTGCCGGGGTCTTGTTCTTCTTGTTCTTCTTCTTTGCCTTCTTGGCAGCGCCGGTAGCAAAAACGGCTTTGGGTCCGTTTCCCGGAGTCAAGCTCTCATCGGTACTTTCGGACATCTGGACTTCGGGATTATCTCCGACGTCCATGTCATCCTGCGCTTTGGGAGAGTGTTCCCCGGATGCCTCATCCATCGCTTCTCCTTCTTCTGCAGCTTTGGAGTTGTACTCCTCTTCATATTCTGACGTCATGGATTCATCCGAGGATGCGGGAACGTCGGCGTTTGTTCCAATTGCCTCCAGCACCGAGTCGGTGTTTTCTCTAGCATCGGCAGAGCCGGATCCGGATCCGACATACCCGACGAAGTGCGATGCATGGTTCCTGAGGTACCTGCAGCTTTTGCGATCAGCCATATCGAAACTTTTAATGGTTTCGAGGATTGCATCTGCGCTAGCGCCTTGCAGTATCATACGTCTTAGTGTGTACCTAAGGAAAGGCATGTCTGTCCCGGCATCGTCAGAGCCGGAATCAGTGTCGTTGATATGCTCCTCCTGGATTTCGACTTCCACGGGTGGGTCGATCTGGGATCCGGCTTCTCCAGGGAGATCCACTCCAGATTCGACTTGGACCGTGAGGTCTTCTTCAGGCTCAGATTTCTCCACTATCTCTGCAACTGGTGCGGGCTGGGTGGGATTACGGTTTTCTGAGATCCGGAACTCTGCCGCCTCTGTGAACAAAGGGGATCCAGAAGATTCTTCTGCTTCTATCATCACCGCTGGGGTGGGTTGGGCAGGTTCAGTGAAACCGATGTAAACATCGATCTCGCCAAAAGACATGATTGTATAAGCAGTCATGGTCTCCCTAGCCGGAATCCAAGTCTCGTCGAGAACGATGAGAGGGACGTTGCTGGCGTAGAGGATGCGACCGACGGTGATGGTCTCGCCGATTCTGATTCTTGCAGATTCCGCTCGGAACGCAGATCCGAAGCTCACTTGCCCCACGGTGGGTGCCAACTGTCGTCAGATTGAGGACAAGTACGCCATGAGGGGGTCCTCGAGGCGTGCGGAATAGAGGGGTGTGAGACGTACGGTATTCTGGGACGGTGAGCACACAAGTTTACCTAGGTTCGAATCCGCCAGCTTTGGACGAATCCTACTCCTGCTAGCAATCCAGTAATACGGCAGAGCCTGAATATGGGTTACAAGGGTTTCGCCTATGCGAGTTGAGATTGTAGACTATTGTGTTGTAAGGTGTTCGCCCTAAAGGCTCTCCCTAGGACAGCTTATATAGATATCCGGCCTAGGGTTTACAGGAGAGATCAATCCAGCTACGACTAAGAGTTGGTTATAGAGTACATCTTGAACTACAAGTAACATTATGGGCCTAAGTCGGTAAGTCTTCTGGGCCTTCCCATAGCCGGATTGGACTCCGTCTTCTCTCTCTCTCTGACTGGGCCGCCCGTGAAGCAAAGCTCTAACCCGAAGTGGGCCACCAAGGTCAGCGAGGAACTGTGAGGATACCCGAAAAGTATATCCCCAACAGCCCCGCTAGCCGGATAGCGGGCAGGGATCGAAGGGGTAGTGCCCCTCGCGGGTGCGATTGATCCAATCAATCTTGCACAAAACTGATCTATCTCATAGATCGACCACCGAAACCCTAACTGGATCCTATCCACCACCTCGTGCATATCACATACGCACAGATCTAGATCGTAAAACCAGAAACATTCACTCCGATACCACAGTTGGGCCACGCGGAGATAAACAAAACTTTTCCCTAACGCGGAACTCCCAAGATCTAGCTCAGGTTTAGGCCACGATATTACCGCTAGAAGCGCAGATGCGGAAGTTGATGCAGCGCGTCGAAGCAGTATCGAACGATCCCTAGACAGCCTCCAAATCCCGCGGGCAGCTTCTCTAGATCCCAAGAACTCCTTCGTTGGATCCCCACGAGCTTCCCCGTCTCCAGCGTCGCACGTGTAATGCCTCTACCGGTATCCACACATACAGAAGGAGCTTCGGACAGAGGATTGCTAGATCCTGTCTAGCCCGAAATGGAAGTGGAGAAAGTGACGGTTAGGTCAGGGACTATCCCTTGTGACTCCACTTATATACCCTCCTAGTTGGGCTTAACACATGAGGCCCATCTAGGTCGTATTCCAATCTCCACATGGATCTAATGCACATGGGCTCCTTACCCTCAAGTGTGTGACACTGTAGGTTCACGTACACCTGGAGATGACACGAGTCACCACTCCGAGTCGATAGCTGGTAGCGGTCTCTAGCACGACGGTCCAATTCCCAAGGGTCGTAAAGTCAGAAGACGAACCTTCAATGTGACTTTCGTCCAAGTCCCTTTGCCTCACGATATACCTGTTAAGCTATAGGCAAGTAGTTGCCATCCCTTTAATAGTTTAACTCACTTCTCGTACCATTATATTTGATTCACTGGACTAACTCTTAGTCCGACTCCTCAGTTACCACTTAACTGAGTAGCGCATGACCATGCTTCTGAATCATATCACACGAGAGGGCCCAGAGAATATCTCTCCATTACGGAGGGGCTAATCCCATCTTGGTAATCCATGTCATGCAGCTTGCTTTAGAACCAACCCGAACTCTACCTTTATAACCACCCATTTACGGAACAACGTTTGATAGAACCTAAGTTGGCGATCCACAACTCAGATCATGCAATCACCTCGGTCGAAGGATTCCATTGCTTGAGACTGCAAATGACAACATGCTCGTTGCATCTCAACTGTGGGTCAGTCCGACTCGCTAAACTCTTTTGCCAAATCGGTGTAAGTCGGAATAGCATCACCATGCCCATGACAAGTGGAACCGTGTCATCGGCCGACTTGCACATTGGTCTAAGTTGTGTGTCTAGCATAACCTCAATGACCAAGGACAATCTAATATGAACAATCATGAATACAAAGTTCCACAACCGAATCACGCATTCAGTGATATATATCTGATGTTCATATAAGGACAACTTTACTTTATGAATACTTTGGGAAATATCATCAACCATGATTGCCTCTAGGGCATATTCCCAACACTATGCATAGTAATCTTGTATGCAAATAAATTCACAAAGAATAAGTTGACAGGCATAGGAAGATAAAACAAGAGTAACTTCAAAACTTTCAGCATGTAAAGTGGTGTTGTAGTACCATGAAAACTTCTACAACCATATTTTCCTCTATCATAATAATTTTCAGTAGACTCATGAATAAACTCAACAATATAACTATCACATAAAGCATGCTTTTCATGATCTACAAACACATAATTTTATCAAGCTCAAAAATAATGGGATTAAAACCTTCAAACCCACTTTTAACAATTTTATAACAAGGTGACTGATCATTCTCAAGAGGTATGGGCTTCCAAGATAAGGTCAAGACCCCTCCAATCTCATTTTCAATAGTAGTACAATTATTATTATCAATCAATATAGGACCGTCATCTATAGCTTTATCATAAACATTTTCTAAGAAACGCTCTTTAGTACCATGCATTTCGAAGTTATGCACTAATAAAGGATTATCATAGATAACAGGAGCATAATTATTATCATAAGTTTTACCCATAGTAGTTTTTTCAAAAGAATCCATAGGAACATAACATTCATCCTCCTTTGGTAAGCATGGGGGACAATCAAATAATGTAAGGGATAAAGAGTTACTCTCATTGGAAGGTAGGAATGGGTAGCTAATCCATTCTTCCTCCTTTTGTCCATCACTCTCCTACTCTTTTTCATCTAATGAGCTTTCACGTTCAGCAATATCTTCTTCCATAGGCTCCTGCAAATTGTGGACACATTCTTGTGCATGTCCGAGTCTCTCTTTATAATCAATGATATAACAATTATTGCTGAAATTTTCTATGCAATGATCAAGGATAGAAGAGACCATATTTTTAAGTTCTTTACAAGCAACATAGGTTTCATAGTTTTTAGACATTAAGGATTCTATTTCAGAAGTGTAACATCCCAAAACTTTAATCCAAGGTTATTAAGATCCAAATCATCAAAATTAGGGTTAACAAAAACTTTTTCAATTAAAATTATTAAAGCATTCATATGTGTGTGCATTTAAAATAGGAGTTGATTTGAATTGCCATGATTAAGTGATCCATTGCTAGTAAAATGATTATTAGGTGAAATAAACATCATCTAAATCATTCCCAAACAAATCCCAAAGAAAAACAACTCAAAATGAATAAAAGAAGTGAATGGTCATTTGTGCCAAATTAACTACCATGCCTACTTTGGCTATTCCTAGTACTCAAAACCTAACATAAACAAATATGGATCTTTTCACCCCTTGCTAGTACGCATAATGATGTACCAAGGCCCACTTTGTGATCTGCCAAAAACATTCAAACAGTATATTTAAATGGAATTGGAAAATTGAATCTATTTCATATGGGAAGATCCCACTATTTCAAAAACCACTCAAATGAGCTCAAATTTCAAAACCCAAGCATCCACAGAGTCTCAAGCTTATGCCTAACACACCCACCACAAATATTTTCAAAATTCCACAATGTTTTTCTTGCGGCCATTTCCATAAACACATGGCAGGCAGAATCAAACAGTAAACCATACCTCATTGTTTTGAATAGGGTTTTGCCCCCAAATGATCTCCATTTAATCCCTTTGTACCCCTTTGATCAAACCAGGCCCTTAACACCCATCCCCTACCCCCTAGTGGCAATGCCATGCCATGCCAAGCACATGCTCACCGGCCAACTTGGTCACCGCCGCAGCATACCACCTCTCTCCCTCTCACCTTGTCTACGAGCTAGCCCTAACCTCACCGCCACACTCTGTACCCTCCCCGAGCCAGGCCAAGCCGTGGACCACCGAGGAACCACCACGCCCAGTGCGTCTGCACCATCCCGAGCACGCGCCAGAGCGCTGCGCCCGACACGCGTGTACACGCTGTCCCTCGACCGCAGCCCGCGTCCACCAAACTGCCATGACCCAGGAGCACGCCAGACATGCCCATTCGCCGCCCAACGCACCACAGCCACCGCTCGTCGTGGAAGCCGCCGCCTCTGCCGCTCAGAGCACGCGCATCGCCCGACCGCGTACCACCGTCCCTAGGCCCGCATTCAATTTGCAGAGCTCCGCCAGGAGACCAGCCACCGTCCCCTACCTCAAGCCACGCCGCTAGCATGTTTTGCAGCCCTTGCCGGAGCTGCCCGCCCATGCCTCTCTGTCGCGTCGTCGTCCTATAAATAGAGGCCATCCCCATCATTCTCTGCACACCACTCACCTCCCCTCACCTCACTGAGCCTTCCCCACTTCTCCCTGGAACAAGGCGAGCAGCCGTTGGCCAGAATTGCACCGGAGCTGGCCGCCTCTGGTGGAGAAGGCCGCCGCTTATTGCGACCACCCACGGAGCCACTTCGACCGTCCCTGAACTCATCGTCGTCTACCAGTCCGTTTGCCCGCCTCGCCGTCGTCGCTGGAGCCCTGGTACGCCCCCTGAGCACCCCCACCGAGCCGCTAGGGTTAGAGTTTGCCGGCGACAGGTCCGTCGTCGTCGACGAGCCCCAGCCGTTGATCGCTGTTCTAATTTAACGGCCCACATCGCCCCGTATTGCTTCACGCGTTATGAGCCACTGACCGGTGGACCCCCTGTCAGCTGTGCCCCATGCCGCGTAGTGTCACTGGGCTGACAAGTTATCTTTCCCACGTGACCCATTTAGTTTGAATTAGTATTTTTCTATTTTAGTTTAAACCTAGTTGTGTCTCCTAGTTTGAAATTCATTTCAGATAGATTTACAAATCCAAATGGAGTGATTCCAATTTTGTTCGAAAGATATTGAAAAGATCTCCCAAGCCTGTTGGATTTAATTCAATTAGATTTAGAGATCTCTCCTAGTACAAATAACAAAACAAAAGCATTTGCACCTTGCAACATTTTTATAAAATCAACCATGATAGCTTTTGAGTTGATTCCAACTCTCAAAAATCACATTTGAGCATACCTATCTGAATATATAATAATATTAGGGTTTACATGTAGTGACTTTGGAATAGTACCAAAATAATGCTATATAGGCATTTCTAGTCACTTTAAATCATTAAATAAAGAACTTAAATCATAGTAATTGTGATCCAACCTTTAAATCACATTCCAACATGTTAGAATGTGTTGTGATGACATGTGTCCACATGATCCCATATTTTAAGTGGTGAATATTAAATCTTAGTTAATTTTTCAATGAGTAGAAATTACTTTTCTAAAATAAAAAGGATGAAACTATTGAATAAAACTTGTGATGCTTGTGATGATAATATATCATCAAATGTGTGTCTTAGAATGCTAATTAGACTAGCTGAGTATGGTTTGGTGATTGTGTACTCCGTATGTATTTATAGACGATAGTACCAACCAAGCTTTCGAGGAGGAGGAATTCTACCAAGAAGAAGAAGAAGAAAACTTCAACCACTGCACTAACCAAGGCAATCTAGCACTATCCAAGTTAACCCTTGCAAGTTGTACTTGCAAGCCACCATTATCAATGCAAGTTAACCCTTGCAATCTAGATAACCCAAGCAAAGATGCTTTAGGCATGCTTTGGTTATACCACTTTGACTAGTATTTACCCCAAGTATTCTTTTCAAGCTTTACTTCCTTTACTTTACACAAAGTTCTTTACTTGTTTAGAAGGTAGCATAAAGAGCATAAAACTTGACCTATATAGAACCCTTTAGATGTCATTCTATGGCATGAGATTGATCCCATCATCCCACCTTAGTGAACATTCTTAACTTAGTAGTTTAGAGTAGATAAAAACTTGAGTCACTATAGATGGGAACACTTGGTGAAAATGAATTGTGAAAACCTTTGAATGATGAGTCATTCTATTGAGATTTTTTGACATGTGTTGAGAAACAGAAATGGTTTATGATGGTGAAAATGTTGAGGAATGAGCCTTAACCCTTTTATAAAACTGATGGTTGGATTCGGATGCGATACCATTCCAAATTTACCGTACAACCACATTACCTGAATTGGGTAAGGATTAGCCAGAAGTTTATATGCATTAGTTTTAGTTCCCTCGCGGGAGAGGTTTGAGCTGAGGCTACCTCTCAATGTTGTCCACCTATGCAGTGCCCAAGATGACAGTGGTTGGGAGGCCATGCTCATAGGAGAGGTGCTTATACTAGGGTGTGTAAAGGAAAGGTTATGTTTGATTATCTGCATACTAAGTATGATGATTCAGGGTTATCCCTAATAGATGTATCGAATCTAGTGGTGAAAGTGTACCACCTCTGCAGAGTGTCAAACTATTTGAATAGCCGCGTCAGCGGTTATGGACAGTTGGAATGGCCATACTGTTTCGTTGTCAGATGTTTTCAAAATAACTTATGAAATGAATGATGAATCTTGACTTGACCACAACAGGGTTGTGTTTATGATAATAGCTTCCCAACTTAAGTGATTCTAGAACTTTATTTTATCTTTCTTTGCTTCAGAACTCAGCTTAGGTTTCAAACTTAACTTTATAGTTAAACTTAGAGTTAGCACATTAACTTAGAACTATACTAATTGTTAGTGGTAGTTTGCGAGTACTTAAAGAGTACTCATGGTTTTTGTCCCTGGCTATTCTCATGGCCAGACTATGAAGGAGACTACCAAGATGATGGCCAGCAGGACGGCTATGATAACTAGGACTATCTGCCTTCGTCAGCATTGCCTATGCCCCTGAAGATGGACCCCACTGCTACGCTTATCTTTTATTTCTGTTGCTTGTTGTATTAAGACTAGATCATGAGATCCTTATTTGTGTAAGACCTTATGTATGGTTTGTAATGGATGATGTACTGTGATATCCAATCTGTTATGTCTCGCAAAAATGGTAATCCTGGGATTGCGATGGATGACATGACAGGCATCTGGCATTAAAAATCCGGGTGTTGACAAGAAGCTCCCATAAACAAAATGAATTGTTCTACTTCTTCAAATCCAAGATGAATATAGTTATTCCAATGATAGTTAATAATTAGAAATTCTTTACTAAAGCCACATTGGAATTTAAGATGTTTAGTATACTGTTCAAAGCAACAATTTATATCATGGCGTTTAAGCAAAACTTTAGCAATTAGATCCAACCTTTTTAACATGGCTCTCATGAATTTACCCTTATAGGATTCTCTATACCTTATAAAATCTTCCATGGAGGTTCTAGCAGGCGGTGGTTCATCTACTACCTTAGCAGTGATAGTAGTTTTCCCAAATAGGAAACCGAGTGGGCTATCCATAAATAAATAGTGATTGGAGCAGAACTAGACATAAAAAAACTTGAAGTAGGAACTAATTTCTTTTTTGTGTTTTTGATAAAGAAACAAGCAAACAAAGAAGAAATAAACTAAGCAAAACAAAAATAACAAAGTAAATACGTTGGTTATGAGGGACTCCCCTTGTGAAGATGTCCTTGACTCCTCGACAACGGTGCAAGAAAAATACTTGCTGGTGCGTGGGTCACGTGGGTGCCTGTTCCTTCAATCCACGGCAATGGCGCCAGAAAGATGCTTGTTGGCTCAAGATACAATGAGCTCGTTGGGAACCCCAAGAGGAATGTATGATGAGCACAACAGCAAATTTTCCTCAGTTGTGAAACCAATGTTATCGAACCAGTAGGAGCAAGGAAACACCTCCAAGGTGTTGTTTCTAACTTGGAATCCTACACAACACAACCACAAAACTTTTTCCCCAAGTTACAGTGAGGTTGTCAATATCACCGGTTTTGTTGAAAACAAAGGATTAAACGTATTGTGTGGAAGATAGTGGTAGCTTGCAAAAAGTAAACAGAAAATAGTAATCAGTAAACAGTTGTAGATTGATGGTAAAAGAAAGGACCAGGGTTCATGGTTCACTAGTGGTGATTCTCCGTAAGATAGATGACATGTTGGGTGAACAAATTACAGCGGGGCAATTGACAAACATCGAGAAAGCGCATATGCATATACTAATCATCTTGACTCCTATGAGATTTGATTGGGCATTACAACATTATACATAGACTGTAATCCAACTACATCTATGACTAATAATCCACCTTCAGGTTATCATCCAAACCCCCTCCAGTATTAAGTTGCAACCAACAGATAATTGCATTAAGCATTGCGTGTAAAGTAAACAATACGATTGTTCTATGAACAAATGATTGTTGTTTTCTCCCTAGTACCAACATCACATCTAGTACCCCAAATTACTAGAGGCATGAACCCACTATCGAGCATAAATACTCCCTCTTGGAGTTGCTAGTGTCTACTCGGCCAAGATATCTACTAACAATAGAGAGCATGCAAGATCACAAATAACAAAGACATGATAGAATAAATAATCAATCTGGAATAACATCTCAATATCCATCAGATCCCCACAAACACAACATGTATGATTACAAATAGATGATCTTGATCATGAAGGGAGCTCAAAAGATCTAAACATGATAGCATAAAGTAGGAGAACCAACCATCTAGCTACTACATGGACCCGTAGTCCAAGGATGAACTACTCACGCATCACACCGAAGGCTTGCATGGTGATGAAGAAGGCCTCCAGGGTGAATTCTCCCCTCCAGCAGGGTGCTGGGTAGAGCTTCAGATCCCCCCTGGTCTAGGGATGGAGATGACGGCGGCTATAGACTCTTTCGTGGATTTTTGATCGGGTACTTAGGGTTTCTATATTGGAGGCAATATATAGGCGAAAGGGGAGGCCGAGGGGTTTCTCTAGGTGGCCGCACCACCCCTGGCGCGGGCCATGCCTGGCTGCGCGACCAGGTGGTGTGGCCGGCCCCTGGCCCCTCTCCGTCTCGTACTCTGGCTCCATGTCCCCCTCGGTGAAATATTGAATTTGGCCTTTGTCCCATCCAATTCCGAGAATATTCATTTTCTGACTTTCCTGAAACCAAAAAACAGTTGAAAACAGGCAGCTGGCACTGTGGGATCTTGTTAATAGGTTAGTCCAAGAAAGTGTATCAAAATTACTCTAAAGTATGGACAAAACATAAGAAATTAGATATAAACCAAGCATGAAACGTCAAAAATTATAGATACTTTTGCAACGTATCAATTTCCCATGGTACATGGTTCTACTAATTCACAATTTATAAAGTGCAAGCATATAAGCAACACAGGTGGACACAATGGTTCAAGTTTATTAAGTGCAAGAAAGTAAAGTGTGCCATCAAGTTTGTGAGAGCTTTAATCACTAATTTTCACATAACAAGTTTAATTTGGAAGGTAGATAAAATAATGAATATACTTGGAATGGTGTAACACACCATGCATAGGAATTTATAGTGGACTCTTTGGAATAACTTGGTTTTCTTGGGGGTTGGATGCATGAGTGGAACTCACACTAGGTACAGGTGGAGGCTAGCAAAAGACTGGGAGCGACCAACTACGAGAGCAATAATGGCCATAATCATGGAAAGCGACAAAATATTACTAATTAAAGCATAAAGTGATATTACAAGTCAAAAACTAAATTATCATAGAGGCTAAGGTGACTGGTTCATAGTCTTAACATGGTGTAAGCATGTTCCAAGTCAACCCAAATAAAGCATCAAAGGAGAATACAACAATATTATACTTTTGTATGTAAAACAACACATGATTCTTTCAAGGCACATTAAGAAATCTCAATTGTTTGAAACAAGTCATGCTACAACAATAATAACCAAGCATATGGTCAAAGCAACATCTAGCATGACAAGATAAAATCTAAGTCACAGTCAAAACAAGCTTCCTTTTGTACCACTATAAGCATGAAACTTCCTACTCTTTTAAGGCACCAATCGACTTATTTGAAACGCTCTCAAAGATAATAATCAATAAAGACCAGGGAGCATGTCTCACCCATCTACAAAGAAGAACTAAAAAGTTCTATGCCAAAAGAATAAGAAAACTAAAGCTAAACTCAGTGCTAGCAAAGGAGAACACTCACAGAACAATAAGTGTGAAAACTAGAGTGTTCTAGGAAATGAATAATGGGGTGTGTCTCTCTCCAAAAGAAGTGTGTTGGGATCCAACCAACTTATTGCAGAAAATAAATCAAAATAAAACTAAAAACAAATACGCTCCAAGAACAACACATAGGGCATAAGGTAATAAAAATAAAGTGTCTTGAAACAAGACCTGAGATTATTGATGAAGAAGGGGATGCCTTGGGCATCCCCAATCTTTGACGCTTGTACTTCTTGAATATTTCTTTGGGTGATACGGGTGGCATCCCCAAGCTTGAGCTTTTATCCATACTTCATCTCATCACATCATTCTCTCCCTACACTTGAAAACTTCCGTCATACAAAACTTCACATAATCTTCATTAGCAACATTAGTGTATTCAAAATAATAATCCTTTGGGTTCAGTTTCAACTCAAGTAAATCAGACATTAAAACACAAGATGTTGTAGCAATTTATTTTAAAAGCTCGAGTGATCCAAGATAACTCAAAAAGAAACCGATTAAGTGGCAAATGCAAATAATGGCAGAAATCTGTCAAAATAGATCAGTAGGTAAAAACCGATTTTTCAGAAAATATTCTGTTGCTCAAACCGAAAAGTGCAAAACTAAATAAAGTTGGGTAATAACCTAGGGCATAATCACAATAAATTACAGCTCAATCTGACGTACTGAGATTTTACACGAGTTTTTATAGTGTCGGACAAAAATCTGTTTCGGGACAACAACTTCCCCCTATCTTCCCTCTCATTAGAGGTTATTCTTGGCACAAAAACCAAACACAAAGGATAAGGAGAGGTTATTACAGAGGCAATAACTTCCAAGACACAACAATACAAAAATAAAATGAAAGTAAAAATATAATGGGTTGTCTCCCAAAAGCTCTTTCTTTATAGCCTTGAAGATAAGCATGATAATTTCGATGATCCTCACATAAGAAATATGAATTGAAGTAAAAGAGTGCATCAAGAAGCAAATATGGAACAAATTTAAGTCTAACCCACTTCATATGAAAAATAATCTTGTAAAGAAACAAGTCATGAAAGCACAAAGCAACAAGCATAGGAAAGCAAAACAAGTGCAACTTCAAAATTTTCAACATAAAGAGGAGAAACTTAATATTGTTGAGATACACAAAACCATTTTTCCCTATATCACAATAACTTTCAGTAGAATCATGAATAAAATTAACAATATAACTATCACATAAAACATTCTTATCATGAGCCTCATGCATAAAATAGTTACTACTCTCCATATAAGCATAGTCATTTTTATTAATCGTAGTGGGAGCAAATTCAACAAAATAGCTATCATTATTATTCTCATCACCATAATCATCAAATATAGGAGGCATATTGTAATCATAATTAATTTTCTCCTCAATAGTAGGTGGACTGAAAATATCATATTCATAATTGTAATCATCATATATTGGAGGTATAGTATCATCAAAGTAAATTTTCTCCTCCATGCTTGGGGGACTAAAATTATCATGCTCATCAAAACCAGCTTCCCCAAGCTTAGAATTTTCCATAGCATTAGGAATAATGGTATTCAAAGAATTCATACTAATAGCATTGCTATTAACATGTAAATAAAGTTCCATAGGTTTCTTAATTTTCTCTTCAAACACTTCATGTCCAAACTCAAGATAAATACTATAAAGCGCTCTAATTTTGTTGTTGTTTTCCATTAAGCCTAACTAGTGAAAATAAAGTCAAGAAACAAAAAGATATAATTGCATAATCTAATGGAAATAACTTTGAGCACTCACAGACCAGCAACAGTACTAGAAGATAGCTTTGTAGCCAGAGGATGTGAGTACCTTTTACCTTACCTCCCGGCAACGGTGCCAGAAAATAGCTTGATGGCAGGTTGTTGACGTGGGAGCTTCTTCTTCTTCAATCCTCGGCAACGGTGCTAGAAAATAGCTTGATGTCTACGCATGCTTCTCTTCTTGTAGACAGTGTGGGGCCTCCAAGTGCAGAGGTTTGCAGAACAACAGCAAGTTTCCCTTAAGTGGATCACCGAAGGTTTATCAAACTCGAGGAGGAAGTGGTCAAAGGTATCCCTCTCAAGCAACCCTGCAATCAAGATACAAGAAGTCTCTTGTGTCCCCAGCACACCCAATACACTTGTCAGGTGTATAGGTGCACTAGTTCGGCAAAGATATAGTAATATGGATGATTATAAGTGGTAATTGCAATTTGAAATAAGAGTGGCAGCAAGCAAACATGTAACATGAATGATTGTAAATGGTGTTTCAATGCTTAGAAACAAGGCCTATTGATCATACTTTCACTAGTGGACACTTTCATATAAATATCTTATTTTCAATATGCTACCCTGAACTACTCTCCGGTTGGATGATGTAGGGCTATAACAGCACACCTTAAGGTTCGCATTCCCCATCTAGATAACCCCTCGCTGTCACCTTGAGCAAACACCACAATCTCATTGAAAACGCTAGAAAAAGGGCACCCTCATGGGAGTACGCTCCGCGACGCTGCTCGTGGCAGCACGTGGATGATTTTGGTGCGTCTCGTCGAGCGGGGGTGTCTTGTTTTCTCGACACGTGTAGTTCTTGTAGCGCTTCTGGATGTTTGGGTTGGGGCGTTCAGCGGTTTTGTTCCGTCGCAGGACGTCTCCCGGTTTTTCCGTTGTTTTGTCTGTTTTTTCTCTTTTCCGATTTGTATGAACTGCTGTTTCCGTTGCTTGCACTTCTTGTAGGAGGAGTTCTAGTTACTCGTAGGACTGGAGGCAGTGCACAATAATCTGTCTTGGCAATGGCGTAGTGCTATGGTTACTCTTTTTGGTCCTATTTTTCTCTTTGTCGGTATTTTTTTTCTCTTTTTCGGTAGTTAGTATCTGCTTTTATTTTTTTACTTTTATTCAATTTTGTTTGTTTTCTTTTATTTACGGGCAATGGAGATTTTATGGGGTGTAATGGGAGGGGTCCTACTTTGAACTCCTATTTATCTATACTTTGAAAAAAGTCTTTTAAGGTTACTGTTTTCAATGCTATTGTATTTTTAATAGAATGTGAGGCAGTGCAGTGTCTAATAAAAATGGAGGCAGTGCATTGTTTGTATCTTGAGCAGTACATGTCGTGTAGTGCTGGGCATCTGTGTTGTACTGAGTCGTGCACTGCTTACAGGAGTCCATGCACTGCTTACCGGAGTAGTTCGAGTGGCTTGCTGGTAGCACAGTGAGGCAGTGCACCGGTTGTAGATTGAGTAGTTCATGGAGTGCCCTGCTCAGCATCTGCTCTGTCCTAGTCCGTGCACTGCTTAGACTAGAAGTTTGAGTGGCTTGCTGGTAGGACATAGAGGCAGTGCATAACTTGTATCCTGAGCAGTGCGTGGCGTATAGTGCTATGCATGAGGAGGCCATGCACTGCTTACAGGAGGAGTTTGAGTGGCTTGCTTGTAGGACAATGAGGCAGTTCGTTGTTTGTATGTTCAGCACTGCATGGCGTGCAGTGCTGAGCATCTGCGCTTTGCTGGGCAGTGCAGTGCTTACAGGAGGAGTTCGAGTGGCTTACTTGTAGGACAGGGAGGAAGTTCATTGTCTGTATGTTCAGTAGTGCACGGCGTGCAGTCTAAGCATCTGCGCTTTGCTGGGAAGTGAAGTGCTTATAGGAGGAGTTCGAGTGGCTTGCTTGTAGGACAGGGATGCAGTTCATTGTTTGTATGTTCAGTAGTGCACGGCGTGCATTGCTGAGCATCTGCGCTTTGCTGGGTAGTGGACTGCTTACAGTAGGATTTCGAGTGGCTTGCTGGTAGCACAGGGCCGCAGTGCATTGTTTGTATCTTGGGCAGTGCATGGCGTGTAGTGCTGGGCATCTGCGTTGTATTGAGTCGTGCACTGCTTACAGGAGTCCATGCACTGCTTACCGGAGTAGTTCGAGTGGCTTGCTGGTAGCACAGTGAGGCAGTGCACCGGTTGTAGACTGAGCAGTTCATGGAGTGCCCTGCTCAGCATCTGCTCTATGCTAGTCCGTGCACTGCTTAGACTAGAAGTTCGACTGGCTTGCTAGTAGGCCATAGAGGCAGTGCATAGCTTGTATCCCGAGCAGTGCGTGGCGTGTAGTGATGTGCATCAGGAGGCCATGCACTGCTTACAGGAGGAGTTCCAGTGGCTTGCTTGTAGGACAGGGAGGCAGTTAATTGTTTGTATATTCAGAAGTGCACGGTGTGTGCAGTTCTGAGCATCTGCGCTTTGATGGGAAGTGTAGTGCTTACAGGAGGAGTTCGAGTGGCTTGCTTGTAGGACAGGGAGGCAGTTCATTGTTTGTATGTTCAGCAATGCACAACATGCAGTGCTGAGAATCTGTGCTTTGTTGGGCAGTGCACTGCTTACAGTAGGATTTCGAGTGGCTTGCTAGTAGCACAGGGCCATAGTGCATTGTTTGTATCTTGGGCAGTGCATGGCGTGTAGTGCTCGGCATCTGCGTTGTACTGAGTCGTGCACTGCTTATAGGAGTCCATGCACTGCTTACTGGAATAGTTCGAGTGGCTTGCTAGAAGCACAGTGAGGCAGTGCACCGGTGGTAGACTGAGCATTTCATGGAGTGCCCTGCTCAGCATCTGCTCTATGCTAGTCTGTGCACTGCTTAGACTAGATGTTCAAGTGGCTTGGTCATAGTACATAGAGGCAGTGCATAGCTTGTATCCTGAGCAGTGCGTGGCGTGTAGTGCTGTGCATTAGGGGGCCATGCAGTGCTTACAGGAGGAGTTCGAGTGGCTTGCTTGTAGGACAGGGAGGCAGTTCATTGTTTGTATGTTCAGCAATGCACAACATGCAGTGCTGAGAATCTGTGCTTTGTTGGGCAGTGCACTGCTTACAGTAGGATTTCGAGTGGCTTGCTAGTAGCACAGGGCCATAGTGCATTGTTTGTATCTTGGGCAGTGCATGGCGTGTAGTGCTCGGCATTTGCGTTGTACTGAGCCGTGCACTGCTTACATTAGGATTCCGAGTGGCTTGCTCGTAGGACAGGGCGGCAGTGCATTGTTTGTATCTTGAGCAGTACATGGCGTGTAGTGCTGGGCATCTACGTTGTACTGAGTCATGCACTGCTTACAGGAGGCCATGCACTGCTTACAGGAGTGCAGTGCATTGGTTGTAGATTGGGCAGTGTATATAGTGCAGTGCTGATCATCTGCGCTTTGCTGGGTCTTGCACTGCTTATAGGATGAGATCGATTGGTTTGCCCATAGCATAGGAGGTAGTGCATTTGTTGTAGCTTGAGCAGTGCGTAGTATTCAATGTCCAAGATTCACATATGCAATATTTAGAAGATGATTAAAGTGGTCAACTTACTAAGTACATTCATTGACATGACAATAGATTAAAGATGTTCAATTTACTAAACAACACAGGTACAATACACTTCAGCACTAGATTAAACAAGAAAAGATGACTATCTGAATAGTGTTTTCCCAAGTTAACCACTAGATGACAATCTCAACAAAGTTGAGACCAAGGTGCTCCTGCATATGCTCTACTTTAATGAGAAGTAGTGATGCCCATCCAACATCAGCAGCAAATGTGAAGTCAGACCATCCTGTGGTGAAGCTGACACGTCCATTGTCCCTTTGAACAGTATATGCGCATGCAATATATTTCTCATCTTCTCCTTCAAGATCATGTCCCTGTCTGTACAGATGTGCTATGCCCTGAGTTGCGTACCTGAAACCATCTACAGCCTCAATTGGCATGAACTACAATAAAGAAAAAGTCAGTATTTTAACAAGCATTCTAAATTAACAATTTCATTAAATTATATGTTTAATCTGAACATAAAATATTATTAAATATGTGGAAACTAACCAGTGCATTATGGTCATGGTTATCCATATTCATCATGTGTACCCTGAAATTCTTTTCATCTTTACTTTCAAAAAACTAATGTTCTGTGACATGAAGATCTTTGAGAATGCCAAACAGGATTGAAGCCATTTGCTGCTCAGTTAGTGCATTTATCTCTGAGAAGATGGTCCTGTGTAGAATGCTTCTGATGGATGTAGGCACATCTCCCACCTCTGATGAATGAGTGGAAATACATGTTGAGTATTAAAGAATGTTATTATGATGAAATAGTAGTAGGACAAGGAAAAACTGTATGTGCAAATTATTTACAGTAAATAAGGGAAATACCAGTTGCTTCATGAATCTATTTCTCTTCACCATTAGAGTAAATAGTGACATGAAATAAGTTGGTCAAGTTCAAACTAACATCATCAAGTTGGTCGTCATCATATTCAAAATGCACTACATCTCCAAGTGCTATATCATAAACCCTCATCAGGGACTTCCGGTATGGACCACAAATTATTGTCCTAACATTAGACTTCTTGAGGAACAAATCAAAATTCCTTAATGCTTGACTGTTTGCAACCATCCAATTATTTGGAGTGAAATCATTCAGTCTTTCCCTAAATGAGCATTGCACTACCTGAAGGTAAACAACATGGTTCAGTTCATGTGACATCAAGACAGTAAAAGAAACATTACATAAAACGAAAATTTCGAACTTTTTGAATAAAACCTTCGAAAACTTTCTCCTAAATATGTAAAAACTTACCACACCATTGATGGGAAAACCTTGAACAATGTTAACCTGGAAGCTGGTTGCTCTCCTCTGTGCCCTACAACAATTGTTGGCAGGTTGGCCACACATTGTACAGTCCATTCCAAGAAACACCTTATAAAATTAATAATGCATTTAACGAGTGAACTGTGCATTAACTCCTAATCTAGAAAGTGTCAACCAGATCATTTATCAGGCATAAATTACACCATAGTATTACGGGGATAAGATAATAGGAAGAACACATAAAGGATTACGAGGAAACTAAAAAAAATTGGAAGTGTGATGCAAAACTCACCGTCAATTTGTACAAAGACAATGGAATGGAGATTAAAATAAAAGAACAATGCTTCTTGAAATGAAGAAAGAAATAAGGATTAGAACTCAAACCAATAAAGAAAAGGAAAGGGATACATAATTATAGGAGAAAACTCGATCGGGAAGGGACGAACTTTTCTGAGAAACTGCTCTGCTCTGAGGAACTGTTCTCGGGAAGTGCTCTGGACGTGCGTAGTGGTAGAGCGGTGGAGCGAACTGAACTGGGTCCCTTCGGTTTCCCTGCATTTATAAATCAAGAAACTAAAACGGTTATGTGCTAACGCTTCGATGTGCTGTTCCCCCGCCCACAATCTGAGGTATCCTATCGTCTACCATCTAAGACTGACAATCCCTCTGTCCCTATGCAACAAAATTGAAAGTCTGACAGACTAACAACAAATCTGAACTTGTACGTCTAGGCAGTTCATAGTTAACACTTTTGGCAGTGTGTATTATGTTTTATTATTTACGGGTAATTGAAATTTTATAGTTCATTTTACTCAAAGTATTATACGTTTTATCAAATTTATACATTGAGTACTGCACAGTTTGTCTTTGTGCACTGCCATATTATCAGCTTGTTGAAGTGCCCTAGTATTGTAATATGTTGAACTGCTCTATTTTTACTGCAGTGTCATGCGTATTGTTGTTCGCAACCTTGCTAAACTTAACTTTCAATCCGCGTGTGTTGTTTTTCATTCGCTGAATTGTGAATTGCGTTTACATTAGGCATAGTATTATAGCTTTGGTCAATCTTTGGTCATGGATGATGTGTGGGGTGTGTTTTAGTGTTGGTAGGTGAGACGACTATTCCATGTGTATAAGTACATTATAAATTCAGACGTCGATTCTTATCATTTCGTATTCCAGTCCCAGTTCCTCTTCTACTAGTCGGTTTGTTTTCCTCTAGACGGTTCTTCCAGTTCTATTTTCAGTTCTTTCTGCCATTGATCCAATGAGGAAGACTATGTCTAGAAAGTAGCAGACAGCTGTTACGAAACGTTTGGAAGCTGCTGAGCGGAGGAGGCGGGGCTCGGAGGGAGCTCCCCTGCCGCCCACCATCGTGGATTCCTTTGCCAAAGGTTCGTCATCATCTCGATGCAACCGTCGCAAGATCGACGAGTCCGGGTTAGTTTTGCTTTTTTTATCTTTTCTTGTATTCATTTCTAAGTTTTCGGATTAGGTTTTTGAAACTCTTGTTGTGTCGTTGACGTTTGGAACTTACATATAGGGCTTACTCCTCTGGTGTTCATCGTTGATCGCATTTGGCATCTACTCCGTCGCCGTTTGTTCCTATGGTGCATCCGAGCGGGCTAATCAATGTGCGTGTATTTGTATTTTGGCTATTTTTTAGTACGATCAGTTTTATTTACACTAAATCTTGTTGTTGTTTTCTGTGAAAATATTAGGATTCATTGCCATTAGTTACGGGAGTTTCGGATGCAAGTAATCATGTTGATGCAGAATATCAGAGGCTTCGTAATGAACTTGCTACTGAGAATGCTAAGGTATCAGAATTGTGTGTCAAGCTCTCCAAGAAGGAGGCAGAAAAGATGACTATTACTGTGGAGTGTGACCGTCTTCGACACGAGATCGTCAGAATGCAGCACGTTGGCGAAGATGCTGCTATGATGAAGGTGGAGCTGAACAAGTATAAAGCTGGCGCTGTAGCCTGGGACATAGAGCGGGATACTCTGACGATGGATATGGCTCAGCTACTAGCTGATAGAAAGAAGCTTGATGAGCAATTGGCCGACATGATAGCCAATTGTTTTGAAGACATTGAAATAACAAAAAATGCACATCTTGACATGCTACATGCAATGCAATCTCTGAAGGACATTCTTGAGCGCCGTCGTAACTGCACAGCGTGCATGGATGACATTCACAAAGAGGTCAAGGAGCTTGATAAGAAACTGTCCAAATAACTTGTGAAGCGTCTTCCATGTTTTAAATGCTAGCTAAATTTGGCCTATCATGTTGTAAGTGTTTGTAACGGTGTTTGTTAAGAGCACTTAATGAATGTGATGCAGCAAGATTGTATGTAATTTAGTAAGTATGTACGTGCAAGTGTCTGTCTGTCAGTGAATTTTCTATTTGCACTACTCTGACTAGCTACGGTGCACTACGGTGTTCTTTTCGTGTGTGCTATATAGCTTATTTGTTCTGCCTTGACAAGACTAGTTGCACTGTCGTATTTACTCATGTACTCATGGTTCTATGGTAGTGCAAGGATATCTATTTAGGCAATTTTTGAAATGATCATCTAGAAGCAGATTATACTCTGTTGAGTGCGCTGAAAATATAATTTTCACACATATGGATGGAAGAGTGTTTTTAGTGGTGCATTCACTACGCACGTAAATTTAGGTGCACTGCCCCGTACATACTTATATTCTGCCTTGTGCTGATTTTTGGCACTGCCTTCTTTACTTATGTATGGAATTTGTCCATGGTAGTGCAAGGATACCTATGTAAGCAGTTTGTTTAAAGACTACTTAGAGGAAGTTTATACTGGGTTGATTATTATCATCATGTGGTAGTAGTTTATACTTGGTTCAGTGTGATGAAAATATAATTTTTACACATAGCTCTGCAATTGTTTTTATCGCTGTATGTGTTTGTGATATGCACTGCTCACATAGATGGCAGTTATTATTTGGTTCATTGTGATGATATTATAATTTTTACACATAGCAAGAGTGTATGCAGATGCACTGGCCCATAGATGCCGATACACTACAAGTAGATATTGCACTACCAACTTAAAATCAGAAATCAAGTTAACTATTACAGATTAACAAGCATGTACTTACACCCATAGATATTGTTATTTCCTTTGCCTCTGTCTAGTTAGATGCAATATGTGCATGCAATCAGGTTTGACGAAATAATGTACATGTTTCGGAATCTTCTTCTAATCACTTAATGTTATTGCAATTTGTGGCATCTCCATGTCTAGGCCCAACTCCCTAGTTCTGCTGGTAGGTTCTTTAGTGCTTGGTTAGATCTGTGGAACAACATTGTGTACAGTTGTTCATCTCTGATACTAGAGCTTGTGTCCTGATAAGTATTGTAAAGTCTTGTTAGTTTTCAAGTATATGTAATCAACATTTTTGAAAAATTTCTATCTAACTAGTGCTTACACTTGATGTCTTTCCTTTTTCTATAATTTCGCCATTGTATCTCTGCAGGTAATATAATGTCCATGGTCCATATGCGTCTTCATCTTGTTTTTTAGATCTGACGTAGCGTGCACTTTTGAATGATGCACTCCATCTTGGCAATGTGTCATCTTTGTAAATGCACTCTAGCACTTGTTCGAACCTGCTTAGCTGTATATTGAAACATTATAGTGACATTGTTTGATAAAAAGGCTAGTAAGTTCTGATATGTTTTTTTTAGAAATAACACTCTTACTCTAGTAAAAGTTTTCTAGTAATGTCTAAATTTTTGTAGGAGTCTTACCATAGTTTGTCCTATGTTACAGTGGTAATCCTGCATCTCTGTACTATTATTGTATGTGAAGGAGTCTATGATCTCAACCTTTGGATTCCGAGCAGACCCATTTAAGACATAAACTGAAAAATGTTTCTTACAATGAACCGGTAGTAGTATCTGTGTATGGAAGTAGATATTACTCAAGTAAGTTTTAAACATGTGGTAATTTTTAGTTTTATGAGGTGTCTTAATACTGAATATAGAAATTTATGCTTATTTTTAAAATAACTCACCGTGCCTGCTTTTGTAAGGTCGTCTGTTCCTATGAGGTAATCAATTGTGCGTGCAATATCTTTAGGTTCGAAATTTTTGTTTTTGTCCATAAAATCTAATACTAATGTTACCTATGTGGGTAGGATTACCCTTTTACCTTCCTGGAAAAGATATTTGAACTCATCATTACTTCTCCATGTGTGGATGACGGCATCTAAAAATTCATTGTCTATCCATCCATTCCTTTTGAAACTGTCCGCTAGTTCACGTGCAGTATATGTCAAATTAAAATCTCTTGATTCATTGGATCTAGTTGTCTTGATAAGAACTCTCCTGTTGTATTTCAAAAAACAGGATTAGTATTACAGGGGTGTTAGTTTAGATTAGATCAAAAAATATTCAATCTAATTAAAAGTGATCTAGATGTATCAAATTAAGCTTTACACTTACTCTCTGTAATCTGGTTTTGATGCATATTCGATTAGTTTTTTCCGTACTTTCCTTTCATTCTCTGTTTCTTTACATTCTGTTGAATGAAAACAAGTCTTTCTTCTGGATTTCAATTTTTTTGTTCTTCCATGGAAACCTTGCACCTTTTTGGATTTCTTCTATATCTTTCTCTGAAGATCTCTTTCTCCTTAGTTTCTTTCAGTTGTATCGTTGACTTGTTTGACATCTTGTTTTCTTTCTCTTGAATTCCTAGCAATATATCTCTCTTCAAATCCTGGAAATATCTTCTTGTGAATAGCTCTTGATATTCGGAATGGCCTGTAGATGCAGCAAATTTTTAAATACTTGTGTTGCACTTGATAGTAAGAATGTTATGAAACAACATACTGTAGTATGAACAATACTAGTCAAAAAACTGTGTAAAGGATTACCTAATATTCTATCATTTAATGTTTCGATATTTACATTAAATATGTTTGATGCCAGCATCCTCATGAGAAGCATTTCCTTGTAACCCGGAATATCTTTTTTTTTGAATTCCAGAACGTGATCTCTCGTGCAGTTCTCGATCATATAGAGCATGAAGAACCCACAGTCACATCTGCATAACGTTTTTCGTTTTAGTTGTTGTCAGATGGTTAAAAGTTGACAAAGATAAATAGTTCAATGAAAGACTGTATTTTATGTTATGTATGAACATTTACCTGTTATGTTGTAGAGGCATGTGTTCATATACTACCTCAAAATCATCCAGCGTTTGGACTTTTGTTTCTGTGGTTCCAAAACCTTCACTCAACAATGTCTTTATTTTCCTGATCAATTTTGAGCATACTTTTTCAAGATCAATATCCTCTGGCTCTCTCAACGAATCATTCTGAACTTCTTCCCCAAAATATCTACTGTCAATTTGAACCAGTGACCTACTGAACCTGAAGTTCCCTTAGGAGGTCGCTCGAGAAAAGGAAACATTATCTACATGAGAAATTATTTAAAATTTGTTAACATATTTTTTCTTTAAAAAAATGAATATACAATCTTGTATTTTCGCAGTATGGTGTTCTTCAAGTTGTCAAAAAATATACTGTAATGAACATTATTGTTCTACTTACTAGTTCGTATTTGTCAGGCGGTCTGCTGCGTCTGGTTTAAACAAGTCCTCTACCCAACGCATACTTCTTTTATCGTATTTCACTTCTCTAATGTTAATAAGTTTTTGCCACAAAACAACCGTTAGTTTGTTTGCTCTTAATATATAAAACATTTGTTTATTATTTATAGTTGTTTTTTCTGTAGTACTTACAGTTGCTCTGTAATGGATAATTTTCTTCTTCGACTTGGTTCTCCTAAGTTGTTCTTCAAGATAGGTTAACACAAATTCACCCTCTGTATCGCCTAGCAGTCCTTCGTTTCTGAAACCACTTGATATGTAATAGAGTGGCACCTTCATATTGGTTTTCTCATGCTTCAAGATATACCGAGATCTGCAGAGTGGAGTAATTTTTATTATAACGCAATATGGTTCTAAAAACTTATGCAAAGTGCAAAATGATAATTTTTAAAATCATCTCACTTTAATATAGTTGTATCTTCTTTTGATAGTTTTTTTCCGTGAACTTGCATATCACTTTAATATAGCTGTATCTGTGGAAAGAAAAAATTGTTAGTGTGTGAAAAAATGAAGTGCAGAAAAATCAGTGCAATGACTGATGTTAGGCAATGCATCAGAATGGTAGTTCGATGAAAGTTCATTTACAGTAGTTGAGGCAGTTTACTGGTTCAAATGTCGTGTATGACAAGTGCAAATGGTGGACTGGCTAGTACTTGTAACCATAATCGTTCGTACAAATCTCTTCATGGTCATTATAGCCAGATTTTTTGATATGTTTAGCAAGCTCTATTTTGCATGTGTATCTTTAATTTATTTACACCAGTAGAAACATGGTATGTTTACAAATGAATCAAATTGGTCAACAAATTAATTTTCATAGAGACCTTCTACTGTCAGATTGGTACTGACTGGCAGTAAATCTTCTGCTCTGTGTCCAACTTCACTGTCTTTAACTTTGATCTTCTGTTTTTCTTTATCTTTTGTCTGATGTTCCTCTTGTTTATCCTGTTCCTGCCTGTTTGCTGTGTCAGATGAGCGTATGCTTGTTTCTGCTGCTGCTGCTTCGTCAGAGGGGGTTTGGTTGTTTGTATCTCCTCCTGCGTCCTCCTACAATCAGAAGTTTATATTGGTTCTTTGTTGAATTGTTATGAATGTTATAACCATCATAAGATTTTTCTTTTTGCTTTATATTATAGCAAATTGTCCCCTTTCTACTAAATGAGCATCTATCTTTAGAGATTTGTCTTTTGTTATTGTTGATGTTGCATGCTCCTGTCCTTCTGCTGCAGTTTCATTATTGGTATCATCTGCCTGATTGTCCAATCCATTTAGAAATAAAATACAGCACAGTTAAACTAGGAGCAATCATTCTTATTATATCGTGGAATAACTTGCAATAGGTATATAAATTACCTTTGTAGCTTCGATAGTTGTGTCTTCTGTTTTTTTAGACGTATCAACACTGCCAGAGTTGTTTTTCTCAGTTTCATTCTGCGGCAATGAACATGATGTAGGATCTTCCATTCTGACAGGTCCTCTTTTTGCTGTTAATCTAACTGCTATATCTTTCACCAACTCCATGTATAACTTAAGCTTATCCATTGAGTCTAGAATCTCAAGTCCTGCTCTCTTGACATCTTGTCTGTAGTTACTGATGAGGCCTAGTTCGTTGTTAGTTTCTAAATTTTGACATATGTTTTCTGGGTTATCTGCAATCTGTCTCAGGAGATCCATTGCTTGCTGCATCTTCTCAACATCTATCATGAGACCTCCGATTGGATTTGGCTGGACAGAAGGTTCTTTAGTTGGAATGTTTGAGTTGTCTTCGACAAGAACTATTGCATACTTGTTCTTCCGGTTCTCCTGGTCATTATCCACCACCGTATTTGAGGAACTGTTTTTCTTTGTATGAAAACCTTTGTTGTAGTGCTGCAGCTCGGAACTAGTCTTAACCTGTTTCATGTGAAGAGGATAATTTAGATATTTTTATGCTCAATCTTATTATGTTACGGAATTAAATCATATATGCAATAAGGAAATATAAAGATACATATTACCAGTATGCGTACTTACATATTTCAATGCTACAAATTCCTGAATGTTATGTTTCTGTCTGTCCTTCTTCACAATGGATGACAATAATTCATTGTCAAGAACATGCAGCCATGGTGTTTCAATCGTGTTGATTGAATTCTCATAGCTTTTAGTGTCCAGATAGACTATTAAAGGCAGAATTGCGCATCCCTCAGCTCCTTTGTTATTTGTTTTTTTAACAGGCCCCTTACCCTTTTTCTTTTTTCTGTTTTTCTTTTTTGCAAAAAAATTCTGAACTCCTCTCTCCAGTTCATCCACTACTACGTGGCATATATCCATTTTTTGAAGCTTCTTGTAGTCTACATTGTGTATCATTCCAGCCTCTCGGCCTATCCCTGCGTGTAGAGTGAGGCAGACAATACTCTTGAAAATGACTAGAAATATGCATTGCATTGTGAAAGAACTTGTGCCACCTTTCTTTATTTGCTTATACAAATCATTAAGTTGAACTTGTTTTGTCGCTGTTATTCCAAGTTCTTTCCTTAGCCATTTTAGAGCTTCTATGTTACCATCCACTGATGGTAATGGAGCTGCGTTAGGTCCGTCACGGAAGCCGAACACTGATTTCACAACTTCTGGCGTTATTTCAATGTCCATGCCGGCTCCAAGTTCCATTCCCATTGTAATTCTATCAATTTTCTCGTATAACCACAAGATCATTGGCCATGACAGGTTTGATGTTACTCTATAATTAAACAGGAATCCCCACCCAACATTTGATAGCTCGGTTTTTTGATCTTTACTAAGGACCTCTGTAAGCAATTTGTTAAGCTCTTTGAGTGGACCTTACTGTGTAGTTTGTGCATGTGTCCTTGCCTAGCTTTTTGTCACCTATTGTCAAGGTTCCTTGAATCATATTCTTGCGCTGATCCTTGCGTTTGCGTTTTCTCCCAGCTTCCTGCATGTAATATTTTATGTTGTCAGTTCATGCTATGGATTTTCCAAAATGACTGTCATATGGTTAATTTATTTATGTAAATCTTTACTAACCTCATTATCCAATTCTCCTTCATTTTCTTCCCTATCACCTGCAGCATCATCATCTTCTATTTCAGATTGTGTTCCTTCTATAAGAATGTTGTAGTCTTCATCATCGTCGTCACTATTCTCATCCTCATCGGTGTTGTTCTCTTGCTCTTTCAGATGTCCTTTTTCTTCCTTTGATATTCTAGATGCTCTCCTCTTTTTTTCCTGAGGGTTATCTTGCTCTTCTGGTACTATTGCTTTCCTCTTCTTCAATCTTCTTATACTGGATTGTAAATCTACCGTGGTACTGTTGTCTGGAAGCTGAACACTCAGTGGGATTGGGTCATCCTGGGGTATGTTTTGTTCATTTTTTAAATCATCCACACTTTCTTCAGAGGTTGATGCAAGAGGTAGTTTCTTCTTAACTTTATCCAGGTTCAATTTCCTTTATTTTACTGCTTTCTTTTTCTTTTTCTTCTCTTCCTCTTCTGCTAGTTGATCTTCCACTTGCCATTCCTGTGTGGGTGTTTCTGTGCAGTCCACACTTTGTGATGGTATTATTGATAGCTGGCTGGTGTGGACCTAACTGCTGTCCTGGTTATCTATTTTGGGGCAATATTTTTCCTTACTATATGAAGAAGAAACACTAATAATATGTACTTTTACTTTGTTTTACAGCATTACCTTGGGTCAGCAATGACTTTTTTCGTCATCATCCATATTATCAGGTATGCTCTGCAAAGAAGTTGTATTAAATAAATGATATTTCTATATTTATGTTAGTGATGACTATAAGGTATGTTGTATATTGCTCTATACCTTCCCAGGACTAGGAATTATGTTGTCCTCCATTTCACCTAATAATTAAATAATATTTTTAGCATAAGACAATTCTTAATAAGTGTGGCAGAAAATTAGTAATTCTTTATGCAATCTTCTAATCCTTAGTAATTATTTTCACTGATTCGATGTTTTAATATATTTGTCTATCCTTTGTATATACGAATTCTATTTCCCTATTTTTCTCAATAACTACTTACGAAAAACAACTGTACATATGTAATCTCTAAACTGTTAGTCACATATGCTTTGTATGGCGATAAGGAACTGAAATGAATGAATTAAAAGTGGAGTTAGATAGTATGTACTATAAATTTTACTTTCTGTTACAGATTTGTGAAGAATCTAGTGTTAAACCGGAATTATATGATTTTGATTGATATGAATTCGGCGTACCCCTTGTTGTAGGTTCCTACGCTTACTTGTTTCTTGAATAAGAGAAAGAAGGGGCCTTCCGCCGAGCTCTCGCCTTCTGCCGTTTACCTTTTTTGTGAATGTATCCTCTCTATCGAGATCGCCGTGGAGTTCCGTTCCAAATCGATGCAGGTTGCTGAGGACGAACTTGCTACCGTCGGAGGATTGTTTGGTGCGGGCGGTGGTGGGTTGGATTTGAAGGGTTGGACTAGATTCCGTTGGGGTGGGTCGGTGGGGGCGGGGTGATCTGGGGTGGTTGCTGTTGGCGGAGCGTGGTGTGTGTTGTTGATGTTGGGGGTAAGGGAAGGTGGTTGTTTTCACGGTTGGCGGTGTTGGGTGGTTTGCTCCTGGTCGATGGCGATGACGGTAGCAGAATGAGTCTGTTTTCCACGGGTTTTGTTTCTTCGGACTATCTTTCTGTGGGTTGGATACTAGAGGGAACACTAAATTGTGTAGGGGGTGGTAGTTTTGGTTGCTCTGCCTTGTTTAGAATTAACGCACTGCCTTGTGTCTGCTTAATTTTGACGCCTCGGGTGATCGTGAGTGATCTGCCATAATTTTATTTGACTAATTGCCTTATTAGATTTCATTGATGCACTGCACCAGCTGTATCTAAGTTATACGGAGTGTACTGCCTAAGTTGTAATTCGTGCACTGCTTTCTTATTGACCAATATATGTTTACTTCTCTTTGCTTGCACATAGTTTGTATTTGATGTAAGTCTTATTTACTTTAGTGTTGGGGGAGCGACATTGTATTCTCTTGGTCGGGTGCACTACCTAAGTTCTATTTACTTTAGTTCTGTCATTTGCATTGCCTAGGTTTTAAAGGGTGCACTGTCTAATTTGTGCGCAGTTTTGTGTTAACTACTTCTAGGTTGGCATAAGCACTGCCATAGCCGGTAATATCAAAACGTGTGTTTTGATAAGTTTTGCACTGCCGGTCCTACAGTTTATGTACTACCCTGTTAATTTTTTTCACTGTCTTTTTGGCTTTCGAGTTCTCAGGTTTTGATGCACTACACAACTTCTGTCATTTGCACTGCCTAGGTTTTAAAGGTGCCCTGCCTAATTTGTACGCAGTTTTGTGTTAACTGCTTCTAGGTTGGAATAAGCACTGCCGTAGCCGATAAGGTCACAATATGTGTTTAGATAAGTTTTGCAATGTCGGTCATACAGTTTATGTACTGCCCCTGATAAGTTATTTTTTTCACTACGTTTTCAGCTTTCGAGTTCCCAGATTTTGATGTACTACACAAGTTCTGCCATTTGCACTGCCTAGGTTTTAAAGGGTGGATTGCCTGACTTATGCGCAGTTATGCACTGCTGATCATACGGTTTATGAGCTGCCTGAATATTTATTTGTTTTTGTCCACTATGTTTTTGGGTTTCCGAGTTTTTATGCGTGGAGTCATACTGAGTGATCTGCCTTAACTAGTAAATATGCACTGCCATTGAGTGTTCGTGTATGCACTGCATTTTTACTTGTATTGGCATCTTTATTTATTTTTGTATTCTATACAGTTAAATGATGAGAATAACCATCATAATCCTACACAAACTAGAATATAGTATTTAAAATGGATATATGATTTGTTTTACTGGAATAAAACATTCAGAATGCACAAACTATATATAATTACACATTGTTCAAAGTATTACACACACTAAGCAGGGTTTCAAGCTTTTTAAAATGACATTGTTCGGAAAACATCAAACGCTAAATCAAATCCACATTTTATATGTGGTTATCAACTAAAATAACCAAACTAATATAATATCGTAGCCACGCTACGAAAGTCTTTACTGAATTCACATTTCCTTCTAGCCATCTTCTTGCTTCTCCGATCTGTCGACATCTTCTTCTGGACTGATGCCGTATTGCTCCTTCTGCCATATCTTCTTGGTATCCTCTGATGGACCTGCTTGTTTATGTCATTTGTATGGTTTATAACCTCCATGACATCTAATGCAAAGCTTGTCATCCAAGATTGGTTTATCTAAACCGAGGAGATTCCTGATGAATGCTATCCTCTTGTACAACTCGTATGTGACATATCCATCTATTGCTGAGTAACGTAGATTCTCTGGCGGCTTTGGCTTCCACTCCCATATGTCATGCATGTTTGAGTTACGGGCTAGTATCTTCATCTGAATGTATGACCTATCAATGAGTGTTGCTGCAAGATTGGACATGCCATCCCTGTGACTATCTCGTGGCACTGACTTGAATATATCCTGTATGTCGACGTGGTACTTGTCAGGGATATCAAATTTCTCTTTCTACATTATCTTTATGTCTGTTGTATTTTCCACACTAAAGAACGTGATCTGTTTTTGTTTTAGAAAATCTCGTAGCCCCTGGCATTCCTTAGTGCTCCTGGCGTAATGATACACTAGGAAGTGCTCCCTCATGGCGAGTTGTACTACAACGATGGTTTGTTGTTTACCTCTAGGAGTGTATTCCAGGTCGAGTCCTATGTACCTGCTGCTGTCATCCTATCAAGTAAAATTTGATCATTTAGTAAGTAGAAGAATCTAGTGAAACATGTTTTATTCTTACGGCATGAAGAATAGGAGTAGGGGAAAATGTAGGATCGCATTCCATGCCCACTCTAAGGCTCTGTTTGGCTTCTTGGCTTTTGTTAAAGGAAAATATTCTAAAACCATAGTATATCAACACCGGGCAATCAATACTACAGTTTGCACAAAAACATAGTATTTGTAAAAAAAATAGGTCCAGACCTCTTTCTTGAAACGTGCAAAAAAACATTAGTTTTTGCAATACCACAGTTTTGAAACTTTTGTGTTTTACTGTGTCCAAACTCCCAAACTATTGAGAACTACAGTATTTTTAGATACTACGTTATCTTCCGAATACTCAGAAAAAACAGCATGTGCCAAACAGGAAAAAACGTATGTATGGGGTTACATTAATTCGTATTACAAATAGTTTGCTTGATCATAGGAAAAAACAATGGATTCTAAAAAAGGATGTATGGGGTAAATGTTTGATTCGAATGAAAACTGGTCCAAAGTACTGGTTAGGAAAAGGTACTGCAAAATTTCTGCATAATTGGATCAGTACTAACCTCGTCAAGACAATCTTCGTACATTGCGAGAATTTTGTTGACAGTGGATTCCTCGTTGGTGTACACCACAGTAAGAACCGTCGTTCCATGAGCAGGAATGTGATGAATCTCCGTTGTCTGAAGCCCGTCGTCCATGGGAGGAAGGCGTCTGGTACCACGGCTTGAATCTGTTCAATTCTGCAGTAGTAAACAAGGATGGACCTAATAAGAATAAGTATGTGATGGACTACAAAATAATATATAATTATGCGCTAGATAGACACCTTGTTCTTCTGAGTTTCGTCGCTGCAAATGATGAACTGGTGCGCCGTTGTTGCAACTTACGCCTTTACTGCTTCCACGACTCCTCGTATCCTTATAACCAACCGATCGTGCAAATCGTGCTAGTAGTTATAAAAAAAGGCCCACCACAAAATTGTCCATACAAGACCTCAAAACTTCGCAACCATGTAACTGTACCTTATATACATTAAAGGCCCACTGATATAGTTCACATGCCCATTGGTAGTTGCAGGATAGCACTACTTTTGTAAAGTATTATGCACTGCCTCATATTACATAAAAATACAAAAAACTAATTCAAAACACTACATTTTAGACCTTAAAAGTACATAACCACAACTCTTCTTCTTAAACACACGCCTGTTATGCACATGCCCATTTGATTTGGTAACAAACTTAAGGATCCGACAGTTTGTCAGCCGATGGACTTTTAACTAAAAGAGCCCCAATGTCAGACAAACAGCGCAAAGCCTTCTTTGTTGCTTCCATACACTGTTGATGAGGAGATGGAAATTTTAAAGTAGGCAGCACATGAAAAGGAGCACTGCCTTTTAACTACTGCATTTTAAACCTGCTATGCACTGCCTTGGTTCGTAAGATCCAGATGTATATTAATAAAGGTCATGCACTGCCCGGTACGATGACTATGGACCGGATTTCTTCCGTGGTTACTGCTGAATCGATGAAATTTTGCGAAATTCAGATAAATTAATAGTCCATCCAAATCAGGAGATATTTTACAAGATTTCAATGACATTTATGGATATATAAATAAAAACGTAATATAAAGCTAGATCCCCTAACCGTCTTTGTCGCTGTATATGTGGATGACATATGATGGACCTGCCTCGTCATCATTTGCCGCCATCACTGGAGCCACAGCCGCTTGCGCTACTGCTGCAGCTGCCGCGCATTGGTTCCTCCTCGCCTCCACTTCCTATCGAAACTGATTGGTCATCTCCAGAACTGCTATGTTGTTGGCCTCATGAAAGGCGGCCCTATGCGCCGTATAGGCAGCGACCCTCTCGCGGTTCCGGGCATCCTCCCTCCTCTTTTTCCCTTTCCAATGAGTCGACCTCCTCCTTCTCTTTTTTGACCTCCTCCTTCTCCTTCTCTGGCGCCGCTGGAGCAGAGATACTCTCGCTCTCCACAGAAGCGAGGAACACGGTCTGTTCCTCGCGGTTCCTTGCATCCTCCCGCCTCTTCTCCTTATCGAACTAGTCGAATTTTGTTGAGGTTGGCGGCAGCATCAGGTCGTAGGATTGGTTGTTGTTGGCAGAGGAAGAGGCGTATTCATGTAGGTTCTTGTAGCTTCGCTCCTTCTCCGCAGCAGATACCACACCTTGAGCCGTGACTGACTCCTACGACGAGACCTCCTCTTTCTCTTCTTTGTCGTCGGAGCTAGGTGGCGTTGGAAGTGGTATGCGGGAACCCGGAGGGAACTTGGCCCAACAGGTGGGTAGGCGGCGAGGCATTATGAAGCCGGTGGTAGGTATGTGAGATCGAATAGTTATCCCTGGTACTGATGTTGTTTAGAAATGTGAAGAGGTACCGGCACTATTTATAAGCCTGAGAGGATTAGAGCTCACACCAAATCCATAATGCCTCGCCGCTTGGGTGCTGCGCTATCTTAAATAACAATGACCGACCGTTTTTAAGGCGTGCGCAGGCAATGCAGTGACCGTGGAATGGACTACACCTACCATGCACACCAAGATACACTACGTCCCTTTGCCATCCAGGAAGGCACTGCTATTGACATCTATATGCACTGCATGTGTTGACTGCATGTCGTGTGCTGCCCTGATAAGTTATGGTTGCACTGCCTGTGCGGTCTGTGCAGTGTGTTCTCCACCCGCGATGAACGTATGGTTGTGTAGAGGGTATGCACTACATCCTTATGCTGGAATGCACTAAACCTGCCATGCAGCAGCATATGCACTGCATGTGGAAATCTTGTGCACTGCATCCGTAGGCAGGAGTGAACCCCCCTTTCTTACAATATGCACTGCCCCTATGGAGTGCATGTCGAGTTCTGCAATATAGTGATATGCGGTATATGCACTGCCTATGTGGACTGCATGTCGTGTGCTACAAATAATTGCACGCTTATACAGCTCACACCAAATCCATAATGCCTTGCCGCTTGGGTGCTACGCTATCTTTAATAATGCTGACCGACCCTTTTTAACACGTGGGCAGGCAGTGCAGTGACCGTGAAATATACTACACCTACCATGCACACCAAGATACACTGCGTCTCTTCACCATCCAAGAAGGCACTGCTATTGACATCTATATGCACTGCCTGTGTTGACTGCATGTCGTGTGCTACCCTGATAAGTTATGGTTGCACTGCTTGTGCGGTCTGTGCAGTATGTTGTCCACCCGCGATGAACGTATGGTTGTGCAGAGTGTATGCACTGCATCCTTATGATGGAATGCAGTAAACCTGCAATGCAGCCGCATATGCACTTCCTGTGGAAATCTTGTGCACCGCATCCGTAGGCAGGAGTGAACCACCATTTCTTACAATATGCACTGCCCCTGTGGAGTGCATGTCGTGTTATACAATATAGTGTCGTGCGGTATATAAACTGCCTAATAATTACACGCTTATACAGCTCACACCAAATCGATAATGCCTTGCCGCTTGGGTGCTGCGCTATCTTTAATAACGCTTACCAACCGTTCTTAACGCGTGCGCGGGTAGTGCAGTGACCGTGGAATGGACTACACCTACCACGCACACCAAGATACACTGCGTCTCTTCGCCATACAGGAAGGCACTGCTATTGACATCTAGATGCACTTCCTGTGTTGACTGCGTGTCGTGTGCTGCCCTGATAAGTTATGGTTGCACTGCCTATGCGGTCTGTGCAGAGTGTTCTCCACACGCGATGAACGTATGGTTGTGCAGAGCGTATGCACTGCATCCTTATGCTGGAATGCACTGAACCTGCCATGCCGCCGCATATGCACTGCCTGTGGAAATCAAATGCACTGCATCCGTAGGCAGGAGTGAACCGCCCTTTCTTACAATATGCACTGCCCCTGTGGAGTGCATGTCGTGTTCTGCAATATAGTGTTGTGCGGTATATGCACTGCCTAGGTGGACTGCATGTCGTGTGCTACAAACAATTGCACGCTTATACAGCTCACACCAAATCCATAATGCCTCGCCGCTTGGGTTCTGCGCTATCTTTAATAACGATGACCGACCGTTTTTAACGCGTGCGCAGGCAGTGCAGTAACCCAGGAATGGACTACACCTACCATGCACACCAAGATACACTACGTCTCTTTGATATCTAGGAAGGCACTGCTATTGATATCTATATGCACTTCCTGTGTTGACTGCATGTCGTGTGCTGCCCTGATAAGTTATGGTTGCACTGCCTGTGCGGTTTGTGCAGTGTGTTCTCCACCCGCGATGAACGTATGGTTATACAGAGCATATGCACTACATCCTTATGCTGGAATGCACTGAACCTGCCATGCAGCCGCATATGCACTGCATGTGGAAATCTTGCGCACTGCATCCGTAGGCAGGAGTGAACCCCCCTTTCTTACAATATGCACTGCCCCTATGGAGTGCACGTCGAGTTCTGCAATATAGTGATGTGCGTTATATGCACTGCCTATGTGGACTGCATGTCGTGTGCTACAAATAATTGGACGCTTATACAGCTCACACCAAATCCATAATGCCTCGCCGCTTGGGTGTTGCGCTATCTTTAATAATGCTGACCGACCCTTTTTAACACGTGGGCAGGCAGTGCAGTGATCGTGAAATGGACTACACCTACCATGCACACCAAGATACACTGCGTCTCTTCGCCATCGACGAAGGCACTGCTATTGACATCTATATGCACTGCCTGTGTTGACTGCAAGTCGTGTGCTGCCCTGATAAGTTATGGTTGCACGGTTTGTGCGGTCTGTTGCGGTGTGTTCTCCACCCGCGATGAACGTATGGTTGTGCAGAGAGTATGCACTGCATCCTTATGATGGAATGCACTAAACCTGCCATGCAGCCGCATATGCACTTCCTGTGGAAATCTTGTGCACCGCATCCGTAGGCAGGAGTGAACCACCCTTTCTTACAATATGCACTGCCCCTGTGGAGTGCATGTCGTGTTCTACAATATAGTGTCGTGCGGTATATGCACTACCTATGTGGACTGCATGTCGTGTGCTACAAATAATTGCACGCTTATACAACTCAGACAAAATCCATAATGCCTCACCGCTTGGGTGCTGCGCTATCTTTAATAACGCTTACCGACCGGTTTTAACTTGTGCGTAGGGAGTGCAGTGACCGTGGAATGGACTACACCTACCATGCACACCAAGATACACTACGTCTCTTCGCCATCCAGGAAGGCACTTCTATTGACATATATATGCACTGCCCGTGTTGACTACATGTCGTGTGTTGCCTTGATAAGTTATGGTTGCACTGCCTATGCGGTCTGTGCAGTGTGTTCTCCATCCGCGATGAACGTATGGTTGTGCAGAGCGTATCCACTGCATCCTTATGCTGGAATGCACTGAACCTGCCATGCAGCCGCATATGCACTGCCTGTGGAAATCTTGTGCACTGCACCCGTAGGCAGGAGTGAACCGCCCTTTCTTACAATATGCACTGCCCCTGTGGAGTGCATGTCGTGTTCTGCAATATAGTGTTGTGCGGTATATGCACTGCCTAGGTGGACTGCATGTCGTGTGCTACAAATAATTGCACGCTTATACAGCTCACACCAAATCCATAATGCCTCGCCGCTTGGGTTCTGCGCTATCTTTAATAACGATGACTGACAGTTTTTAACGCGTGCGCAGGCAGTGCAGTGACCGTGGAATGGACTACACCTACCATGCACACCAAGATACACTACGTCTCTTTGCCATCCAGGAAGGCACTGCTATTGATATCTATATGCACTGCCTGTGTTCACTACATGTCGTGTGCTGCCCTGATAAGTTTTGGTTGCACTGCCTGTGCGGTCTGTGTTGTGTGTTCTCCACCCGCAATGAACGTATGGTTGTGCAGAGCATATGCACTACATTCTTATGCTGGAATGCACTGAACCTGCCATGTAGCCGCATATGCACTGCATGTGGAAATCTTGTGCACTGCATCCGTAGGCAGGAGTGAACCCCCCTTTCTTACAATATGCACTGCCCCTATGGAGTGCATGTCGAGTTCTGCAATATAGTGATGTGCGGTATATGCACTGCCTATGTGGACTGCATGTCTTGTGCTACAAATAATTACATGCTTATACAACTCACACCAAATCCATAATGCCTCGCCGCTTGGTTGTTGCGCTATCTTTAATAATGCTGACCGACCCTTTTTAACACGTGGGCAGGCAGTGCAGTGACCATGAAATGGACTACACCAACCATGCACACCAAGATACACTGCGTCTCTTCGCCATCCAGGAAGGCACTGCTATTGACATCTATATGCACTGCCTGTGCTGACTGCTATTGACATCTATATGCACTGCCTGTGCTGACTGCAAGTCGTGTGCTTCCCTGATAAGTTATGGTTGCACTACTTGTGCGGTCTGTTGCGGTGTGTTCTCCACCCGCGATGAACGTATGGTTGTGCAGAGAGTATGCACTGCATCCTTATGATGGAATGCACTAAACCTGCCATGCAGCCGCATATGCACTTCCTGTGGAAATCTTGTGCACCGCATCCGTAGGCAGGAGTGAACCACCCTTTCTTACAATATGCACTGCCCCTGTGGAGTGCATGTCGTGTTATACAATATAGTGTCGTGCGGTATAGGCACTGCCTAAGTGGACTGCATGTCGTGTGCTACAAATAATTGCACGCTTATACAGCTCACACCAAATCCATAATGCCTCACCGCTTGGGTGCTGCGCTATCTTTAATAACGCTTACCAACCGTTTTTAACGCGTGCGCAGGGAGTGCAGTGACCGTGGAATGGACTACACCTACCATGCACACCAAGATACACTACGTCTCTTCGCCATCGAGGAAGGCACTTCTATTGACATATATATGCACTGCCTGTGTTGACTGCATGTCGTGTGCTGCCCTGATAAGTTATGGTTGCACTGCATGTGCGGTCTGTGTAGTGTGTTCTCCATCCGCGATGAACGTATGATTGTGTAGAGCGTATGCACTGCATCCTTATGCTGGAATGCACTGAACCTGTCATGCAGCCGCATATGCACTGCACCCGTAGGCAGGAGTGAACCGCCCTTTCTTACAATATGCACTGCCCCTGTGGAGTGCATGTCGTGTTCTGCAATATAGTGTTGTGCGGTATATGCACTGCCTAGGTGGACTGCATGTCGTGTGCTACAAACAATTGCACGCTTATACAGCTCACACCAAATCCATAATGCCTCGCCGCTTGGGTTCTGCGCTATCTTTAATAACGCTGACCGACCGTTTTTAACGCGTGCGCAGGCAGTGCAGTAACCCAGGAATGGACTACACCTACCATGCACACAAAGATACACTACGTCTCTTTGATATCTAGGAAGGCACTGCTATTGATATCTATATGCACTTCCTGTGTTGACTGCATGTCGTGTGCTGCCCTGATAAGTTATGGTTGCACTGCCTGTGCGGTTTGTGCAGTGTGTTCTCCACCCGCGATGAACGTATGGTTATACAGAGCGTATGCACTACATCCTTATGCTGGAATGCACCGAACCTGCCATGCAGCCGCATATGCACTTCATCCGTGGGCAGGAGTGAACCACCCTTTCTTACCATATGCACTGCCTCTGTGGAGTGCATGTCATGTTCTACAATATAGAGTTGTGCGGTATATGGACTTCCTATGTGGACTGCATGTCGTGTGCTACAATACAGTGATGTGCCAAGCGTGCAGGACTTTCAGCACGTGCGGTGAACACGGACACGTACTATTCATTTAGAACGGATGCACTGCCTGTGAAAATCTTGTGCACTGCTCTTTAAGTCTTTGATATAGTGATGTGTGGACGACCTAAGATAACGTGCAACGGCAGTGCATTCACCGTGGTATGTAATCGACTTTCGATGCAAACGGGCATATGCAAAATGTATCAACTGCATACATAGTACTGCCCGTATAGTTTAGATTGTACTACTGAGGGAGCTTTGCAATACAATGTGGTTTGGTAGTGTATCGCCTAGCATAAAGGTCATACACTTATAAATGTAGCATCAGGCGCGTGGTTGCCCTTCCCATCCTGACCTAGTCGTCCCCAGTCGCTAGGACTAACAGAGAGAGCTCGCCTCCTATTCCCATCTCCCCTCCCTCTCAATTGCTCCCCTAAAAACCATCGGATCTGAAGGATTTCGCCATTGTTTAGCTCCCCAATCTCCCTCTCAAGGTATGCAACTTATTCCCTCGTTTTTATCCTATAAATCTTGCACATTTTAGTCTTGTTTGTTTCGAACCATAGTTCTAGATAAGATGTATTCATATTTTGGTCGATTCATATTATAAATTGTACAGATAAAAAAATTCGACAGCATTTTAGATATTAAGTTTTTTGTTCAATTTGTATATATATGGAGATATTTAGTTTTTTAGTTAGCATTCAATGTGATGATGCAATGAGGATACACTTTTAGGTTGATTATGCTTGTGTACTTTCATTTTCCTATTGATTAGTTACAATATGATTATGAAATGAAGGGTTGGGGTGGTGTGATTTAGCCTTCTGGTATATGATAAAAATATATTTATTTGTGCTTCCTACTTGGCTCACTTACTCTGTCCCTAAAATTAATTTATGTTTATTCCAAATATGATGCCCTTTTTTTTATCTTAGCTAGCTTTATCATAAATTAACGAGTGCTTTTCATTTTTTTTAGGACATGGCACTGTGTTAGGTTTGTTTCACAGACTGTAGTGATGAAACAAAATCAGCCTCGCTATTCCTTGTCCATCTTGTACATGGTCGATTTGAGCGTTCATTGGTATGCATATAATTCTTGCTTTTTACATTTATTGAATTTTCTTTCCATACAATTGTCATTTATTTAATTATTTTATTCAATTTAGACCATCCCATGCAATATAAGGAGAGAATTCAATAGAATAGCAGGATAAAGCATTGAGTTTCAAGCTCTTGGCAGAATTTATGTTGTGGACGTGCGCAAAGAGCGAGCAATGACTCGCCTTGCAGGTTCTTCGTGCAGAAGGTTTATTGCTGAAAACCAAATCGACTCTGGTGTCTATCTGGTATTTTCAATGGGAGCTCCTTGTCCAAGTATCACTATTATGCATATGAACGATGAGGGCGATGAGGACGAGGATGATGAGACCGAGGATGACGAGTGTGATGACGAGGATGAGGGCGAAGAGGGTGAGTCTAATGAGGAGGATCGGGAGGATGAGGAGGAAGAAGGACCATTGGATAATACAATTGTTTCTCAGAGATGCAAGCTTACAAGGAGTGAAAAGTGTTATCTTCTCCACATCATTCCTTCAAAAGAATTATACGTTGGCCTAGCACTTGTTACTCGCTTGACCAGGACGCATGTTTGCCGTCATGATATGGTATGTTATTAGGTATCATTATTTTTCTACTTGCTTATTTTTTATTGCTTGTTTGTTATTAGATTTCTAACTTCGGCAATTTAATTAGAAACTACCTTGGAGAATGGTTTTTTCTCTTGAAATTGCCGAAGAAGGCGTTGTTGGAGTACGGCTTGGTGCAAATAGTGCCGTGAGCTTCATTTCGTACAAGACAGCGAGTGATGGTCGAATTATCTTCAGCACCCATGAGTGAAAGACCTTTGTTGAATGTCATCATGAATGTCTTGAAGTTGGGCAAGCAATTCTCGTCACTGGCAGGACCTCTTCAAACCGAAACATTAAGATAATGTCTGTCATTCACATCATCTTATATGATGACTAAAATTCCTTCTGATTATTTTTTAGTGCAGATGTAAGTTGTGTTGAACCGCTTGTTGTTATGAACCGCTTGATGTATGTTTTGAACTGCTTGTTATGTGGTAATGCATTTCGTTATTTCTATTGATTTTATTTGATGTGCTGTGAATATTCAACTGGATGCATCAGAATTCGTTTCAATTGTCAAATGTTCAATTAATTTTTAGGAAATTTTAACTTGTTAATGGGATTTTGCTTATTTATTTGCAATTAACTTACCTACCTTCGAGACTAAATTAGGAATGTACATATGAAATATAAGTATACATTCATATGATGTAATTATAAACATTACAGAATAATGATAAAAAGTAGTTTAATTTATACACACACACACATTAATTACATTGTACTCCTAATATAATATACTAGATCATAACCACTTTTTTTCACTGAATTAACAAACTGAAATAAAAGATTGCTAGCAGACCGTACTCACATAATCCCAGTCTTTAGATAAATTCAGTCTTCTTCCTCATCGTCTCTCTTTGTTCACCATCCATCGTTCTTCGTCCACCTGTCGATATCTGCTGCCAGACACATTGTGTATTCGTCGTCCCACTTATTATTGTTATCAGCTGATGGACCTGCCTCGAAAAAATGTTTGTATGATTTATATCCTTTACACCCGATGCACAGCCTATCATTGAGAATTTGTCTTCCTAAACTGAGGCAGTAGCTGCTGAATGTTATTCTCTTGTACAACTTGTATTTTACATACCCATCTTTTGCTGAGTAATGCAGATTCTCCATTGGCATTGGCTTCCACTCCCATTTGTTATGCATTTCCGAGTCACTTGCTGCTATCTTCATCTCACTATGTGATGAATCAATGAGTACTACTGCAATACTAGCCATGCAATACCTGTAATTGTCACCTTGGAATGTATTGAATATTCCCTGTATGTCTACATGGTAATATTCTGGGATGAAAAACTTTTCTTTCATCAGCATCTTTGAATCAGTCCTCTTGTCGATGCTAATGAAGGTGATCTGTTTTTCCTTGAAAAGATCACGGAGTGCCTGGCATTTTTTTCGTGGCCCTAGCATAATGATAAACTAGGACGTTCTCTCTCACGGTGAGTTGTACGACGACGATGGTTTTTTCACTTCCTTGAGTAGTATATTCAATGTCTAGTCCAACATACCTACTCTTATCCTGGTGTCAAATGAAATTTGATTATTAGTACCAGAGTCTAGTGAAATGAACACTAGAAGGATACAATTTAGAACTTGTATTATTGATTCCTATGACATGAAAGACGTAGGAGTATTTATAATATAGGAATGCATTTTCTATATCCACTCTAATCCTATAGAGATTCACATGATACACAGTATATTTGTTTCAACTGTTGGAAAATCAAGGGATTCTGATAAAATATGTACGGGTTGATGTTTGATTCGTATCTAAACTAGTGAAAAGGACTTGTTAGGAAAAACTAGTTCAAATTAATATGGTAAACTATTTTATATGAATCAAACTACCTTGAATTCATTCATGTTGTAGTCATGCATAATTCATATGACAATCGTTTTAATAGAATCAGACGGTAAGTTGGATGGGTACAAACCTCTTCCAGGCAAGCCTCGTACATGGAGAGGATTCTGTTCAGCGTTGATTCCTCATTGGTGTACTCCATAGTAAGAACCGTCGTTCTGTGAATAGTAATGCTATGAGTCTGTGTGGTCTGAAGCCCGTCTGGGACGAAGATGTCTGGTACCAAGCCTTGAATCTATGATTCCTCGCTGTAGGGAACAATGATGAATCTATTAAGAACAAGTATGTGATGGAATAGAAAAGGAATAAATAATTCAACGCTCGAGAGGCACCTTGGTGTTTTTGAGTTTCGTCAGTGTTAATGATGAACTGCTGCGATCTTGTTTCAACTTGACCCCTCCGCTTCCACGACTCCTCGTATCCTTATAACCAACCGATCGTGCAAATCGTGCTAGTAGTTATAAAAATTAAGGCCAACTACGAAATTATCCATACGATACCTCAAGAGTTCACAACCATAAAACTGTTGCTTCCATACAAGAAAGGCCCACTAATACAATTCAAAGACCCATTGTTGTTTGAAGCATAACACTGCTTCTCTAAAGGATTATGCAATGCTTTATTTTGTTTTATCCTGATGTATTTTAATGCAGTTCATGTACTGCCAGCGATGTTAGTTATGTACTGCCCTGGTTTCTTGTTTATTTTTTAATTCCCTGATTCATCTGTTATATTGTGATTGCATAGATGTACGAGTGGTCTATCTTATAGTCTGTAAGAATAATATGTAAATTATTTCAAAAAAAATGTAAATGTTCTACTTTTTTTGTTAAATAAAATATTTCGAGTTGTTAAGTTTGTACGATATATATATAGTGCAATTTTTTTTTAAAGCATTGTTCCATTGAATATCTGATACAAAACTATTCTTTCGAACTATAGTAGATTGTTCTAGAGTTTCATGGCTATTGTGTCTAATGTTTTTATCTTATTTGCAAAACTGGTGTAATGGTATGTATGGTTGTAGTCAATTTATCCTTTTTATACCAGTAAATAACAAGTGATGCCATGATGCAAAAAACTTTCCTCTATAACTTTATGATAAGTTGATAAGAATACAAAATCTGCTCTATAATTTCTTACATTTATTATGAGTGAATTTTTAGTTCTGAGTCTGTCTGCTACAAAACAATATTTTTTATAACATGTATGTAGAGCAAACTATTTGGGCAATTCTAATTGTAATGTTTTAAATATTATGAAATTTTAAACTTGCCTTGGCTCTTCAACTTGTCCAGTCAAATACCATTGTAGATGGCCATGTCCTTTTCTAGGGATTTTTAAACTGCTTGTGCCTTCCTTTTTATTATTGCTTCTGGACCGATCACTGTCGAGATCTTCATCTTGAATGGTGCTTTGTCTTGTTCTGACGGTTCTAATCACCGGACTTTTCGTACTATTCATTTTATGTACATTGAACTGTACTGAATTCACATGACTGCTTCTTGTATGTACATTCCTCTCAACTGATGCTTGAGGTCTTTCGTGGCTTGACACGGATGTCTGCACGGGACTGCTCCTTGTAATCACTACTCTTTTTATTTGTATTTTTGTACTTCACTTCCTCTTTGGATTGTTCATTGATTCTGCCGTTCTACAACTTCGTTCTGTATGACCATAACTTGGAGAAACATTTCCATCATTTCCACTGAGGTTAGCATTTGTCTGAGGGATTTCATACATATTCACAACATTTCGTGTGGGATATGGATGAGATCTTTCTTTTCTGATGTCAGACTTTTGTCCATCAATCCCTCGTGTATAATTGCTTTCTTCTCTTGATTTTCGTGGTGTTCCTAATGAACTTCTCCTCTGCTTCTATGGTTTTGATATCATCTGCATCACATGTATCAAGCGTTTTAGTTTTACGACTTAACAAATATCATGTCCAATAATTTCCTATTTTCAAAGTCAGTAGCTATAAATTTCATATAATACTTACTCTATCTGAATCAATTGAGTTGCTATCACTTGATGTTGCTGGTGTATGTAGTATGCACTACGTAATTATCTATATCGACGTAGACTTTTGACGCATGGGGTATTGTTTCAATAACGAGGAATTTTTCGTTTTTCTCCTACTGTGCACTGCTCGGTGAAAGATAACATGAAATGGAAGTGCACTAGCCATGCAATTCAATCCCACCTGTTATATACACTGAGATGCACTGCTCGTTGATTGTATCGTCATACTGTCATTATAATGCCATGCACACAAGATGCACTATCCTAAATATGTAGATGAAATGCCTTAGAAATGCTTTGTAAACTCCTCTGCGCAAAGGTCCAAGATAACATGCGAGGGAAGTGCACTTACCGTGCAATGCACCCCGCATGTTATGCACACTCATATGCACTTAAGGTAAACAAAGCATGCACTGCCCACGGAGCGCTTCAGGATACTACTACAATAATACGGTTAAAAATAGGTATGCACTACCATTGGAATACGTACGAACTGCCTTCTAAATGCTTCGTAAAGTGTTGTGCGCAGGATGCAAGACAAGTTTCTATGGTAGTTCAATGACCGTGCAATGCACCCCACCTACTATGTACAGCGATGTGCACTGCCAGTGTACGTAGTATGCACTAAGTAGCGTTATCTCTATCTACGTAGACTTTTGACGCGTGGGGTATTGTTTCAATAACGAGGACCTTTTCGTTTTTCTCCTACGATGCACTGATCGGTGAAAGTTAATATGAAATGGCAGTGCACTAGCCGTGCAATTCAATCCCACCAGCTATATACACTGAGATGCACTGCTTGTTGATTGCATCGTCATACTATCATTAGAATGCCATGCATACGAGATGCACTGTCTTATAGATGTAGATGAACTGCCTTAGAAATACTTTGTAAACCGCTGTGCGCAAAGGTGCAAGATAACATGCGAGGGCAGTGCACTTACCGTGCAATGCACCTAGCATGCTAAGCACACTCATATGCACTGCAGGTAAACTAAGCATACACTGCCCACGGAGCGCTTTAGGATACTACTACAATAATGCAGTTAAAAACAGGTATGCACTGCCATTGGAATACGTATGAACTGCCTTCCAAATGCTTCGTAAAGTGTTGTACGCACGGCGCAAGACAAGTTTCTATGGCAGTTCAATGACCGTGCAATGCACCCACCTGCTATGCACCGGTGTATGTAGTATGCACTGCGTAATGTTATCTTTATCGACATAGACTTTTGACGTGTGGGGTATTGTTTCAATAACGAGGACCTTTTCGTTTTTCTCCTACTATGCACTGCTCGGTGAAAGATAATATGAAATAGCAGTGCACTAGCCGTGCAATTCAATCCCGCCTGCTATATACACTGAGATGCACTGCTCGTTGATTGCATCGTCATACTGTCATTATAATGCCATGCACATGAGATGCAGTGTCCTAAAGATGTAGATGAACTGCCTTAGAAATGCTTTGTAAACCGCTATGCGCAAAGGTCTAAGATAACATGCGAGGGCCGTGCACTTATCGTGCAATGTACCCCGCATGCTACGCACACTCATACGCACTGCAGGTAAACAAAGCATACACTGCTCACGGAGCGCTTCAGGATACTACTACAATAATGCGGTTAAAAATAGGTATGCACTGCCATTGGAATACGTATGAACTGCCTTCTGAATGCTTCGTAAAGTGTTGTACGCACGGTGCGTGCAATGCACCCCACCTGTTATGCACAGCGATGTGCATTTCCGGTGTACGTAGTATGCACTGCGTAATGTTATCTGTATCGACATAGACTTTTAAAGCGTGGGGTATTGTTTTAATAACGAGGACCTTTTCGTTTTTCTCCTACTATGCACTGCTCAGTGAAAGATAATATGAAATGGCAGTGTACTGCTTGTAAACAGAAAATGCACGGCCTACGGAGTGCTTGAGGATACTAATATAATGCTGGTAAACAAAGTAGAGCTCTGACATGTGCGGTCTTGGTTTAATAATAAGGACCTTCTTGTTTCTCAAGACTCACCGGTTGCGGCAAGCGGATATAGTGTTTAACGAATGCTGCTCTCTCCTCGTTCTTCTTTCAGGGTTGTTCTTCAATATTTTCAAATCTACTTTTACTTGCGAAGTTCATCTATTCATCTTGCATCCCTCCATGTCTATGTGATTCGTCGTATCCCAGAAGGTTGATTTTCCGTCTAGCTCACTTGTACATCCATAATGTTATCTCTGTATTATGCATATGTTTAGCTACTTCATATAAATCTTTCCGCGCTCATGACGAAAGTGTTTGTTGCTAGCAGTATATTACTTGCACATCCATAATTAAGAACGATATAGGACGATTGTTGGTTAAGCAGGCTTCAATTTCTGTTTATTATTTCATTTTATGATCATTGTATAGCGTTTGCGAGGTGTTTTTTTTAATTTCGAATTATTTTTTTGTATTGTCTCTGTCCTGTGTGCTGCGTCGAATGTATAACTTTGAAATCTGACATATATGACTTACTAAAAAATCTATACCTCGTTAACTGATAACTTTTTTTACGCTGTCGACAGAAAAAAATCTCATACAAAAATGGCTGATCATGTTTTCACCACACAGTTATCTCTTCCAAAGTTTATAAAACTTGTGAAAAGGCTGAGTAATGACCAGAAGGTTTTGCTAAGGAGCATACAATTTGTTGGTATGCTTGGTATGTGTTGTGAAGAGTTGCCAAGGTCACTAGTTTTGTGGCTTGTTGCTCACTTTAATGTTACTATAAGAAGTTTTGAATTTCCCAACGGATGCGGCTTTGAACTGAAGCCCTTTCACTTCAACAAGATACTTGGCATCCCCTTTGGGGGTAGAACCATAAAGAAGGCGTGGCCGCAATGGATACGCGATATGGTCAGAGAATTAACTCATTGTGCAGGGCCAACACCAACTATCAGTGATCTCGAAAAGATGATTACTCCTAACCTGGTAGGATCTCAGTTCAAAACATGTTTTGTTCTATTTGCAAACACTGGTATGCTCTGTCCGAACACAAATGATGGAGTCAGCCCGGACTACTTCTCTGCAATTGGAGTGTCTGATGAGATTGACTCCGATGACTAGTGTCTTGCTGCATTCAACAAGCTTATTAGTTGTATTGACACTTTCCATAAAAATGGTTTGAAAGGTGCACTTGGTGGTTTCCTTCCAATTATTCCGGTTAGTTACCCACCGTGATAATTATTTTCTATAATATTAGTTGTCAGTAGTTTCTGTGGATTTGTTGTTTTAATATGGTTGTAACAATTTTAATGCAGGTAATGTACTTTGAACTACTGGACACAAATGCTCTGCTTCTAGGCCATGCACTGCCAATATCTTTCTGGTCAACTAAAAATATGTCGTTATATGAGAGTCTTGACCAGATGCCTCATCAACAAAACGTTTATGGTGTTCACAAGGCAAGACTCCCATAGTTATTCATATTATGTGCAATTGTTACTACGGTCTTGTTGCTTCTTACTCATATTGTTGTATTGTATTTTCTGTTTTGTCCATGTTGAATATGCAGTTGAAGGATATAAATGAAACTGTGTTTTCTAATGCCGAGCTAAACGAAGAGATAGTTCAGAATGTTACAACTTCCATTGAAAAGTTTGTAATAGACCCACTTATGCATGCGGAGGTAAGAATTTTTATAATCTTCCCAGTTCTTTCATTTGTGATCATGACGAATCTTCTTATGTTTGTGTTCTACATATACATTGCCTACTTGACCTTAAGCATTCATGTTTTTTATTTCTCGACCTTGTTGTAGTACAGTATTAAATTCTCTCATTGTTTCATTGTACGATTTTTCTGCCTGCTTTAGCTACTTCCTACCAGGATGAACATTCTTTCTACAGCTGCATGTTCTACTAGGTTTAATTAGGTAACCATACTACTGGTGTTTGATCATAGTGTTACCTATTCAGTTATCTCAGCAGTGCACTGTTATATTTATGATATTAAAAATAGGCGATAGCGATAATGCTTATAATGTGAAAACTTCTTGGCTGCCAGAGAAATACGGGCCATAGTGACGGACATGTATGCTGACATGTTGTTTGCGATGAATCTCAATATGAAGATCAATATTAGAAAGATTTCTAGAATATCTATGCTCAATCATGAGAACAGGGGTATGTACTCTACACCTCAAGGGTCCCTATGCGTAAGAGAAGAGAATGAGCGCGTTGTTGAAGACAAAGGCAGTGTGCTAGATAAATCAACATATGGGCTAACATCTGTATGTAGAAGGCTAGTAGAAGACTATGAGCTGCTTGTCAACTTAACTTTTGCGGACCAAAGTTATGGATCCCCTGAAAATATGAAATATATGCAGGAGTTGGAATCTTGTTGCAAGGCCCTGGTACATATGTTACCGACGCGTGATAATTTGTCCAGAATTGAAGAATTACCAAAGATGAACTCTGAACCAATAGATTGTAGTGCTACTGATGACGTCCTGCGATCAGATGAAGTGATAATTCATGTCGCAAATTCAACGCAATCCATGCAATCTTGCACAGAATATGCAGGTCAAGGTTCTGGTAACGGGATGATCGCTAAGCCTGCTATAGCTACAAATTGTGTAGCAACAAGTGCAACTTCAGTCGAAAATCAGAAAGTTCATACAGTTATTGTTCAGGGAAACACTAGTACAGTATGTACAAGGACTTCCATTACATGTACTGATAATGAATCTTGGCAGAGCTTTCGTCAGGAACAAGGTGTATAGAGCATGCAAGGAATGAGGTGGACACTATAGATACAGTTCATGTGTCAGAAGCAGCATCTCAATGGAACAGAACTAATGCACAGATTGCCGTGTTGGTTGTTTCCAATGGCGTGTCAAATACATTTGACAATGAAGACAGATCAAGAATTCAGGTGCAAACGCATGGTTTCGATCATAGCCACTTTTTACATTCTGAGTCAGCAACTCATTACGCACAAGATAATTTTGATGAGAGACTGCATGGTTTTGAACATACATTTCATGATGCTCAAAAGATGGGCTTGAACCACCTTAAGGTATAGGTCGGTGCAGAAGGTGCTAGTTCGGTGCATGCTGCATCGTCTGACATTACTAATCCAGTTACGGTTCCCATGCGAAAACTGGATATTGGAAATTACGAAATACAGCTACAAATTTCCAACCCACAACATGTCCCTGTGCGTGGTCTAGATGTTTTCAACCTCTTCAATGCAAGCCTTTGCATCCCAAGTGCGGAAGTAGGACCAAGTCATCCTGCAAGTGATCAACAAGAAGAGAGGCAGCCTGCTGCAAATGGTACAGATACATTTTAGCTCTTATAGAACTCCAACTGTCTCTGTGAAAAACGGGTGGTTGCGAGATCACTACAATTTGAGTTTGATCTTGTTTCTAATGATCATATTTCAAAGAAACAGAAGACAGAAGATAACAGTGATGATTCGTTTTCTTTCTAGGAAGGAAGTGATGAATTTTGGACAGAAGTTTCACATCTGGCTAACCTTACGTAGAGAGTGAAAGAAAAACCTGTTATCACTTCATCAGCCCAACCTGAAATAGAAGCTAATCCAACACAACTTAACTATCTGTCAGGTGAAACGTACGGACCAGCATCTGCAAATGTGCATTCATCTGGTATTCAGCACGACGGATAAGTCTCTGATAATTATGATTCGTATGGTTCTATATCAATAAGTGGCAGCACGTCAGTGGACATGTCTATGACACTGAAAAATATAAACCTAGGCAATGAAAATAGCAATGCGAGAACATTCTCCCATTCTGTGCAGCTTCAGCAGTCTGGCAAAAGTTATACACCAATTAGTGGAGCTTCTACCATGAAAAATTTCTCTGGAGAAACCAATTCCAGCATAAGAGGTTCAAGTACCGATCATTTATCTGGAGGAATCAATTCCAGCATAAGAGACTCACTTACAAATGAAACAACTGATAACAGGAAAAGGTATAACGATACGACAACTCCTAATTTTGCAATTCAGATACCAAGAGTCAGCAGCATCACTCGCAGTGAAAACATCTCTACTAAACACGCGCAATGTTTGGTCGATACTATTAACAAGTCAAACAGTAGCACAGCCTACCATCCAACTTTCTATTGGAATGCTGGATCAGAAGAGAAATATGTGCAATCGGAGCATGTTGTGCAGCAGGCATCCACACAAGGGCCTAACATGTTGAATAGCAGAAGGTCTACAGAGACAAGAAGATTTGATAAGACTACAGAACAGGACAAATCAATGGATGGACATGGCTTCATAGAGCAGGACGGAGGAAGCGGAACAAACTAAAGAACAACATTGCAAGACCATGAATCTGAAAATCTAGGACATACAAATCACAAAGATTTTCATACATCAAGTCAGTATTCAAATTCATGTTCGCGCATACAAATGCAACAACAGTACGAGGCAACGCATGCTACTACTCGAATGGCAGTATCTCAGAGCCAACTACCAGGAAGTAGTTACTTTATAAGACTAATGCACCAAGCTTACAGTCCTCGGTATAACATTGCCAACAGTCAAATGTACAGCGAAAATACAATATCCTCGAGTATCCCTAGGTCAATTTTGAGAAATACTGGAAACCAACCAACAACCCAGCTACACAAGAAGTTGTCCTAAACGATAAAACTCTTGAGACCCTAGACTGCAGCATAATAATGTATCATTCCGCACCGCTGGACAATCATTTGAGCAAGAAGCTTGCAGAAGACATGTCTCTTTTGCATCAGCATCCATACCAAGCATTGGATGAGGTATGCAAACAAATAGTGCTGACAATGCTGAAACAAGAATAGGCATTAATCGCCGCCGAAGTCCTGCTCTGAAACAATCAAAAGATGTTGAAGTAGCTTTATTTGAATTCATAGTAGAGACCACTCCAAATCAAAAGGAGAGAAGGTAACGTTTTGTCTCGCATACTTTACTATGAAAATATATTTAATTGTTTTCATTGCATTGTAATAATGGAGTATTTCGATTCTATTTTTTCTGTATTCTACCAGCGACAAGGTGGTTCTGTGCAGGAAGAAATGGGCTTGCCAGAGAGTATTTGGTTTATCAATGCAGGTTTATGGAAGTGTGAATTCACAGGTAATGAACTATATGGCAATGCTGGTCATGACAGAACAGAAACACAACCTAGATAATAATCAACACAATCATGAATTGTTCCCAACCAGGTACATCATGATGCACGAAGATGCGGTAAGCGCAGTTACAAAGTTTTTTTAGTAACACCCGTTCTATCTATACATGTTTTCATGTGCGACTGAACACGCATACATCGATCCATGAGCACATAAATTATGATATCTACTAATTGGTTTGTTTTTTTCTAAACAATTATGTTATTAGCTTTTGCTCACAAGGCCAGAATTTAATGCAAGATCGTTCAAACGATACTTATCAGAGAATCACATAGGATGGAACCTGGCGAATGTATCAATGGTACTTTTTAAATTTTAGTGTCTACGTTATTTTCTAGTGACATTGTTGATCTGCAAGCCAATTGTTTCGTCTCTTTGTTTGTTTAGACCATCATACCTCTACGGCCAAATGATGTGTCGTATGCCGTGATTGCTGACCTTCAAGGTCGGAAATATGATATTGTTTGTTTGAACATCATGAACGAGACTATTGAAGAGGAAGCAGCCATTGTGATAAACAACTTCAAGTTTGCATTTGAAGAAGCATACAATTTTTCGTACAGGGTTGAATTTTGAAATATGAGAACCACACGTGTTCAGTGGATATCTGACAATGAAAACCAGTTAAGTATCGTTAACACTACATGATCCTTGCCCTATTAAAAGTTATATATTAAACAAGCAACTGAAATATGGGTCTGTCTATGAAATGAGCAGGAAAGACAGCGGAGTAGGTTTGCTAAGGTTTCTCAAATCTTGCGATGGTGTTGTTGATCATTGGTTCCAGTCTGTAAGTATAATTTCGAGGCAGACTTAATTTCGTACTTGCACTAGTATAAAACATCACTAAATTAAAATTTATTTGATATGAACTTTTATTTGTATAGACTGATACTAAAGCCTTGCAGGAACAACTGATATTTGACATGGTTTTGTCAAAGTTCAATGAAAAGTACACAAGAATGATTAAGGAACTTGTCAATCAATATAGATGTATGTATTTCTATAATTGCATCAAAATAATAACTATTTATTCAGTGTCTATCATCATTCAGTGAAGTTTTATTTGTTTTTTGTTTGATTCGCAGGAGTGAAGAATATGATGAATAATGTTGCTTCATTCAGAAACAAATTCCTGACGTGAGTTTCCGGCATGACTAGAAATTTATCGATGGAATTATTGGCACTCCAAAAAATAGTCCGAATTAATTGTAATAGGGATTAGTAACATTTAAAATTTCAGACCACTCTCAGATCATTAAATTTATAAATTTTTTTTGACAAAAGTTTACAAAGAATTTTTAGGGCAGTTCATCTACAGCTTTGGGGCAGTGCATCTCATGTGCATGGCATTATAATGACAACATCACGAAGTACTCAACGAGCAGTGCATGATTTGTATTCGGGCAGTGCATCTCAGTGTACATGGCAAGTGGGAATTCCCTTTCATATTATCTTGCACCGAGCAGTGCACAGTTTGTAAAAAATAAAAAGTTGTTTATTAGCGGAAAAACGTACTAATGCATGCACTGTCTATACTATAAATATAGCACTGTCATTTATACTGCACATCACTTCGTTCAGACGAATAAGCAACTAGTATTCAGTACAATTCTTGACCAGCGTTAATCATTAATGGAAATTCGTTATTTTCAATTAAAAGCAATATGCATTCACGTAAAAAACGAGCAAATTCGGAGCGCTTCAGGATAATACTAATACAATGCGGTTAAAGACAGGTATGCACTGCCAATGAAGTATATATGAACTGCCTTCCAAATGCTTCATAAAGTGATGTATGCACAGTGCAAGTCAAGATTCTATGGCAGTTCAGTGACCGTGCAATGCACCACATCTGCTATGTGCAGCGAGGTGCACTTCTCGTGTACGCAGTATGCACTGCTGAACGTTATCTGTATCGATGTATAATTCTGACATGTTGGGTCTTGGTTCAACCTTTTCGTTTTTCACCTACTATGCACTGCTTGGTGAAAGATAATATGAAATGGCAGTGTACTAGACGTGCAATTCAATACCACCTGCTATATAAACTGTGATGCACAACTCGAATATCAATCATGCACTGCCGCCGGTGTACGTAGTATGCACTACGTAACGTTATCTGTATCGACGTAGACTTTTGACACGTGGGGTATTGTTTCAATAACGAGGACCTTTTCGTTTTTCTCCTACTGTGCACTGCTCGGTGAAAGATAATATGAAATGGCATTGCACTAGCCGTGCAATTCAACCCCACCTGCTATATACACTGAGATGCACTGCTCGTTAATTCCATCGTCATACTGTCATTATAATGCCATGCACACGAGATGCACTGTGTTGAAGCTCTATATGATATGCCTTAGAAATGCTTTGTAAACTGTTGTGCACAAAGGTCCAAGATAACATGCGAGGGCAGTGCACTAACCGTGCAATGCACCCCGCATGCTACGCACATTCATATGCACTGCAGGTAAACAAAGCATGCACTGCCCACGGAGCGCTTCAGGATACTACTACAATAATGCGGTTAAAAACAGGTATGCACTGCCATTGGAATATGTATGAACTGCCTTCCAAATGCTTCATAAAGTGTTGTACGTACGGTGCAAGACAAGTTTCTACAGCAGTTCAATGACCGTGCAATGCAGCCCACCTGCTATGTACAACGAAGTGCACTGCCGGTGTACGTAGTATGCACTGCGTAACGTTATATGTATCGACGTATACTTTTGACGCGTGGGGTATTGTTTCAATAACGAGGACCTTTTCGTTTTTCTCCTACTCTGCACTGCTCGAATATTAATCATGCACTGCTCGCTGGGTGCATCGTGATACTGACATTATAATGCCATACACACAAACATGCACTGCCATGAATCATTGTTCGGACAACTAGTTTACTATTGAAGTGCCCTTTAAAAAAAGATTTGCACTTCTCTAGAAAAATCTTAATAAAATCGGCCATTACAATAGTTATTATGGACGACGGGAGACACGGTTCTCCGTTATTGTATCTAATTAGCTTTCATCTGCTTCCTCTACTATCCATCATCAGAAGAGAAACAACTATTCCGTAGATTGCGGAAAATCTGCAGCGGGAGGAACCGGCGGTGTCGTCCTGTTTCTGAGGTAAGGATTCGATATAGCAACTTCACAAAACATCCGAATTGATAAGGATTCGAGATCATCCCTGCTACTACTCAATTGCGAAGAACTTACCACTCTTACTTGGTCCCATCCCCAGAAGAGAAGCAACTCTTCCGCAGATTGCGGAAAATCTGCAGCAGAAGGAACCGCCGGCGCCGTCCTCTTTCCAAGGTAAGGATTCTCTATAGCAACTTAACAAAACATCCCCATTGATAAGGATTCGAGATCATCCCTGCTACTACTAAGTTGTGAAGAACTTACCGCTCTTACTTGATAGCAAAGATTTCCTTGTAAAATCATTGATTCCTCATCCATACTATGGAAACCATGGTATTGAGATCAAGTCCACGATAAACTGAAAGACTATTATAGTCTAAATTAGTTTTTCAAGTTTGTTTCAGCGAAATACGATTGTAGACAATATTTAGTACTCCCTCCAATCCAAATTAATTGACTTGGATTTGTCAATATTCGGATGAACCTAGACATGTTTTAGTACTAGATACAATCGAATCTATATAAATCCAAGTCAATTAATTTGGATCACAGGGAGTATATAGATACATCCAAATTCAAACAAACTTTTGATATCCTTTTTAGGACAGAGGGAATAGGTTAATAAAATTTAAAGATCGAAACCCTAGCTTTCTATATCTAATACTTCCTCCATTTCAAAATATAGGATGTGTTTGCTTTGTGAATGAAGTGTGTCTAGACTTCTTTTAGTGTGTAGGTTCATCAAGGTGTGGAGTGAACATGGATACTAAAAGGGGTCTAGATACACTCATGTCACAAAGCCAGACACCCTATATTTTGAAACGGATGGAGCATTTCGTTACTACATCATATTTTATCTATGAGAAATATTGTTGCATAAATCGTACTGTAAGTAAAAATATATTTATTATGCACTCGGACAACATACACAATATTTTTCACAAGTAGGATCATCTATTACTTCAAGTCAATTCCAATATTCAATGAATGATTAGTAATGTGTTCTGGTTAGTTTAATTTTTTTTCTCAGTCTTTATTGCATGCATAATTTTATAATTACTTGCACCTACACCTGCACCTGTCCTATTCTGCAACTTGATGTTACACTGTACATCTAGGTGTAGTTATAATTTAAAGGTTAAATTAAGCACGTCGAATTGAAGTGCTTAAGGTGGTTCGTTCAATAATTATAACGTAAAATAAGATCGGTATGTCTCTTCCACCAGGGAAAAATGAGCTCTTGCAATGCTAGCGATGAAGAATCTTCCGACGATATGGCATAGACTGACGATGAGTTTGATGTGTCAGAAAATGAACTTAACAGGAAGATTGAGGATTACAAAATAAAGCTGGATCTAAAAAAGAAACGCAAAATAGGTTCAAACATCAAAGACGGTGTACGTAAGAAGAAACGAAAGATTGGTGGAGAACAACATGGCAGTCCGAACAACCAGAATAATGTTGTTATGGTAAGCTTACGTAATGTTAATGCATGTCATATTCCTTAATCGAGACTACAATCTGCACTAAGAAATTTAGAAATTAGTTTATGAATATTTGATATGTTTTTCTGTAAACTACCAGGATATGTCCAATAATGAACTGATGGCAATTGAAAAATATACAAGGGACAAGAATAAGCCCCGTAGTAGGAGTGGATCCAATTACACAGTAAGGTGCTCTCTCAAAGAGCTCAACAAATTGATTAAACATGATCTGAACGATCTCCAAAAAGTAGAGCTCGTGAAGATTGGCTAGGGTTTCATCCTAGAATACAAGCTGGCTTCAAACATTAGTAGGCCCCTGATTATTAAGCTATACAAGAAGATTGATGTAGAAACTCTGAAAATGAAGTTTGTCGATGGTAGGACTATAGCTCTGACAGCAGATGCAGTGCATTCTGCCATTGGTCTACACAACGGCATTATAAAGGCGCCTCGACCTTCAGAAGCTGGTGATACCTTTGCTTTACTGTGGCTTAAGAAGAAATTGGTTTTGGGAGAGAGGGACACTGCAACGGTGCAACACCTAACCCGTCATATCAAAAAGGGTGCAACGGACAAGTTTACAATGAAATGCATAATACTTGTAATCTGCACAAAGCTTATATGTCCAGGTTTAAACAACCACATCAGCTCGAAAGTTGGGATAGTGAAAAGCCTTGATATCGAGAATTCTGGAAAAATGGACTTTTGCCAGCTTGTAATTGACGAGATCAAGAGGGAAGCAATAAAGTTTCATGTTGATGATATGAATCAAAGTGTGGACAAAGGTTGCGCATTCCTTCCGCTAATAATATACCTAGATTCGCTCAAGTGCAAAAAATCACTTATGACAAAAGAAACACCCAAGGGTCAAATATCTGGACAAATCAGATCTGCTTGCTGTATTGAAAGCGGATGTCATTGACAAAGAGAGGTGGGGACAACTGAATGTAAGTATTCTACTTGACCTCATCTTGTTTCACATAAAGAATCATTCTATCAAATGAACTATTTTAAAATTACCTCTTTTGACAGTTATTCACGATCCATGGAAATAATATTTGATTATTGTTTACAGTGGAAAAGTTGTGATGAAAGAAGCTATTATTTGAAACCTCCTGTGGCAGAAACAACTTGTAACAAGATAACCTCAACCTCTAACAGAGAATTAGAGGGTTCAGGAACAAAGTCCCAGAGGCTAGATCAATGCATGGACAAGTATATAGATATACTGCTAGAGGAGGAAGCAGGTGATGAAATCATAAGTGATGATACAAATGCTGCAACGATATATAAATAACTTACCATGAAGCACAGGGACCTGAAAAGAAGTAAACTGGAAGCAATGGCTAACTACTTTCGAGCATCCCATCAGTGTACAACTGACGTGCTGAGATGTTTTGATAGATGCAAGAATGACTTGACCAATGTTGCAAACATTTCAGGAACCAGTCAAATCAAGCAGTCAAAGCATACAGCTGAGGCAGCAACTCATGACCTTAATGTTGGGAACAAATGCTCGACTACAGACAAGTCAGCAGCGGTAACAATGACTAAAATGGATTCAGCTGATAACAACACGCCCTGGAATTTTGACGATAGAGGAATCATGTACATGGACAAAATAAAAAATATAGCAGCACTAGAAGACGAGCACGGCATTGTAACCGCAAGAGCCTTGGATGAACAGGTTCGTATATCTTAGACGTGTATTAGCTACTTCCATCGCACGAGAACATACAAATAATAATCTATCAAATAGAAGTGTAATGTAACAACTTGTCCATTTTTTATATTTTTTACTGATATATTTGATGTGTTATTCAGAGTTGTTCTGCGTGCATGGCGACACAGACAAAAGTAACAATGCATACTACGGGATAAGGAAAAGATAATTCTAAGCAATTTGAAACTGACCAACAGCCATCAATGGCATAGCTAAGAAATGGTATTGTTGTATTCTGCGGATATGCTGCTAATAGCAAAATTACTAGTGGGCTTGACAGGAAAACTACTTGTAATAATGATACAGGAGGAAACTCGTCTAAACAAGTACAAGGATGCAACAAAGACGGTGTAGGAGCCGAGGAAGACAGGTTAACCACGCAGTTCAACAATGGTACTGTCACATTATGTCAAGATGCTTGGTTTTTACATTAGACGATGTTTTTTACATTAATAACATGTAAGAGAAAATAACATAGTTTTTTACAAATATTGCTGAAGGTGTGACCATGTTGTTACCAGAAATTACTCACAAAGAAGGTTCCTCTAACCATGAGGTCGCTGTTGTTGAAAAAGCAATTCAGAAAGGACATCCGCATGACACAGCTGATGTTAGAACACAGATTGACAATGCAGACACCTCGTGTATCGGATCAAAACGCCACAGAGAAGATGCAACTAAAACATTTTCGTTGCTAGAGCAAGGATTAAGAACACCTGTTACAAGGAGCAAGGCTCTTGGTCATAATTCCCCAGATAATATCAAATCTTACAAGAGGCCTCTACAAAACATCTTAAAACTTAAGTTGCCTGTGGACGTTCCCCCACATTTAAGTACAAGGGAGACGCCGCAGTTGCTCGTAGATTGGTAATAAGCAAGGATTTAAGTACAAGGGAGACGCCGCAGTAAGCACCAAACTATGCTTTGTGGATTCATTTAGTAAAATATATGTGTATGTTTTCACACAATCATGGATCCTAGTTTTTATATTTGATTCTTTTTTCACTTGTCTGTGGAAATTCTCAGGCTGGTTATGGTGAAATATTCGCCAACTCTGGAACAAGGCCTGGAAATACCAAAATATTGGACTGCGGCAAGGCTTGCAGCATGTTTCAATGGAAAAGGCAAGCTAGATGATGATATGACCGACTTCATAATTTCAAGCTGGCGCAGTATCCCGGACTACAAATGTCTATTTATGAATTGAAGGATAGTACTTCCACTAGGGGTTGCTCGTTTATCTGACATTGGGAAAAAGGAGAGTTTCATAGATTCTAGAGAACAAGATAAAATTTATCAGTTTGACCCGTCTCTAGGATTGAACAGTTTAAACTTATAATTGGAAATGCAGATTTGAGCAAAGCTAAGATGGTATGTTTTTTAATACATAACTCATTGATAACGTACAGAAATATTCCGTATTTTCATTTATAACATATAATCAATGTGACTATTTTCCTTGCCCATCACATATATTTCTACCGGTGTCATTTGACAATCACGTGTCTACTTACATACTAAACAACTACCCCCAAGGTGGTCGCGTTGAAGTTATTGACACACGGGATTACATAACATAGAGAAAATGATTGTCTAAAACAGCTTACCACAATCAAATTGGGGAAAAAATGGTATGGTTTTTTTAGTTTTATAACTTTATAATAAAGCTAAAGACAATCTGCATAGTTTGAAAAAAATTATGTGACTAACTATGCTCTACATACTGGTTTTTTCAGCTAAAGAGATTTGACAAGTTCGTTGACGAACTCTACCCAAATAACAAGCTTCCAAAGTGGGGAAATATTGTATCTAGATCAAAACATGTGAAGGTACAAAAAGCAGTTGAAGACATGAATGGTTTTTGGATTCTAAAGAGTATTGAGAACTATAACGGCATTCAACTTGTACATGATCTTAAAGATGTATGTAATGCTAGTTTTTAATCAATAGTTTTACCAAATAATTTTTTTTGATTGACATTAACAATATATCTTCTTGATTCGTTTGAACCAGTCGGCCAGATAGACGCGAGCTCAGTCATGGAGGAGTATTTGTTCTAGGCACTGTTCTCCGAGGCCAATGAAGCAAAAGATGAACTACCGGAAGAACTGAGAGCTTTAGCACCTAAGTCAAGCTGAAAATAAACAACGAAACTGTGTTCTGTGTTGTTATAAAAAACGATAAATTAATTTGTTTATTATGTAACAGTAGTGTTGCTGTTTTCCAAGCAGTGCAGTTCTCTGTGATAAAGAAAATCAACTTATCCCCGTGTATTTCATAGGCACCGCCGTGCCGGATGCATATATATATGCACTATCTGCGCTTCCGTGTTTACAATAAGAGTTTAATATATAACTAACCACCTGAGTTTGACATGCAGAACTAATTGCTGTTCAGACCATGAACTAGTAAATGGTTTTCGAAATAAAATCGTTTACAGTAAAAGACATTTGATATTTCGTTTGAATCTTATGGATTAACCACCATTAGATATACTACTTTATTTTCTGTATGCTTCCTTTTCTTGGCTGTCACATAGAGCTAGCGCATCACGTCTTTCTCAATAAGTTCATCAATCTTTCCCGCCGTCTTTCTCGATTAGTTCATCAATCTTTCTCGCCACTAACATGTATTTATCTCGCCATGCAGAAAATTTAGCAAAGCTAGATTTCTATTTATAGCCCTCAACATTGTTCATCTGCAACTACACCTATCAAGAATGTTTCGCCGTCGCCAACAACGCCACCCACCATCGCCCTTGTCGCCAGACCCAAACGGAGCAAACGCCGCCAGCTTTATAGCTTTCCGATCAACCAATAGATGCTACGCGCCTAGATCTGAGTTGCTAGCACAAGTAGTACAACGAATGTAGGAGGAGATCCAGGTGGAAGGAGTCGCTGAAGAAGCGGTGGAGCTCGAAGCGGAAATAGCAGAAAATCAACAAGGACCTCAAGTAGTAGAAGAAGAAGAAGACGATGAGGAAAAGGATCAGGAAAAGCCTGGTTCACAAAATCTAGATCCAAAAGATGATCCTGGCGTGGTTGAACCAACCACAGGAGAAGAACAAGTTGCCGATCCAGAAATTTCTGCAAAAAAGGGTCAAAGAATTCCCTCATAGATTCAACAATGCAAGGAAAAAGAAGATGTTCAACAGTATCCTCTTCTAAGAATAAGTTCGTGGAATGTATTAATTAGGATGCTTATTTGCAATTCAATATTGTTTCCATGCGTGTGTGTATATGGATATTACTGCCAGAAAAAATTCATCTTACCTTTGTGTTTATCACGTGGCTTGAAATCGTCGAGATAACATAGATATTATTCAAGTCTATACCTATACACTTCCTTGTAAACATATATATGTAAGGATGCTTCTCTATTCGTTCTTTACATTGTCTGTGGCAATTATATCGCACTACCGAGACTACTATAGGTGTAGTTGATTGCGCTAAACCTGAGAAAATGGTGATTTCTTGACACATAGTGTTATGCTCTTGTCTGCTCTTGTGCGTGTGCACTGCCTTGTGAAAAAATAATGCACTGCTCTTTACATTGAAGTATGCTTTCTTCTCTAGTCGCTGTTTGCACTGCCTTCGAAAGGTATATTGCACTGCCTGTGCTATGGACGTAGCGATATATGACTTACCTCAGGCAGTGCACAGGGTCCATTTTGCGTCAGATGGGCTGCTTAATACATTTTTTGACGGCAACGTATTACTGCCTCGTCAATTCATACCGCACGGCCTTTGTATGTGTGCACTGCTTCGGACCAATAATTGCATTGCTTATTTTATTTTTTCATAAAGTTGCTACCTATAGACGTAGCTGACTGCGAACCTAAGCACTGTCTTGTGAACAAATATAAGACTACCTATACTCTTGACGTAACCATATATATACCTTTGCTCACGCAGTGCAAAGGGTCTATAATGCATCGAACTAGGTGATTAATAAATTTCTATACTGAAAAATACTACTTATTTCAAAACACATAATGCACTGCTCTTACAGATGTGCACTGCCTTGTGACCAAGTACTATTTTTTTTTGCATTTTTTAATGATTTCTTCTCTAATCGTTATTTGCACTGCCCGTGGTTATTCCATCCAACTACCTATAGAAATGTAATTGTTCTCACGGAGTGCATAATGTCCATTTTTCTTACGATGAGTTGTGACCAAGGGCATTCTTTTCTTCCGCACCATATAACTGCCTTCTTAACAGACAATGCACTGCTATTTTTATAATACTTAACTTTGTTAGCGTATAGTTATTTGCACTGCTTATGAACGTTCTATCGCACTATGTTTAATATTGCTACAATATTCACGTGCAATATATTGTTTTCTCGGACAATTAGGTTAACTGAACTTCCGTCCGAGCACGAATTTCAATGTTTTTTGATATTCTAATATAGTTGGTTCTCTTATGGCTTTATGCTCTGCCAGTTTCAGTTATATCCTCATGCCTGTAATATGGACTAAACGATATATTTCTTATTATAGTTTTGTCAGACACAAAACAATGCAGTGGAATTTATTAAGATTGAAGTTCGCTTAATTTTGTTTGCACTGCTCTGAAATAGTACAATAGCTCTGCTTTCAGTCCTGACAATTTTTGATCGGGTAGAATCTATCTATTTTGCTGGCAATCACAAAACATTGCACAACCATTTTTTAAAGTATTTTTTCCTGGTAATCTTGTATAACTGATAAAGATAATAATAAAACTTAGGTGTCCTACAACACTAGTCACATAACGTAAAAACAAAAAAAAAGCGACTGCGGTGAAATTCAGTTTCCAGGTGGCTAGTAATTATTCAACAATTCAATGTGGGTCAACTGCAATGTGAACACTAATTGCCCTGCCTATTTCATTTTAATATAGTTGTTTCGCTGTAGTTTGTTTGCACTGCCTATAGTACTACTATTGCATTGCGGTGAATATCGATAAAATAAATTGATATACGTGCCTCTGTTACACAGCGCTAAATTTCCGTAGATCATGAAGAACTATATGTTGCATTTGTCAAGTGTGAGAATATATTCTATTACTTAACAATCTCCAAGCAGTGCACCTTCGCATCTAGAGGTAGTGCTACTTAGTTGGGCTCATATGTAAACTATGTGGCATCAACCCGCTGACGGTTAACACGCGTGCATACAGCAATACATCCCAACGGACGGCTATGATTACACTGTTACTCTTTTTTCCTCTTCTTCTCCGACACTACTCGACTTTCTCTCTCTTCCTCCACCCTAACTGCACGGGGGCAAGCAACGGTAGCAACTTCTTGGAGGTGAAAAGCTTCACCAGCGCTAAGGACTACTGATACTCCAGATTCTCGACTGGCGGTATGGCGACAAGACATGTATCACAGATTCCCCATTCTCATCCTAGATTCGGCCTGGTGTTGTTCGAAATTCCACGAAGTATTTTCCTCGTGTTCTCCATTTAGTTTGGACACGATTTTACAAGCACTAATTGAAGTTTTATTAGGGTTTTCTCAGGGGAAAAAAGTATAGATATAACGCGGATCGAAATCGCCCACAGAAGGTTCCTGGAATTCTCATCCCCAAAACACATATTCATCGATTTCATGGCTGACAAAAATCGCGGTCACGAAGGTTCCATGCAGGTATTTTGATTATTTCTGGCCATAGTTTAGAGTGAAGCATATATTAAAAAATGGCCAGCGCACATGGTTTGAACAATTTCGAGAATAACAAACCACGAGCAAGAAAACCACTAATCAAACTAATCTAGGGTTTCTTTCGATTTATTGTTTTTAATGTCTGTAGTGAAGTAACATTTTTCTCAACAACATGGTTGAAATTCGAAACAATGACATAGTTTTCAGATAAGAACTGCCAATTATAACTTCAATGAACTGCTCCTCTGCCGATTACATAGATGAACAGTTCAAATTTTGGTGGGAAAGTTTGCACCTTTGCTGCACCAATTTAGTAACTGAAATACGCTGCCAGGAATTTTGTTTACCTCTGTTGATTTCGTACTAGTTGATTCTTCTTGATTCATGAGCTCTTTGTTGAGCATACATCTTTTAATTTATTCACTTGATTCTAGTAATTTAAATTACGTATGTGTTTAACTGTTGCTCTGTTATTAATTTTTTTAAAATAACATCATAGTGTAAAATATAAATTATAATGCATGATTTAATTTTTTCAACATAAACTTCTGCAGTTGCGTATTTGTTCATCTCATGGAACACGACGATTAACCAAGAGGAAACACAATAGTATGGATGAAAACATAGAAGCTGGGTCTGATACTCAAGAAAACCCTATTGCTGATCAAGCTTTCATAGATAAACTTGGTTTCAAGAAGCAAAAAACGTGACACAGTTCACAAAGAACTAGCAGACATGAAGGATGGTGAGATCATAGTGAGAGGGTCACTTTCAGAATTACACAACTTTCTGGAAAACTATGTAACAAATGAACAGAAGATTTATTTGAGGAATCATGGTTATGGTTTCATAGTTGATTTCAAATTGAACGGCAACATTTCCAAGAAGATGATGCTATGGCTATACAGTAAATTCAGACCTGGTTCTCTAACAATTGTTTTTGAACAAGGGGAAGAGCTTGAAATAACAGAAGTTGTGGTGCAAGCAATTTATAGTTTCCCAAAGAAGAATATGTTTGATGCTCCATGACCTTCAAGTGACCGTGATACAAAAGCTTTGCGGTGGCTGAAACAACAGCTCAGTTTGAGTGAGTCAGATAACATTATACCGAGTAAGCTTTACGATCATGTGAAGAATGGTAGAACATCAGATCTGGCAATAAAGCTCATATTTCTTGTGTTCTTCATCAAGACAACGTGCGCAACGAGTAATGCCCGTATAGGACGGGAGGCTGGTATGGTCATGGATCTCGATATCAAGAAAATTCAACAGATGAACCTCTGTAAAGTTCTCCCTGATGAGCTAAGGAGGGGGCGGAGAAAATACCAAGATAAGAAGGGAAATAAAAACACAGCTGAGGGTCCAGCAGCATTTCCTCTGATCTATTATTTGGACACTCATGCACACAAGAAAGCAAACTTGACTAACCTTGCACCAAGAGTTGGTCACCTCAAATTGGAATATTTGGAGGAAATCAGATCAGATGACTGGAGCAGTGACACTAGAAGCTATGGAAGCCTTAGGGTAAGTTGTATTTATTATAAAAATCATGTTTATATCTTCATCTAAGAATTTTTCCGGTTCGTTTTGAGTTAAATAAATTTAAACTATGTTAATTATCCAAGTCAACAAAAATTAATCACTACTACGAAAAAATCTACACTAATGCAACAAAACACCTATGATAAAGAACATATCGTCTGGTTGTGTTTATTTAATTATTTTATACTTCAGGCAAGAAGTGATTGTCAACTTTCAGACTTAATTAGATGTGTCAACACTACTTACCTAACGGTTTCTCAAAGCTTAGATGCTGCCGCAGGTTCTTAAACAGCAAATATCGTTTTAACCAAAACCATAAATACAATTGGTAATATCACTCCATTGATACAAAACATAGATGATGAGGCATCTAACCAAGAGGAGATTGGTAAGCTCAATGAGATTGTTCGGTCAAGAAAGGAGGATCTGGAAGTACCTCTGGCTAGATTAAGGATTGTGAAGGCTGACCTCGTGGAAAATAACAATATTATGGCCAAGGAGAAGGAAATGGCCATATCAAACATCATCATATACAATGCAGAGTATGAACAAATTCTGGCAAACATGGACCAAATGGAGGAAGTGGACGAAGCAGATAAACCAAAGAAGGTGGTGCTAAAAGAATCTATTGAACCCTCTTCATCTAAACCAGAAGCAGATTCAAGTGAGGAGCACCCCGTCATACATGCTGAAGACACCGCCATATCATCATTGAGTACACCTGGCACAGTCGTCAATGAACTGATTAATGACCAGACAACGGAATTAGGTAAAGGAGCTACAGAAGTTGTGGATAATGGAAAAGAAGAATATAGCGACCAGAGAATGAATGATGCTAGTACAACTCAAATTACACATGAGATTGCGGCAGACAACATGCCATGTATATGATACAGATCTGACAGACAACATGGCGGTTGTTAACAATGAGAGACCACTTGAATATGGTAATGATAAAGTTGATGTCTGCGTGCCTCGGTTATGCACAGTTTTAGTTACAACCACAAGGAACCAAGAACATAATGTGGAACACGATGAAACAGGAGTAGAGAAGCAGGCAGGACAAGTAGAAGACAAAACCAATATCAACGCTGAATATTCAATGACAAGTGATCATCTGGAAGAACTGTCAGATGCATCAAATGTTATTGAAACACTGCGGCGTCTGCAGTTACAACACCTGTTGGGTCTGTCGACCAAAAAACTCAAGATAATTCCACCTCACATGCTGAAGACACCACCGTACCATCATCAAGTAAACCTGGCACAGAAGTTGCTGAACTTATCAGTAAGAAGTCAGAAGCACTTGTTGACAAAGGAATGAAAGAAGACAGCAACCAGATAATGAATGATCCTAGTGACACAATAATTACACCTAAGATTACGACAGAAAAAAATGCTTCTTATGGTAAAGCAGATACAAATGCATGTCATGATGATTTAATAGAGGGGATTACTGATATTCAGATTGGAGATTACAACGATGAACTTCAACACACTAAAGATGAAGTTCATCAATTCATGACTGAGGTACAAATTGATTCAGGGAGCACACGGGACCAGGAGCAGGATGTTAAAGTCAACGTAACAGAAACTGAGTAGCCGGGAGAACAAGTAGAAAACCAAACATCAATTGATGATGAGTATTCAACAAAGGGTGATGTTTTGGACGAATTGACGCATGCACGAATTGTTATTAACACACTGCAAATACCAACACCTACAAACACTGAGTCAAATGCAGTTGTAACACCTGTTACATTTGTGGAGCAAAAGATTGACGACAACACAGATGGTAATCTGGCTGAGCAAGAAAGACACAATGAAGAAAAAGAAGATGACTTATGCAACATGGATAATAATATTATACAAGATGAAGCAATGACGAATCCTGATGACAAACTGCCATATGACAACGAAAAGAATCCCACACCTGAACATCAAGCAGAACAAGAAGCATATTCTTTTCAAAATAACTCAATGCCAGATGAAGAAATGATAATTATCGATGGCATGAAAGATTTCAACGCCGTTAATAATATGGATCAATTGAATTGGCAGGGAGTTTAATTTAATGAAACCATGCCATACCAACAGGTTATCTATCTTTTAGATCTTACCAATGATATTTATTCTTTTTATTTCTACGTATATTTATAAACATTTTATTATGCTATCTGATCACTTTTAAATGTATAATTTAACCAGGAAAGCTGCATAGACGACGGTAAGAACATAGCAAACCCAGACCTTGATGTCGAAGTAGATAGTTGGATTACTGACGGCAATGCTTCTACAGATATGCATGGTTGTAATCTCCAAGAAGGTGAGTACAGTTATAGTGAAAAGATATTTTGTCAAAAAAAGGTTTACTTGTGAATAACTAAATATTTAAAAAAATGAATGGCTGTCAAGATTGTTATTACAAATAACCATGATGATATCAATATGTTTCTACTCATGGAACAAGCAAACAATAGTACGAACAACCTGGTGCTATAGTATCTGTTCGCGATGAGGCGCCTTTCAACCAAGGTGATTTTTACAAACAAAAACAGTAATAAGGAAAAAATTCAAAACCTACGTAAACGAAATAACACAGTTTATCACAAAGTTGCAGAGGAGGATGCACACGAAGACTGGCGGATTACTAGTCAAAAGCTTCACAGTATGATGTTGAGATTCCACACTGCAGAAAAACCGCAAAGGCAAATTTTTCGAGAAAAAATTATATATAGTAATCTAACATATATTAGTATAGCTATAATATACTGAAATTTATTATTAAACTAACTTATTCACAATAATTCATGCAGGTCATACACTTTGATAAAAAGAAAGGAGGAAAGATAGTAACTGCAGGAGAAATTGCAGATTCATTCCATGATATAGGAACTACACAAAAAAATGTTCTCGATTTTGCTGTAGATTATCTTGCAATTTCTAAAGCAAAACATAGGGGTAAGCTCACAAAACTAGTATATTATATATAATGTTAATAAATATGTTTACATATATTTCAACATAACCTTGTTGTTCATGCAAAAAATAAAAAAATAAACTTTTTTTCAATTCTTTAAATGATAGTAAACAATGTAAGCTTGTTATAGGTATTTTTGACTACTAATATCAACCTAATTCCACAAAGGACAAGGAATCTATTTTCGGCTCAAGTAGAAGACACGTTACCCGCATATAATTTCATAAGTTGAATTTTTCCAAACAATAGTGAATAATCATCAAGTAATATATTTCAGAAATTTTCCATTAAATTGTTTACATATTACATAATTAGTAATGATACCTATCATTTTTATAGGTAATGATTACTATACCAGACGCCACGTATGCATATAAGAATCGAGTGAAACTTCACTACTTCTTATTTATAATTGATTTCGTATCAAGGAAGATGGGAATACTGGACTTAGGAAGAAATCCATACGATGAGAGTTTGCAAACAATAGCTATCAAAGTCGAAAGCAATGTTAAAAATTTATGGCTATAAGGGTTTAGTCAAGAGCATCAAGACATAATGAGCTTCGACATTGAGTTAGGTGATATGCCAAAACATATCAATGTATAAGCACTAACTGCTCCCCTTGTTTTTAAATTTAGATATATCAATTTATGTTTTAGAATTAATTGATAATTTATTATTACATTTTATTCAATTCCCAGGGAAGACGGTACCTTCATGATGCTACAAGCGATGCAAACCACAGTAATGGATTCTTACACAGAATTTACAGCAGTAATGGATTCTTACATAGAATTTATAGCAGTAATGGGTTCTGTAGAATGTTCAACAAAATGGAAAACACCAATATACTGTTGAGTGGGTTGACTACAAATACCGAAGGTATGTTGCATTATAATGTAACAATAATATAATAACAATTAGAAGTTCAATTTATACAATTAGAATCATGATGTATGTAGACTAACAACATGCTTTTCATTTTGTTTTGTAGGAATTCCTGAACTTGATTTGAGTACATATGCAAAACAAAACACTGTCATGTAGTCTCTTGAGTCGGCGGCTAAAGAAATAAAGAGATTCCTAATTGACAAAAGGAGTCCAGCTCAACTCCATTTCACAGACATGGAAGTACTTAGATTGGCTAAGGACATTGAAAATGGATCTAGTCAAGACCATGGGGAAAAAATCAAGAAGAGCAGAAAGCCAAAAACCTTGGCTTTGATATCAACAATGTCTCCAGAAAAGGCTAGAACATCCGGAAGAGTAACCAGAAACAAAAAAATCAGGGATGAAACACATGTGGTGAAAATGTCACAATCTGAATCTATTATAGCACTACCAGAAACATCGAGGATGCCATCAAGGCCGGCTCGGAAAGGTCAAAATACCTTTCCAGTTTTCAAGCATGTGCCTTTTAAATACAAGAAGCACGCAGCCGCTGCTCAAATGGCTACCTTGGATGAAAGTTTTCAAGATAAATATGCTGAGTAAGACATAATATAGAGTTGTGTTTACATACTAATGTTGTTCTAAAAAAAGACATATTTCAGATGTTTCATTTAAAACACTCCCGCGAGGGCGCCCTTTTCTAGCATTTTTGTTTAAAACATGCACATATAAAAGTAATAGATAGTATGCTAACTTTTCAATGTTCCAAGGATAAAAGCTTAAATGCATGAAGATTTGTTCAATTTTATAAGAAAATGTGAAAAAAAAATTGCAATTTTGGAAGATAAGTATCAGTACTTGCTTTACCATAATAATTTGGAGTAATGACAACAAACTTCTCTGATCTGTTATAGGAAAATCATTATTTAGATTCAAAGAATAGAATCTGGAATAATGATAGAAACACAATGGACATGCCGAGATCTGAAAAACAATCTTAAACAAGGAGGGATGGCTGACAATCAATTGGTTCAGCATTATATAGACATATTTATGATAAGAAATTCTTGCAAAGGCTTTGTGGACGGAGGAAAAAGATTCATATGCAACCTTTCAGTCTCTACGATGACATAATTCGAGAAGGAAAACTGGATCTGCACAGAACAACGTGTGAAGCAATTCAAATCATTGATGGAAAATCTTAAACCAGACATGGCAAAACTGGTAAGTTTCTCTAAATTTTCAAAACATCTATTTCAAAGAGGATTATACAATAAATTTCGAGAGCTTACTATTAATGAAATAAACTTTTCTGTTAATGGACTTACTGTTATGTATTCATTGCAGATTAAAATACTTGTTGTCTACAGCTCTCACTTTACAGTTTACTCCCTCAACATGTATATCAGTGGAGGTCGCCTTGACATAATTGACTCAAGGAAATACACCAAGGATTACTTGTTTAAAACAAGAGAAGAATATCACAGCAACATTGGACCAATCATGGTTAGAACATTACTTTCATATTAATCTTCGAACTGCACTATTTAGAATACTGATCAATAAATGTTGCATTTCATGAAAACAACTTAAAAGAATAGATGAACTTCTTAAAGCGGCATATCCTCGTCACAGTTTTCCAGAATTCGCAGAGAAGTTCAACGAAGCAAAGTTCGCTAGGTGTCCAAAGCAAACAGAGAATGAGTGTGCTTACTCGATCCTGAGAAGTAAAAGTGGTACAATGGAGACACGATAAAATGCAACCAATAAGAGGTAAGTCGCGTTGTTTATATTACAATATAATTTGCTTCGTATTTTTTCTATTAGCAACACACGTTCAAAACATACCGAATTCCTGATTGTTGCACAGTTCTCCCCTTCCGCAGTGAGAGAAGAATTTAACTACAAGATGATATATGGGATAGAAAACGATCTACTTGATGAACTTCCTGGAGAATTGAGAGCATTCAAACCTATTGTCAATGAGAAGGACATCCACGACTGAAGATGGTCATTAGATTGATACTTGTAATAATATTAATACACTATGTTGTTCGGTAAATCTATGTAAATAAAATATTTCTTATATTTAAGATGTTTGTATATATCGATATGCTAACAATACAGACAACTAATATATGCACTTCGAATGTACATGGACAGGCTCTGCGTGTGTATGGCTTATGCACTTCTATCCTATTTTCATAAAATACATGTGTGTACGGTGCAACGTAAGGTTCCACGACACTGCACTGAACATGCATTACACTACACCTACAATACAAACAGAAACGAACTGCCTGTGAAGGAGGTATGCACTGCCTTACTATGGTCCATAAAATTATTGTGCGTACGGTGCTAGTTAACATGCCGAGGCAGTACACGGACCGTGCAATGCATTGCTCACCCAATGCACGTTGAATTGAAATTGCCCGTGCAACATGTATGCACTGTGTTATTATGGTCCCCGACTGAAGTTGTTGTCAGAAACGTTCAGCAAAAGGTGCCACAGCAATGCATTGATCATGCCGTGCACACCAACTACAATGCATAGTGACACGCACAGCCTGTGAAGCCGATAAAACACCGCGATCCTAATATGCAAAATAAGGTGTCACAGCAGAGTAATAAATGTGCAATGCAATGCACCTGTAACAAATAGTGATACGCACTGCCTCCAACATAAATATCCACTGAGGTCATATGCTTCTTAAAGATGCTTTGTGAACAGGAAAAGGTAAGGTGCCGTGGCAGTGCAGTGACCGTGCAATACACTTCACCTGTAGCGCACTACACCTGTACCTGGAATACACTTCACATAATAAATAAGTATGCACTGCGTTCCTATGGTTTGTAAAGGTACCGTGCGTATGGTTTAAAATAAGGCGCCAAGGCAGAGCAATAACCCTGCAATGTGCACTGCACCTAAAATTTAAAGTACCACGCACTGCACCTGTAACAAATACTGACATCCACTGCCTCCGAAATAACTATGCACTGCGGTGCTATGCTTCTTAAAGCAGCTTTGAGATCAGTGTAAGATAAGGACCCGCGGCAGTGCACTGACCGTGCAATACACTACACCTGCAGCGCACTACATTTGTAACTGCAATACACTACACCTGACAAATAAGTATGCACTATATTCTTATACTAGTTAAATTACCGTGAGTATGGAGCAAAATAAGGGGCCAAGGTAGAGACATAACCGTGTATTAAACTGCAACTAAAATTTACAGTACCACGCACTGCTTGTTAATCACGTACGCACTACGTTGACATCATCGATGAAACTGCTGTGCAAACGGTTCAAAATATTGAAACTGCTGTGCACCAGGCGCACTGCATTCCGTCTTTCTGCACTGCCTATCCTATCTACCAATAACTGCATAAAACGGAAGTACACAAAGGGTTTCGTTGAAATAATTAGCATTATAGTATCTTTCTATAAAACGAAGCGACGCAACCTATCTATTTAAGTAGTCCTTTTCCAAAATCCTCTAAAGCTCGTTCTCGTTTCTGCTGCCGCCAAGAAACTAACTCGTAGCCGAATTTCTGCCGCCGCCTTTAATGAAAGATCATCGATTCACCACTCTCGCGTCTTCGGTAAGTAACCAACATCGTTTAATTTTTTAGCAAATCGTTTATATTGTACAAACATTAGCAAAAATGTTTGCGTGCTTATATTCCTCCAGATATAAATCAATGTACTGAGATTTATACTGTCCAGATTTTCACAAATATCAGTCCATTAGTATGAGTTAAAGATAGAACACAATATATCTATATGATGTTGAACTAACACTAAAGTTCTTATACTTTTTTAATGGTATGATGAGAATGTTCATTTGTTTAATTTGACAAACATCTATAGTAGTTTAATTACTAGATAACCCTACTTATTAGTTCCAGTCTAAACGGACCATATCTACAGAATCAGATTATTAGAAGTAGCATAATTATAAAATATAAGAAAAATTTGAGGCACAAATTATAAATTATTTTATATATGTATAGAGATTTAACAACACACAACTATTTTTATTGCAGAAGAAATGGCGCAATGTCAAGTTAGTTTCAGTCACTGTGGTAAAAATTTAGGACATTCAGGCTCAGAATTCATTGTTCGTCTCGTAGAAGGCCGGTTCGAGCATTCACTGGTATGTATACACTACGTTCCAATATATCTAAATCCATTTCTTAATATTTGTTAACATAATAGTCCTCTCTTCACTAAATCATTCCACAGACAATACCATGCAATCTAAGGTTGCAATTCAATGACATAATTGAAACTTGGAGTGGAATTCCAAGTCTTGGAAAAACATATTATGTTGAAGTCCACAAACAACGCACATTACTCGCATTTTCCGGTCCAGGTTGGACAAGGTTCGTCACATGAGAAAGGATCGGCGCAGGAGCACACCTATTGTTTTCATTGGGAGCTCTAGGCAAAAGATCACTGTGACATATTTGATTCTGAAGAAGATAACAGCAGAAGTGATGATGACAACAGCAATGGTCCAAAGTGCTTAATTCTACAATTTTTCCAAGACATGTACCCTTATAGATTCTGAGGAAAATTACTTATTCGATATCTTCCCCTCGGCCAATTCATTTGTAGGGTTGGCTTTTGTGACTCATTTGACAAAAACAAACATTAAACAACACAATATGGTATGTTTTAAAATTTAACTTTATTATTTGTTTATTGATTTCACATTGGTTTAATACATTCATAATGTTATTCCTAAAAAACATCTTCCTTTTATTGCAACTCAGAAACTACCATTGAAGTTCATTTCTACACTTGAAATTGCTAAAGAAGGTCTTGTTGGAGTACGCTTAGGAGCAAGTGGTAATGTCAACACCCATGGCGTACAAACAACAAAAAGATGGTCGCTTCTCATTCAACAAATACGCATGGAAGAACTTCGTTGAAACTACAAATCTCAGTGTTGGACAGCAATACTGATTACAACAAAAAAAATATTCAGGCTTAACCCCTGAAATGATGTTTCTCATGAACATCATTATTCATAATAGCCAGGCATTAGCAAAGTCATCGAATCAAACTCTGATGATAATTTGCTTATTCTTATGTCTGTTAAGAATATGTACTTGTTTCTCTCTTATGTCTATTTAGAATTTGCAATGTACTCTGAAATGAAATGTTTGTGTCCTGCTGTTATCTCGTAATACTATTATCGGTGCTTTAACTACGCACTGACTGTTATAAATTCTATGTGGAATCAAATTACTAGAATATAAACAATAGACATTGTGCTCCTAGAGATTTGATTAGTGCACAATATACATATTTAACATGAACATATTGTAATTACAATGGAAAAATAATATTAGTTTAAATAATGATTATCTGCTATAAGTGTATAGCCATACAATGGAAAAATATATAACTCAAGCGTTACATGTACAAACCAAGTTTTCAAAGAACTGCAACATCTACACTGATAGTTTATCCCAACAAGGCCCACAGACAGAAACCCTAGAGAACCAAGGAATTGTGTATAAGACATACAACGACCACACCTAGTCTCACATAGCTCAAAAGCCGCAACCTTCCATTTTGCAGCATGCTAAGTGGGTTGATGAAAAATACATGCTTGTAGATGGAATCATAGGTCCAAGAAATATTAGATATAAATCAAATTGTTCAGCTAGAGGTGAAGCCAACCAGAGAATTACATATAGGAAGGGATCTACCAATTCAAGAGCAAATCAATATCGTCAAGTGCATATGCCATGCCCAAGTCGTTTTACACACCCAAGGTACTACTTTATGTATAAATTACTATACAATAGCGATATACAGAAGTTAATATGCTATAGATTTATACTAATCTTGGTGTATGAGACAAAACCTAACACTGCTAAAAAATCTAAAAATAGGTATATTGTTTCGGTCACACTATAAAGAAATCTTTGTACGAGAGGGATATCAGCATGCTTGCAAACCCAGACCTTGAATACCGAGGTGAGAGTTTTACCTAGTAAGAACAAATGACTGAACACTCAAAAAATATAACTCATATGCTTAACTAATATATTTGTTTTCTACTTTGTCTCTACAGGGTGCAGCATATTGCAGCAATGTCACAATTTGTTCTGTAGTCCGTTGCTGCTGTGATGTTTTGGTGCACTGCATAAGATACATTTTTAATTAAAGTGTCTTATACTGTGTGACCGAAATATCACATGAAGGTGATGACGATTGGACTACATTATGTACAAATCAAGAATATTAGTCTGTAATATCGACCGCAATAGAAACAACAACAAACTAATGTGCTACGACTGTGTATTATAACTGCACTACCATATATTCATATATGTCATGCTCTCTGTAATGCTACACGCAGCCTAGTTTAATTTCGAAGCACTGTAACTACATTGTTAGCCCATGTGCACTACCTTATAAATAAATTACTTGCAGTCATATAGAAAACTGCTTTCGCTTATCCTGCAGGAACACCTCTTTACTTTGAAGAACTGCCCTATTTATCCTGAATGCACTAGATTACCTAAAAGTTATAGTGCACTACAAGTGTACACTGGTTTATATAAGAACCACTGCGCTTCTACAGTAAATGCACTGCCTATGAAACCAATAACCGTGGTGTTCTACAAACAAAAAAATATGCAACGACCGTGT